>JAHRHZ010000023.1:50632461-50683432 GCA_024137785.1 Ginglymostoma cirratum
ACAAAGTTGCTGGAAAAGCTCAGCGGGTCTGGCAGCATCTGTGAAGGGAAAAACAGAGTTAATGTTTTGTTTCCTGAGGAAGGGTCACTGGACCCAAAACATTAACTCTGTTTTTTCCTTCACAGATGCTGCCAGACCCGCTGAGCTTTTCCAGCAACTTCGTTTTTGCTCCTGATTTATAGCATCCGCTGTTCTTTTGGTTTTTATTTATAGAACTTTAGTTGGGCCACACTTGGAGTATTGTGTACAGTTCTGGTCACCACACCAGCAGAAAGATGTGGATGCTTTGGAGAGGGTACAGAGGAGGTTAATCAGGATGTTGCCTGAAGTGGGGTTTTAGCTATGAAGGAAGGTTATAGACTGGGATAGCAAGAACTGCAGATGCTGGAGTCAGAGATAACAAAGTGTGGAGCTGGAGGAACTCAGCAGGCCAGGTAGCATCAGAAGAACAGGAAAGCTGACATTTTGGGTCTTCAGGTTATAGACTGGGTTCGTTTTCACTGGAACGCAGGAATTTGAAGGGCGACGTGATAGAATTTTAAAAGATTGCAAATGGTGTAGATAGAGTGGAAAGTATGAGACTTTTTCCCAGGGTGGAAGGGTTAATTACTAGGGGCCATAGGTTCAAGGTGTGAGGGAGGCAAGTTTAAAACAGATATGTGAGGCAAGTTTTTCACACAAAGGATGTTGAGTTCCCGGAATGCATTGCCAGAGGACGTGGTGGAAGCAAACATAATAGCAGCATTCAAGAAGCACCTGGACAAATACATGAATAGGAAAGGAATAGAGGGATACAGATCATGTAAGTGAAGGCAGTTTTAATATGGAAGGGCAAAATGAGTTGGTGCAGGCTTAGCGGGCTGAAGGGCCTGTTCCTATGCTGTATTGTTCTTTGTAAATCCAACGCAGCCAATTAATGTACCATCATTCTACTCTTGAGCATTAGTAAAGTGATGCAAGATGCATCAAAAATGATATCAAGCAACATTTACTCACCAATAATGTGCTCAATTTGAGTTCCACCAGGACCACTCAGCTGCAGTCCTCATTACAGCCTTGATCAAAACATGGTCAAAATGAGGTCAAGTTACAATGACTATCCATGATCGAACTAGTATTTGGCTGAGTGTGCTATCAAGGTGTCCCAGAAAACTGGAGTCTTTGGGAATTGGGGAGTAAACTTTCTACTGGTTAGAGTCATATCCAGCACAAAGGAAGATAGTTCTGCTTGTTGGACCTTAATTAGCTGAGCCCCAGGGGCATCATTGTAGGAGATCTTCAAGGTAATATTCTAAACCCAATCATCTTCAGCTGCTTCATAAACAAACTTCCTTTGATCATAAGGTCAAAAGTAGGGATGCATGCCGATGGTGCACACTGTTTGACACCATTTGTACTTCCTCAGATAATGGAGAAATTCTTGCCTGCATCCAGTAAGACCTGGGCAGGACTCAGACATTGACTGATAAGTGACAAGTACAATCATGCCACACATGGCTGCCAGGGAATGACCATCTCCAACAAGTGAAAATCTAACGGTCTCCCTTGACATTCAATGACGATACCATCACTGAACACCTCAATGTCCTGAGGGTTATCATTGACCTGAAACTAAACTGGACCAGTCAGATAAATATTGTAATTGCAAGGGCAAGTCACAGGCTAGGAATTCGGCAGCAAGTAACTTACCTCTTGACTCCCAAAGCCTGTTTACCATCTACAAGGCCAAAGTCATGAGTGTGGCAGAACAGCCTCCTCTTGCCTCAGACAGTGCAGCTCCAACAACACTCAAGAAGGCCGATGTCATCCAGTATAATTCCAACAACTTGATTTTGCTCAGTGGCTGCAGTGTGTACCATTCTCAAACTACTCCCACAGCACATCATCCAGGCCCCCATGACAGTACCTTCCAATTCCACAATCTTTACTACCTAGAAGGACAGGGACGGCAGATACATCGGAACACCATCACCTGCAAGTTCCCCTCCAAGCTGCACACCATCCTGACTTGGAAATATATCATCATTCCTTCACTGTCACTAGGTCAATATCAGAGAATCATAGATCATAGAATCCCTACAGTGTGAAAACTGGTCCTTCGGCCCAACAAGTCCAAGACAGCATCCCACCCAGACCCATCCCCCAATCTACACATCCCTGAACACTACGGGCAATTTAGCATGGCCGATCCACCTAGCCTACATATCTTTGGACTGTGGGAGGAAACCGGAGCACCCAGAGAAAAACCACGCCGACACGGGGAGAATGTGCAAACTCCACACAGACAGTTGTCCGAGGGTGGAATTGAACCCGGGTCCCTGGCACTGTGAGGCAGCAGTGCTAACCACTGAGTTCCATATCCTGGAACTCCGTTCATAACAGCACTGTGGATGTGCCCTCACCCTAAGGACTGCAGCATTTTGAAAAAGGTGACTCACCACCACCTCCCATTGGGCAATAAATTCTTGACTTGCCAGCAACATTGGTATCCTCTTGTGGAATACGAAAGGAATGCGCTCTAGAACAATCCCCAGAATACAGCAAAAACATTAGTTGATGTGCACCACCACTCTTGTCCTCAGTTTTTACTTCTTACAACATATAATTTTTCTTACCTACAACAGTCAACATGTTTTCTTTTTAAAAGTCATAATTATAGAAATTGCTGCTAATCCATTTTTCTATTCTGAGATGACAGAAGCCTTCACTTGCAAAAGGTTTACTGGCATTACTCCAAATTGTCACAATCAATCTGTTCCGCTACATATCATTTACTCTATTGCTACTCAATGATGATTCAGTTGTATTCATTGAGAATGCTGCAATATGTCCCATTGCATTTTTGCCGCTTACCAACTATGCCCGAAGAAGTCACAGCTTCCTATTTCCAGCTTCTACCATATTGAAAAACATGCCACTGATACTAATGTGACTTTGAGATCATGCTATTGTTTGCAGAACAACATAAGAAACCTAATAATTTCAACTTATATAACATTAACCGTACAGCTCAGTAAGATCAACAGGAACTCCCAGCTCTGCCACCTGTTCCATATTGTATCTAATATTTAATCTACACTACATAATACAATGACGTATTGTAATAAAGTCTATGCAGGTGGAATCTTCTGCACAACTTGACAATTCACTGATTGTATGTTGTCAATTCCATAGTAAAAGCAAATATTTTGTTCTATAACTTTTCTGGCTGGCAAAGTATACTAATTAAAATGATTTCAGTGCAATGAACATTGAACAACAATAGATTTCCATGGATTCACTTTCTCAAGAATGATTGAATGAGCTACTGTTCTACTGAATACTGGAAAAATGTCAATTAAATAATTTTTTTTGCTTTAATGTGAATAGGGCTGTATCATGTATAACAGAAGAGGAACTTAGGATCACAGCAAAAAGTAGAACTCTAATCATTATATTGAGGATAAACAAATGGCAGCCCATAAAACTGGTACAGAATTGCGGCCAAGTCTGAATTTTTATGATGCTGATCTTTCCAACTACCTGAAAACACTTTCCGTTCCAGCATTGAAAAAAAAACATTGCAGATTAGCACAGTCCTAGATTAGTACCTGTCTCCAGACAATTATTTTCTTGGAATACAGCAATGATGGGAAAGAGGCTTTAACGCGTTTTACTGTAACAGGGGCCATGTGTGCCAACATTTTGAATATGTAACAATGAGTTGCTCATTTTCCTCTTCTCTCTAACATCTAAACCTTTCTGAGGTGAGAAAGATTTTGCAAATACTTTGTCCCTTAAGACACAGACCTAAAGGGTTGAATGGCGAAATTTTCAAAATTTCATGGAAATGATAGAACACTGTGAGTGGAATCTTCCTTGCCTGTGAATGATGTAGGCATTGGTGTCAAAACAAAGAAAAAGTCAATTCTGCAAGCAGATTTTCAATGGCAAGCTGAGAACTGAGGTAGTGAGTGGCAAGAGGCTTAGTTCCCATTGTTCCCTCATCACACCTCATTAATATGTCGTTTCCTATTCTTCCACCCAGTGGATGGAAACTAGACAACAGCAATTCTTGACAAGAGAGTCAGAGCAGGTACTTGGCGACTCCATCTGGCCGCTTGCTCCTTGGGCCCCCCATCTTGAACAGCAGTCACCAATATCTCCATTGGCAGCAACTCCCTGCAACCCATTCCATGGAGGGTGGCTTTGGACGGCCTCATCATGGCATATCTCCAACTTACCTTTAAAGCAGTTCTCCATTTCAAAGCTACACTTTTGGATTGTGCCTTTCATTGTAAATATTTTCGAATCAACCAGTTCAGAGATGTCACTACCCATCTCTGGAGCAGATGAGACTTGAACCTGGGCCTTCTGGTTCAGAGGTAGGGACACTACCAATGTATAACAACAGACCAATACCTTTTATTGTATGCTGCTTCCAGGACACTTTGCACACAGGGACAAGTATGAACCTCTCTGGATTGGATAAGGATGCATTTCAAGGGTTCTGTCTTGCTTTTTTACCACTCACTCACTTTTTTGCCTACTTAGATCATCACAGCATCCTCTCCTTGCTTTGCCTTTTGCACTTGCCTCGCCTATCTACAGCCTAATACCTGTCTTACCATGATGTTTAATGCAGATACAAAGCCATGGTCTACCATCAGTCAAGGAGCAGTTGATGTTGCAATAGGATTAGGATTACAATGTTATACCTGCAATATAATGGCAGCAACTTACGCCACAAACTCACTGCAAGTGTTTCAACCAAATGGCCACGCCTCAAAGTCTAAGGGAGTAGCCCTCAGTCAGGCCAAGGGAGACAGCTATCTGTCAGGTGGTCCCAGCACAGTAAGTCAAGGACAGTCTCTGAAAGTCAAGGGGCCACTGATGTCATAGGGAAGTTAAGGAACTCAACTGCAAGGATTGAAGGCAGCATGCTGAGATACAGAGAGGATAATATTTTGAAGGGAGGGGGATGGCAGGTCAACAAATAAGAGGGAGCGACAAAAGAGCAGGGGCATGAGAGAGGTACTATGGTAGGCAGGGTTTAACAACAGTCAGCACAACTCTGACTTTAATGAGGGTACAGAACATAACAACGTTTGGCAGCACTATGCTGTATGCCTGGCACTCAGGGGGTAAAGCGGGAGACATAAACAGATAAATAAATGGTTTGGGTGACAACTTGAGGAAGATCAAAGCACACAGAGTTGACACAATGGATAGGAAAGAAGGGATTCTGAAGATTTGGAGAGGTCACCCAGACTGAGAAGCTAAGACTGAGACTCACTCTGTGAAGAGTGACCACTGTTTCCTTCCATCCAAATCACAAACATGCAGTGGAAATGGAGATGGAAATGGCTGCCATCACACCCAGACTGGAAGACGTAAGTGTTTCATTCTGTGAGGGAGGGGCTCCACTTTTGTGCAATGTGAGGCCCTTCGAAGGGCAATAACATTAAGGAAACACCCACACAGTACAGGTGAAAGACATCTGTTATCACAACATCCTGTACATAGACATACACATTGATCTTCTGTGTTGACTGAAAGACCACAAGCTCTCTTTGACTGCAATGTTCGACATTACAACTGAATCACACTTATGGCAGTTAGCAATGTTTTACAGGCTGGAAAGATTCATCCGAGATGCCAAACTAGCAATCATTTTCCAAGGTTATATAGCTTGCATGAGATGCAGCAGCTGCTCACTTCGCAGCTCGGCCCATTATTCTAGATGTAGCACCGCCATTCTTGTGTACTGTGGAGTTTGGGGTTGTGGGGGTGGAAGGGGAGGTCTACAGTCATACAGCATGGAAACAGACACTTTGATTCAACTCGTCCATGCTGACCAAGTTTCCCAAACTAAACTAGTCCCATTTGCATGCGTTTAACCTGTATCTCTCTAAACCTTTCTTATTCATGTACCTGCCCAAATGTCTTTTAAACATTGTAACTGTACCTGCATCCACTACATTCTCTGGCAGTTTATTCCATATATGAACTACCCTCTGTGTGAAAAGGTTGTCGCTCAGGTCCTCTTTAAACCTTTCTCCTCTCACCTTAAAATTATGCTCTCTAGTTTCGAAAGCCAGAGCATTACAATGATAATAGAATTCTTCTGATGCGACAGCACCTTCAGCATCCTGTAGCGAGTAGCATTGGTTAATGCAACAACTGGAAGACTTCCTTGTGAGCCTCGTCCAATGGAACTGAATTATGTGAAGTAATTTTTCACTGACTGCAGTTTTGATGCTGCTGAAGCCATCATTCCCAATGCAATCACAACTGCAAATACAGCTTAATGAAGCTTTAATCTTTGTATGCAGTTCATGCTGCTTAATAAAAGTTTATGTTACAAATGAATGGAAGGCTTCGCATCATCTGATGTTCCCTCATTCTATCCTGACAAAGTTTCACGCTGTTATGGTTGCTATAGAAAAAATGGTTATTGCTCAGACAGCAATAGAACATCATGGGACGATAAAGATGACTCACCTCTCCACCTTCATTCTTGTCTTTGCACTGAAAATAATTCACTCATACAGCTGATCATGAAAGATAAACATATATTAATGAAATTTTAAAAAATATATATTGTATAATATATGATGATTCTATTGGTCTTGGAGTTGTGGGCAGGTGAGTTTAGGGCTACAGGTCTCAGATCTATTAGTTGTGTCCTGCCCAGGTTCAGGTCTATCCTTCTCAGCTTCAACTCCTATAGGGTTGAGGGTGACAGGCAGAGTGGTGGAGCAGCTGGTCAAAAGGGAAAAAGAAGCATATGTAAGGTTTAGGAAGGTAAAATCAGACTAAGCCTGTGAGGAATATAAATAAAAGCAGGAAAGAACTCAAGCAGGGAATTAGGAGAGGAAGAAGGGGCCATGAAATGACCTTGGTGAGTAGCAGTCAAGAGAATCCTAAGACATTCTATACATTCATTAGAAACAAGATGATAACTAGGGAGAAGGTAGGACCACTCAAGGAGAAAGGAGGGAACTTGTGCTTGGAGGCAGAGGATGTAGGTGAGATCCTAAAGAGTACTTTGCATCAGTATTCACCCAGGAGAAGGATATGGAGGATAGTGAGATTTGCGTGGAGCATGGTAATATGCTAGGGCATTTTGAAATCAAGAAAGAAGTACTGTTGGGTCTTTTGAAGAGTATTAGGGTGGATACTTATGGTATCTACCCCAGATTTTTCAGTGAACGAAGAGTGAAGATTGCTGGGGTCTTGACCAAGATCTTTGTATCCTCACTAGCCCCTGGAGAGGTCCCGGAGGACTGGTGAGTAGCTGATGTTGGTCCTCTGTTCAAGAAGGGAAATAGGGATAATCCAGGAAACAATAGACCGGTGAGTCTCACATCAGTAGTTGGGATAGGACTTATGCTCATTTGGAAATGTATGACCTAATTAGGGACACTCAGAATGGCTTTGTGCATGGCAGGTCATGTCTTACTAACTTGACTGACCTTTTCGAAGAGGCGACAAAGGTGTTTGATGAGGGTAGAGCAGTCAATGTTATTCAATAAGGCTTTTGACAAGGTCCCTCATGGTAGGCTCATTCAGAAGATTAAGAATGCATGGGATCCATGGTGACTTGGCCGCATGGACTCAGGATTGGCTTGCCCATAGAAAACAGAGGGTAGTGGTGGAAGAGTGTTTTTCTGGCTGGAGATCCGTGACTAGTGGTGTTCCGCAGGGATTCGTCCTGGGGCCTCTGCTGTTTGATATATAAAGAAATGACTTGGATGAAAATGTAGATGGGTGGGTTCAGAGATAGTGGGAACTGCAGATGCTGGAGAATCTGAGATATTTTCTGATGAAGGGTCTAGGCCCGAAACGTCAAGTTTTCCTGCTCCTATGATGCTGCTTGGCCTGCTGTGTTCATCCAGCCCCACGCTTGTTGTAACAAGGTGTAGAGCTGGATGAACACAATGGGCCAAGCAGCATCAGAGCAGCAGGAAGGCTGACGTTTTGGGGGTCTAGGCCCAAAATGTCAGCCTTCCTGCTCCTCTGATGCTGCTTGGCCTGCTGTGTTCATCCAGCTCTACACCTAGATGGGTGGGTTAGTAAGTTGGCAGATGATGCAAAAATGGGTGGAGTTGTGGATAGTATAGAAGGCTGTCAAAGGATACAGCGAGATATAGATAAGTTACAGATATAGGCGGCGAAATGGCAGATGGAGTTTAGTCTGCGTAGGTGTCAGGTGCTGCACTTTGGGAGATCAAATGTTAGAGAAAGGAAGGACCCTGAACAACACTGATGTACAAAGGGATCTTGGGGTTCAAGTTCATAGCTCTTTGAAAGTGGCCATTTAAGTAGATAGGGTGGTAAAGAAGGTGCAAATGTATGCTTCCCTTTATTGGTCGGGGAATTGAGCACAAGAGTCAGGATGTCATGTTGCAGCTTTATAAGACTTTGGTTAGGCCACACATAGAGTATTGCGTTAATTCTGGTTGCCACATTACAGGAAGGATGTGGAAGCTTTGGAGAGGGTGCAGAAGAGGTTTACCAGGATGATGTCTGGATTAGAGGGTACAGGCTATAAGGAAAGGCTAGAAAAACTCAACAACAAAAGGAAATTTCAAGAAGTAATGCATCACTGGGATGTAATCTTCCCAAGTACTAGGAATAGTTCTTTTGTTACTTTCATTAAAAGAGTGGATAGAACATCAGGTAGGTGTAGGGATTCCCTCCACTGCTGGGGTTAGTACACCTGACGTTCTTCACATACATTCACGAATCATTGAATATTCTGATTTATTCTTGGACAGTATGCATACTCACAATCCATGTGTTCTTGGTGTAATGATTTTGCCAGTAGGACTTATTTGCCCTGTTGTGATATACTGACTTCATCTATGTATGGCCTAAATGAACATAACTTCTCCAGTATTTCTTTAATACGTTCAGGCTATCATTGAATAATATCTTCTGCAACTTGTGTAGTTGCTCAGTTTCAACAGTTGCTGTGGTTCACACAAGCTTTTGGTCAAAGTGTAACAGATCAACCTTCAGAATGCTTTCAGTTTCATAGTTAAGAGTATCAATGAATAAATTAAGAGGAATATCTTGGTTTCTACGGGTTGGGAAATCTACTTAAAGCGTCAGATATAATCATTCCAATACCCAACCTGTATTTCACTTCAAAGTCATATCCTTGGAGATCACTGATTGAAACAATTGGATCACGTGTTTATTCTGCCACCACAGGTGTGGTTGAATCATATGAATTGAGACTATACTAAGATTTGTGCATACTGGTAGACCTGTTAGTATCTACCAGATAGAAAGAACACGTATGTGTACTGCATTTGTTTCAATTCAATAAAATCATTTAGTACTGTTGCCTCACAGCGCCAGGGCCCTGGGTTCGACTCCAGTCTTGGGTGACTGTCTGTGTGGAGTTTGCACATTCTCCCCATGTCTGCGTGGGTTTCCTCCTACAGTCCAAAGATGTGCAGGTTAGGTAGATTAGCCATGGGAAATGCAGGGTTACAGGGATAAGGTAGGGGGATGAATCTGGATGGGATGCTCTTCAGAGAGTCGGTGTTGGAACAGACCAATTGGCCCAACAGAATGGATATCTGTTCACTTCTCAGGTCAACGCCCTGGCCAATCAGTGTCAACCTGGCTGGTTTAAAATTAAAACAAAGCCTGGCTGTTAACGGTCAGTCACGATCAATAGATGCATTCACCAGAGCAACACGTCTATCAATAGACATCACTTGTCAATCAATTTGCACTCTCTGCTCATGCAGTATAATTATTGATTCTTCTCCTTAAGTTCGTATTCTTGCGAAACATCCTGATGAGTGCCAGATGAGAAGCTTGGACAAGATGGGTCTTTTCTAATAATGCTCAAGCAGAAATGTGTTGGTTGGATAGACTATGTCACAAATTAATCCAACCCTCTCTGAAAGGTGGCGGTCTGGTTAAATTGAGAAGCCACTGGGAGCTCCAGTTGTTCTTTGAAGTAGATAATAAATGCATTGTCATGTGCTGACTAATAACTCAATCATCTTTCCAATGCCAGTGCCCTTTTAGCACATTAGCTGAAACTTCAGTGTTAGTCAGGCATGAGTCAGAGGTGTAGATATTGATGCTGTTGAAGACCTGTGTCTATATAGCAATTTGGCTCAACTGACCCAAAGTCTTATGGAGGCTACTGCTTTCTTCAGTACACATATCATTTTTTAGACTACTTGGTCAATTCTGAATCTGAACACATGCATCAGTCAATAACAGCAACTTCAGCTGTATGACAAATAAAGGGAACAGTAATTTCTTTTTCACAAGTGCAAAAATGTGCATCTAAATATTGCATATAGGACGTACACCATATGCACTCATTACCTGCCTGAAATGCAGCCACTGTCATTTTGGTCAAGCCAGAACAAAAATCTATAATCAAGCCATTTTCAATATGGAAATAGAAAACTCAAGGGCTTTTTGAGGTGGCTATTGCATTGAAGACAGTTGCTGACCACCATTTGACCCCCTCCAGATTATCCTAATTGCAACCCCAACAATCCTCTTTCTCCAAATCGCGGCTCTCACTTACAACTGTTCCACCGGCCCCATTCGAGCCCTCATCCCAACTTTTTAAATCATCTCCCCTTTTTCTTCATTAGTTTTCACCTTTTCCAATGAATTCCGCTCCCCCTGCCCCTCCTCCTGATGGGATTCTCCATCCCCAAAACTCCTGATTGCAAGTCCCTGGCCCTAGCTGGAAAGCTCTATTGGTGATGTCATAAAAGGTCAATCCACAAGTAGCTTTGTCCCATGGAGATCTTTTGTGCAAGTGAGCTCAATTTGAGCAACCAGCAAGCACATTGGCCTCACAGGTCTCACATCAATGACAGCCAAGGGTTAATATAATGTGTTCTTCAGCCACTTTCTTTGGTGGAGAAATCATTTTTCACTTCCAGCCAATGAACCCTAAGCTTATAAACTAAAATCACCCTTTTCAATTAAGTTATAAATCTGTTTAGCAAACAGTGTAAATGTTAATATTTTCTAAGAAAGAACTTAGTCATACCTGTTTGCGCTGGATTAGTTCTGAACTGCAATAATATTCACAGATTGGGTATCATGATAAGGTATGTTACACCATGAGGGAGAGGCCAACAGATTCTTGCTTACATAACAACTCAATTAACACAAAAATGGTGTCCATATTTGAGCAATGAGATTGTTTTCCTTTGAGAGGTGGTTTAATAGAAGTTTTTCAAAATTATCAGGCGGTTTGACAGGTGCCTAGATCATAAGACGTTGGAGCAGAATTATGCCACTTATCCCATCGAGTCTGCTCTGTCATTCAATTATAGCTGATGTGTTTCTTATCTCCATTCTCCTGCCTTCTCCCCATAACCCTTGATCCCGTTACTAATCAAGAACCTATCTATTTCTATCTTAAATATATTCAAGGACTTGGCCTCCACAGCTCTCTGCAACGATGAGTTCCACAAATTCACCATCCTCTGGCTGAAGAAATTCTCCTCATCTCAGTTCTAAAGGTTCATCCCTTTACTCTGAGGCTGTGCCTTCAGGTCCTAGTCTCTCCTACTAATGGAAACAGCTTCTCCACATTTCCTGTATCCAGGCCCCTTGGTATTCTGTAAGTTTCCCCTTCTTTCTAAGCTCCCTTGAGCACAGGCCCAGAATCCTCAACTGCTCCTCGTATGACAAGCCCTTCATCCCCAGGATCGTACTTGTAAATCTCCTCTGGGCCCCCTCCAATGCCAACACATCCTTCCTAAAATTGCTTACTACGTTCTAAATGTGGTTTGATCAGAGCCTAATACAGCCTCAGCTGTATATCTCTCATCTATTATTCTAGCCCTCTTGAAACGAATGCTAACATTGCCTTTACAATGTGAAGAAATCATTCCCCCTTGTGAAAGGAACAAGAACTGAGGGTACAATTTTAAACTGTTTTTCAAACTAAGCATATTTAAGGTGAGGGAAAAAAAACATTTTCACTTGAGTAGTTATAGTTTGGAATGCGCTGTCTGCAAGTGTCGTGAGGCAGGTTCAATTGATGCATTCAAGAGGGCACTGGATGGTTATTTAAATAGAGACAACATGCAGGTTTTTGGGGAAAAGGCAGCAGTTTGGCTGTAAGTCAAAATGCTCAGAGGGCCAGTATAGACACAATGGGTCAAATGGCCTCTGTCTGTACTGTAACAATGCTATGATGTTAGCCCAGATTTTCTTTTAAGGAGATGAATTGGTGTAGGTATTCATAATCAATCTGTTCAGACTTGTTGTTACATATCTCCAGCTCAGGTGGGATGTGAACCTAGAGCTTCTGACTCAGAGGTAGAGACACTATCACTGCACCACTGCAGGGAATTGGTGCATTGTTGATGTTGTTGGACTTTGACTAAGGATGTGCATCTGAGCCCATTGCTGAATGAGGGAGCACTACACTGCCAGATGGCCCATACAGCGGTACTGTTGCACTTTCAGATGGTCCATAGAGGGAGTGCCGCACTGTCAGAGGGTTAGTACTGCAGGCGTGATGCACTGTTGAAAGGTTAATATTTAAAGAGTGCTGCATTACCACAGGGTCAGCATTGAATGTTGCACTGTCAGAGGGCAAGCACTGAAAGAATACTGCACTTTTTATACTGAGGGAGTGCTGCATTAAGGGAATGCACATGTTAACCACTGCATATCCTACACTACAAGGGAGGCAGATTTTTTTTCTATGATGCAAACGATAGGAATGCTTTGATTGGAATATTGCCACCATTTGATAATATTACAATGTGCTCAGCTACGTCACTCCTGACAGCTGACTGGAACAGTGTAAAAGTATGGAGGGTGCAGCAAGGAAGGACCTGAATTTATCCCTGTTTCTGCTCAGCCAGGTCAGGCTGAGGAACTGGTGGGGGTTTGTTGAAAGATCCAGCCATTACATATCTCCTTCCATTCATTCTCTTCTACTGCAATCTGAATTGTTGTCTCCTATCTTCAATGTTCCTCTCCTCCATTCTCTGTCTATCTTCATTCTATCATTGCCACTTTTATTGTTTTATCTAATACGAAATCCTTTACATGGTCTGGTCTTTATGATTTGTACTTGATCTCCAAATGGAAATGCTATCAGTCTGCATAGGAACTAGGCAAGTGAGCTGTTAGTACTGGCTGGGAGACTTACCCAATGATGCTTTAGTTCACGCTCAGATCTATTGGGAAGAGGAAATGGAAGCGGAAAAGTCCCAGGTCAATCTTTTAGCTTCCTTGAGGGTCCAGGAAGGATTAGCCATTACGGCAAACCTCCCTTACAGAGCAAAACATTTCAAAATCTTAACTGAATATCCTTGCAAACCTCACAGTGTGAATAAGATACAGTGACCAGTGATGTAAAAGAAAGCACAAATGACTCGCATCATTAAATCCTTGTCTTTTGCAACCTTTTGATGTTCATCTTCAGACTGAAAACTTGAGCTAGATCCTCTACGTAACATAACATTTGTACATTTACTCAGATCTCCTAACTTTTTAAACTTTACATCACCATCCCAGCATTTGGTCATTTAATTTCTATGCAGACAAAAAAGTTAAGCTTATTACCTTGTACAACAAAAGCAAATCTTTGAGGTGTGATTCAAAATTTAAGAAACGCTTTGTTCTTGGAACTGTTTCTAGCAGTTCACAAGATATATTGAAATTGCTCTGGGCAGGCAGTATTTTTCTGAAGTTTACTATATAAACAGGAGAGCTGTCACTTCATAAATGATTAAAACCAGATGTGGAACAGCTCTTCACATTACAGAAGTTATTGTGATACCTAATATGTTCTTTATTGAAAAGGTCCCAAACATCTACAAAAACAAAGCTGAAGCCAAGGCTTTGAATTGGATACATCAGACAGTTTAAAGCCTCCAGCGACTCTTTACAAGACCATCAGAATGAAAGATAGCCCTTCAGAATGACAATGCCGCTTGCTTATGGGAAGAACCTGCTTGTGGAATCTTTTGACATGGGGAGGCTGTTGTGCTTTGGGTAGCACAGGAATCTCTCCCACTCTTAATGCCTGCCATAGATGTATCAGGAGGATATACAGGCTCACAATCAATCTTTTTGCCTACAATATAATACACCCTTGATGACCAATAGATCCTGAGATGGGGTTTTAATGTGTCCCTACCCAGAGTAGGGATAATACCACTGCACTATAAAATCTCCTACCATTAATATGGGTCGTGGGGAAAATTCCTGAGCCATGCCCCACATGAACCCCTATTATATGGATATCTGCCATTAGCAACAGCAACACTTTGCATCTATATAGCACCTTTAATGTAGTATAAACATCCAAAGTGCTTCACAAGTTGTCACCAAAAAAACACTGACACAGCACGCCAGATTAGGGCACAGAGCCAAAAACTGTTCAAACAAAAAAGTTTTAAGGAATGTCTAAAAGAAAGAACATGAAGTAGACAGTTGTACACATTTAGGGAAGTATTCATGATTTAGGACAGTGGAAGGTGAAGACATGGCTTGCCATGAGCAATAGAATGATTAAAAATAAGGATGTTCAAGAAGCCTAAATTGGAGCAATACAGATATCCTGGTGGATTATAAGCAAATGAAGAAGGTGTGCTCACATCCCCCCATTCTAGGTACATCTATTCACTTAAGCTGTAGTTCTGACATCGCCATTCCCTTGTTAGCTGATGTTCGTGCATACAACTGCAAAACAACACGATAAACTTCCCTTAATATCGACAATGAAGGCCATCAGTTTAACTGGGACAGCGTAACCATAGTAGCCCAAGCAAAACACAGACATGCACGGGAATTCCTACAGGCATGGTTCTCAACCTATTAATGCAATCAACAAACATATAGAATTGGACACCATATACAAACCCATACAGAACAGAACCGGAAATGATACTACTCACCATAACGGACAGGACAACAAAAATTCCAAGCAGGGTAGAACAACATCGCTTCATCAGAGGCCTCACTGATGGTGTTGCTTAGCATGGTGATGAAACGTCTGAATGAAAACAAGCCAGCTCGGCGAACATCCCCAGAGGTTAATAAAGATGAGCAAACTGGAGATCAAACATTACCGAGGCCAGCTAAGCAGATTATTTAAATAGGGTTGATTTTAAATCATTCCAACCCCAAATGTAAACAGAGTGGTAGTTGCCCATAATAGGCCCAAAGATAGGGGACTGGAACACAAATCCTATTTCTAGTGGGAATCCTCCTTATACCAGTGGGATCTTGTAACATAAGTGGCCTCAGGAGCCAAGATAAATTTAACCAAGAGTGAGGCCATGTTCTTTAGGAACTGGGCTGACCAATCCTTTATCACCTCCAATGTTAGGGCAGATTACCTGAAGGTGCTGGGAGGGTATGGTTCGGAGGGGCTGGGGAGTGCACAAAAAGCTGGGAGGAGCGTATTGCCAAGGTGAGATGGAAACTGATCTTTTTGGTGTACCGCTCCCTCTCCATTGTGGGTAAAAACCTGGTCATCAGGTCTGAGGTACTCTCTCTGTTGTACATGGTGCAGGTCTGGCCCTTTTCCAGAACCTGCGCCGATGCAGTCACTCAAGCCATATTTCACTTCATCTGGAGGTCTAAGACGAACCACGTCTGCAGGGATACCATATACAAAAATATGGATAAGAAGGGTGAAAGAACATACCCAACATCGTCCTTATCTTGATGGCCAGCTTTGTGTGTGGCTGCATTAAGCTGTGTGTAGACCTTCAGTACACAAACGCTAAGTATCACTACCTACTGAGGTTCGACCTGCCCCTGCTTTTGCAAAGGATGGGACTGGCCTTGTTGTCGCAGAATGCTCCAAGTTCTTTCTGGAGAAACTTGCAAAGAAAAACACTTTTGACCAGAAGTCCATCAGGAAGTGGTCATCCTCGAGACCCTGCAGGAAAAGGAGAGGGCTGTTCCTGTCGTGTGGTTCCTTGAGCAGAAGGATATCTGGTCGGCATGGACGAGTTGGACTGAAGGGTCTGTTTCCATTCTGTACAGCTCTATGCCTCTATTTGGCAGAATGCCTCATCACCAGAACTTTCCAACAAGCACCAAGACATTGCATGGTTGGTGAGAAGAGGACTACCTGTGAGATCATTCATGTGTGCCTGGACTGTCTCCGCCATTGCATGCTGTCTTCAAAGCAGCTGTGGGCGTTGGGGTAGACAGTGTCATACATCTCCTGCTGGAATGTGCCTTTGCAAAGGTAGTCTGGAGAGAGATGCCATTGTTTTTGTCAAGGTTTGTCCCAAGCAGCTCCATGGTGCAGGACTCTATGGTCTGTTCCCTGGGATGCACACTGAGACAAACATTGACTGTGCCTGGAAGACTATCAACTCAGTGAAAGATGCTCTTTGGTCTGCCTGCAAGTTGTTGGTCTTCTTGAGCAATGAGTTGACCTTGACTGAGTGTTGCAGACCTGCATTTCCAAAGTCCAGGACCACATGCTGAGGGAAGCACTAAAGCTTTGGGCAGCTGTTGCCAATGCACCGTGGGGAAAGGCCACTGTTTAAGGTCTTTCTTCCAAAGTTAAATGGGAGTCTGTTCAGTTATTGGACCTTTCTGGTGCCTCATATGTATGTAAATATAATCTTGTATAAGTAGAAATGAGTTTGATAGATTGAGTCAAACTCCAGTGTTGGTTTGAATCTCTATATCTTACTGTACAGGACTGAACTGTTTCAATGACTATGTATGTTCATAAAGATATTTTTGTGAACAAAGTGTACTTTTGAAATTAAACACTTGTGACATAAGTGGCATCTAAATTGCCATTGCTGTTGCCATAATGGATGGTCCATGTGCACACTTTAGCCAGATGTAACCTGTCAGTGAGGGACCCTGCTCAGGAATTGCCTTCTCCTGAGAAGCCCTGACTGACATATAACTTAGCCTCAGAGCTGGATAATTACCTGCACTCCCACAATCCATGAGTTGGAGCCCACTCACAGCTAATTCAAGAGGTATGAGCTTGGAAATGGCCAGGCCTCCTATCAGCAACAAGAAGTAGTCAACAAGCACACTGTGTCCTTTGCTCATCTGAAGTTAAAACCAACTCTACTAAGACATCTGTGAGCCAGCCAGAAGGAAATGCTGAAATCCACTGGATCATTGTTCAACTAATATCCTTCAGTGCTTGATTTCTGAATTCAATATCAAGGCTAGAAGTCTGTCATGTTGGCTGACATCAACAAACAAGATGCAGAAAACTGCTGTATTGTGGTAGCTGTCCAACTTTCTACTCTGTATCTCTACAGCATTCTGGAAACAAAAGTTGCCTCAGTTTAAAACAAATTGCCTGTCTATTTCAGGAAAGCAGTTATCACTGGGAATGGAACTGTCAGCATGGTTCACCAGTAAAACATCCACTTCTGACATTGCCTCTGAAGCAATGTGTTGAATATACAGTAGGGTGAACTGTTTCTGGATTAGATCAACTTGTGCCTTTTCTTTCTCCTTTCATGAGAATTTGGCATTGCTGGTTAGACCAGTAAACTGACCATCTCTAATTGCTCTTGAGAAGGTGGTGGTGAATTACTTTCTCGAACCATTGCAGATACATCTACAGTGCTGTTAGATCCAGGGTTTTAACCAGAGACAGTGAAGGAATAGAAATATAGTTCCAAATTAGGATGGTTCATGGCTTGAAAGGCAATTTACAGCTCTTGTTGTTGCCATGCATCTAGAACATAGAACATAGAAATTAGAACAGTACAGCACAGTACAGGCCCTTCGGCCCACGATGTTGTGCCGAACATTTACCCTAAACCTAAGGTCTATCTAACCTCCACTGCTACCTTATACTATCATCCATATGCCTATCTAATAGCCGCTTAAATGCCCCTAATGAGGCCGACTCCACTACCATCTCTGGCAATGCATTCCACGCCCCTACCACTCTCTGAGTAAAGAACCTACCTCTGACGTCGCCCCAATATCTACCTCCTTTCACTTTAAAACTACGTCCCCTCGTAAAAGCTACCTCCACCCTAGGAAAAAGTTTCTGGCTGTCTAATATATCTATACCTCTGATCATTTTGTACACCTCTATCAAGTCACCTCTCATCCTTCGTCGTTCTAAAGATAAAAGTCCTAGCTCTCTCAACCTTTCCTCGTAAGACCTTCCCTCCATTCCAGGCAACATTCTGGTAAATCTCCTCTGCACCTTTTCTAATGCTTCCACATCTTTCCTTTAATGAGGTGACCTGAACTGGACACAATACTCCGGATGTGGCTGAACCAGGCTTTTGTATAGCTGCAGTATACTTTCACAGCTCTTGAACTCAATCCCTCTAATAATGAAAGCTAACACACCATATGCCTTCTTAACAACTCTATCCACCTGGGTGGCAGCTCTCAGGGAACTATGAACATGAACCCCAAGATGCCTCTGCTCCACCACACTGCCAAGCATCTTTCCGTTAATCCTGTATTCTGCTTTCAAGTTTGTCCTTCCAAAATGAATCACCTCACACTTTTCAGGGTTAAACTCTATCTGCCACTTCTCAGCCCAGCTCTGCATTCTATCAGTGTCCCTTTGTAACCTAGAACAGCCCTCCGCACTGTCCACAACGTGACCCACCTTCGTATCGTCTGCAAACTTGCTAATCCACCCTTCCACTCCTTCATCCAAATCATTTACAAAAATCACAAATAGAAGAGGACCCAGAACAGATCCTTGTGGTACACCACTTGTAACTGAGCACCATGTTGAATATTTTCCGTCGACTACCACCCTTTGTCTTCTAAGGGTCAGCCAATTCTGAATCCAATCCGCCATATTTCCCCCTATCCTATGCCTCCTTACCTTCTGCATGAGCCTACCATGGGGAACCTTATCAAACGCCTTACTTAAATCCATGTATACCACATCCACTGTTCCACCTTTATCCACGTGTTTGGTCACCTCTACAAAGAATTTAATAAGGTTTGTGAGGCAAACTGTGCCTTTCCAAGTGATCATAAATCCTGTCTGTCAGATCCCTTTCCAATAATTTGCCCACCACTGACGTAAGACTAACTGGCCTGTAATTTCCGGGGTTATCCCTATTCCCTTTTTTGAACAAGGAAATGACGTTTGCCTCTTTCCAATCTTCCGGCACTATACCCGTGGACAGTGAGGACGAAAAGATCATCGCCAAAGACCCTGCGATCTCATCCCTTGCTTCCCATAGAATCCTTGGATAAATCCCATCAGGCCTGGGGGACTTATCTATCTTCAACTTCCTCAGAATTCCTAGCACATCTTCTTTACTAACATCAACCTCCTCTAGCCTACCTGCCTGTTTCACAACGTCCTCCTCTACAACTAGGTCCCTTTCAGTTGTGAATACTGAAGAAAAGTATTCATTAAGGACCTCCCCTATCTCTTTAGGGTCTGTGCACAAATTCCCTTTACAATCCTTGATTGGCACTACCCTTTCTCTGGTCATTCTCTTGTTCTGCACATACATGTAAAAAGCCTTGGAGTTTTCCTTGATCCTATCCTCCAAGGTTTTCTCATGCCCCCTTATAGCTCTCCTAAGCCCTTTCTTCAGCTCCTTCCTGGTTAACTTGTATCCCTCTAGAGCCTTTTCCGTTCCTCTTTTCCTAAACCTTACATAAGCCTCCTTCTTCCTCTTAACCAGTCGTTCAACCTCTCTCGAGAACCAAGGCTCCCTCACTCAACCGCATCTTCTCTGCCTGCTAGGGACAAACATATCGAGCACATGCAGTATGCATTCCTTAAACAACCTCCACATTTCTGTGGTGCTCTTCCCTGACAGCATTTGTTCCCAATTTATGTTACCCAGTTCCTGCCTAACTGAATTGTAATTACCCTTCCCCCATTGTAAACTTTACCCTGCCATACGTACCTATCCTTATCCATGACTATCGTGAAAGAAACAGAGTTATGGCTGCTACTGCCAAAATGCTCTCCTACCAACAGGTCTAACACTTGGCCCGGTTCGTTGCCAAGCACCAAATCCAAAGTGGCCACTCCTCGTGTTGGTCTATGTACATACTGTGTCAGGAATCCTTCCTGAGCACACTGGACAAAATCTGCTCCATCTAAACTATTACAACTAAAATGTTTCCAATCAATACTTGGAAAGTTGAAGTCACCCATGACTACAACCCTGTGACTTCTGCACCTTTCCAGTGGCTGCCTCCCAATCCGCTCCTCTACTTCTCTGCAACTTTTAGGGGGTCTGTAAAAAACCCCCAACAAAGTGACTGCTCCTTTCTTGTTCCTGACCTCAACCCAAACTGACTCTGTAGACATATCATTCTTGAACTGCCTTTCAGTAGCTGCTATACTCGCCCTGACTAGCAATGCCACTCCCCCACCTCTTTTTCCACCCTCCCTATATTTCTTTTAAAGCATCTAAATCCTGGAACTTCCAACAACCATTCCTCTCCCTGAGTTACCCAAGTTTCTGTAATGGCCACAACATCGTAGTTCCAAGTACCGACCCATGCTCTAAGTTCATCCACGACAATAGGAACTGCAGATGCTGGAGAATCCAAGATAACAAGATGTGGAGCTGGATGAACACAGCAGGCCAAGCAGCATCATAGGAGCAGCAAAGCTTGATGTTTCGGGCCTAGACCCTTCATCAGAAATAAGTTCATCTGCCTTATTTCTGATACTTCTAGCATTGAAGTATACACACCTCAAACCATCTCGGTGTCTGCAATTATGCTCCATCTTTCGCATTTCTTCATAAACAACCTCACTCCCTGATGTGTCTGTTGGAAGGCCGAAAACCTCATCCTCTGAATTATAAATCTGGTTCCCCACCCCCTGCCAAACTAGTTTAAACCATCTCGCACAGCTCTAGCAAACCTCCCTCCCAGGATATTTGTGCCCTTCCCGTTCAGGTGCAACCCGTCCTTCCTGTACAGGTCCCACCTTCCCCAGAATGTGCTCCAATTATCGACATAATGGAAGCCCTCCCTCCTACATCAGCACTGTAGCCACATGTTTAGTTGCGTTCTCTCCCTATTTCATACCTCTTAATCACGCGGCACTGGTAGTAATCCAGAGATAACTACCCTGTTTGTCCTGGACTTCAGCTTCCAACCTGTACTTGTTTTTCACATTCTCAGTCCTTTTTCTACCTCTGTTATTGGTACCGATGTGTACTGTGACTGCTGGTTGCTCACCCTCCCCCTTAAGGATCTTGAAGACACGATCCGAGACATCACGGACCCTGGCACGCGGGAGGCAACATACCATCCTTTCATCTCATTTGCGTCCACAGAACCACCTGTCTGTGCCTCTTACTATTGAATCCCCCACTACAACTGCTCTCCTATTCTCACCCCTTCCCTTCTTTGCCACAGGGCCAGGCTCAGTGCCAGAGGCCTGTCCGCTATGGCCTTCCCCTGGTAGGTCGTTCCCCTGCAACCATATCCAAAACGGTATACTTATTATTGAGGGGAACGGCCACAGGGGTTCCTTGCACTGTTTGCCTATTCCCTTTCCCCTTCCTGACAATCACCCAGCTACCCTTCACCTGTACCTTGGGCGTGACCACCTCCCTGTAACTCCTCTCTAACACCCCCTCAGCCTCCTGAATGATCTGGAGTTCATCCAGCTCCAGCTCCAGTTCCCTAACACGGTTTTTGAGGAGCTGGAGTTGGGTGCACTTCTCACAGGTGAAGTCAGAAGGGACACCCACAGTGACCCTTACCTCCCACATCCTGCAAGACGAGCATGCAACTGCCCTAGCTTCCATTCCCTCTTCGCTAGATTTCCAGAAGAAGAATAAAAAAAAGCCTTACCTTACCGAACATCCACACAGTTTTTTTTGGTTAGAGGAGGAGGACGGGTGGGAGACATTACACGTGTAGTGTTTCGGGTTTAACCAATGCCCAAATTTATCTGTTTCTTCCTGGCTCGTGTAACCTCTACACACCCACTGCTGAAAACAAGGGGGCCGCTTGGTGCACGAGGTAAGTTTTTATACAGGGAGAAACAAAAACCGCCTTACCTTCCTGTTGGCACTCTGGCTCATGCTGCTGCTGCTGAAAACAAGACGGCCGCCTTTGCTGCCCTTTTTCTTCTAGATGGAGAGCTCCTGGGTTTGCATGGTGCTACTGAAAATGCCTTGTGCCAGCTTCAGTGCATCATGTAGATGGTACATGCTGCTGCCAATGTGCATCCGTGGTGGAGGGACTGAGTGTTACAGGTAATGAATGGGGGAGTGCAGAGGAGTGGTCAGTCAAGTGGGCTGCTTTATCCTGGATGATGTCCAACTTCTTAAGTGCTGTTGGACCTGCACTCATCCAGATAAGTGGAGAGTATGACATCAACATTTATGACTTGTGCCTATTTGATGGTAACAGGCTTTTGGAGAGTCGGATGGCAAGTTACTTGCTGCAGGATTCCTGCGCCTTGTAGGCACAGTATCTTTGATAGCTCATCCAGTTCAATAGACACTAAGGTATTTGCCTTAATCAGTGAAGTTAATGCCATTGAATGTCAAGGAGAGATGGCCAGATTCTCTCCTATTCAAGATGGTGATTGCTTGGCACCTAAAAGGCAAATGCTACTGCTGTCACATATTAGTCCAAGCCTGAAAGTTGTCCTACGCAGTGCCAAATGTCAAAATAACATTTTATTGTCCACCATGATATCTCTTTGTGTAATCAAATTTCTGGCTATCAATTTTGGAGAATATTTGGTTCTAGCTGTTTATAAGACATGAAATAAAGAGAAACCTAAGTTATATGGTGATTTTTACATTCTACAGATCCCAATGTACCTCACAGAAAAGGAAGTATTGTAATGTAGGAAAAACTGGCAGCCAACTCACACACAGTAAGGTTGTACAAACGACAGCGAGATAAATGACTTACAATCTGTTTTAA
The DNA here is from genome assembly GCA_024137785.1 of Ginglymostoma cirratum. Taxonomy (NCBI): domain Eukaryota; kingdom Metazoa; phylum Chordata; class Chondrichthyes; order Orectolobiformes; family Ginglymostomatidae; genus Ginglymostoma; species Ginglymostoma cirratum. The sequence goes on from JAHRHZ010000023.1 coordinate 50,655,331, forward strand.
GATGAGTTGAGGAGTTAAAATTGGTCAGGCTGCCAGGAGGGCCCTAGTGTAAACCAAAATATATCACCAAAATATATAAGGGGAGTTGACTGCTTAGTGGTATTATCACTGGTCTGTTAATGCAGAAATCCAGGTAATTTTCTGGGGACTTGAGTTCAAATCCTGTCATGACAGATAGTAGAATTTGACTTCAATTAAAAAAAAAAGCAGGAATTAGGAGTCTAATGATGTTTCTGTTTTCTCTCCACAGATGCTGCCACACCTGCTGAGTTTCTCCAGCATTTTCTGTTTTTGTTTCAGAATTCCAGCATCTGCAGTTCTCTATTTTATTTGATACATAAAATTCTTATCTTTGTTGACTGTTAGTAAGGATGGCATGGTGGTTTAGTGGTTAGCACTGCTGCCTCACAGTGCCCAGGATCCAGGTTCAATTCTATCCCACCCTTGTGCAACTCTGTGTGAAGTTTGCACATTGTCCCATGTCTCTGTGGGTTTCCTCCCACAGTCCAAAGATAGGTTAGATGGACTGGCCATGCTAAATTGTCTGTAGTATCCAGGGATGTGCAGGCTTGGTGGATTAGGCATGGGAAATGCAGGATTACAGGGAGAGGGTGGGATACAGGGGGTGTGTCTGGGTGGAATGCTCTTCAGAGGGCCAGTGTGGACTTGAAGGGTCAAATAGCCTGCCTCCACACTGTAGGGATTCTATGATCTCATCACAAGGTATTTCTAATTTATGTATATATCAAGAACATAAAAAGAAAATATCAATTCTCTTTTGATGCAATACAATTGAAGGAAATACCCTTTGTAGTTTATCAGCGTGCACTGTAATAACATAAACTAACAGATGATGTATGGAAATCCTTTTTAACGATTGCATAGTTCAGATTTGTATTTATGGAATGCCACGATGCTGACATTAAGTGTGCATGAGTAATAAACCCAGTTTATTTGAATTGTAAGTTGTTTAAAATGTAAAATAGCGCCGATGAGACATATAATTGAAAACAAGAAATATATAACCAGAGAGTTGTGTCACACAAAACAAGATGTCACACGAAGAGTAAGGTATTTTGGCATTGCTCCACATTCAGCTAAGACAGCAGAATTGAACAGTCACAATTGTCCAATAAGGACTTAATGGCTTGGGAGATCATAAAGAATTCCTCTCTCTTCTGAAAATTGACACATGGAGCTAGCTCTAAATGGGCTATAAGTTCACACTAATTAAAAAGAGACAGATAAGGTAGAGAACTTAAAACAGATCTTTTGATTTCACAAACAGATGAACATTTCTTCAAAGTAAAGCATTACCAAAAAATAGTAACAAATATTTGCAACATTTAAGAAATGATGCATCCTACCCAGACCCACTCCTCCATCTTATTCCCACACCCTGCATTTCCCATGACTAATCCACCTAGCCTGCATGTCCCTGGACTCTATTGATAAGTTAGTATGGCCAATCTGCAGATCTTTGGACTGTGGGAAGAAACACATGCAGACACAGGGAGAACGTGCAAACTCCACACAGACAGTTGCCCCAAGGCTGGAATCAAACCCAGGTCCCTGGTGTTCTGAGACAGCAGTGCTAACCACTGAGCCACCATGCCACCCTAACTGGGTACATGATGAAGACACAACAGGATTAGGGTTATAGGATTTGGGTATATCTAGACTATAGCATGATTTGCTACATATAGGAAGGGACCATGCAATTCTTTAACAGAAAGTTAGATAAATATTTGACATTCAGGCAGATTTAGGGCCACAGGGACAGAGGGGGCCATGGATTTAATTCTGGAATGCTCAGCAAATATCTTGGACAAACATCATCAAACAATGGCTTCTTTCTATGCTGTTGAGGTGTCTATGGTTCTTTAATACCCTGCACAATAAATGCACAGAGTGGGAGATTAGACTGATGCAGAACTATAGCCAGATAGTCCACTAAGTTTAGTGATGGGGTGGGGAGATAACTGGGTCAACTGTTAACTATGATAGAGAGAATAATCCAGTAAAACAATGTAAAATATTCAAGTTATATTGGTTTAATACATTTTTGTGTAGTTAAACAAAAAAAGCACTTTTTCACAAAATATTTGAATGTAGCATAAAAAGATAATACAGCAAGAACACTTTGTAATAAAAGTAACCTTGTCTGAGAACTTCAAAAGCTGTAAATTGTACTGAAGGGTAGTACATGTGGAAAATATTTATGTTAGTGATTTAATGCAACCTCTCTTGGAAATGATCATGACATCAGCCAGCTCTTATCTGCAATGCTGTGAACAATCCGTTTTATTTGATACTCATTGCTTCATTGGTATTTCCAACAGACAGAAGTAAAAGTACAACAATAAGATAATACGCAAATTCAATGTATTTGGCTTTTTGGAAGTATTATTTCCTTCTCAAAAAAATCAACATATGCGGGTTTGCTTGGATTTTATTAGAGATGGTAAAACAATGGTAGTATTTGCACACAGATTCCAAAGTTCAAACTAATGGCTCCCATACTGCTGGATAAAACTAGCTCTGCTTAAAACAGATGCAGGTGTTTTTATTTTAGATAAGCAGCAGATTTCACCTTGGATTGTTCACTAACCTTGCCACAAGCCTAAACAGCAAAGGAGCTGATCGCGTGCAGCACTACACTGGTTTGGTGGCACCATGACAAGTCTAAATGATTCTATCACAGACGAAAGTGTAGACAAATACACTTAACAAGGAAAATACATGTTTAGCAAATAATTTAGTTCTCCTATATCTCCTATGTCCTATATAATGCTTGGGCCCTAGCCATTTGCAAATTTGTATCACTGACTTAAATTATAATGCATTTAGCTTTGCTGATAATTGTTACAACACAGATTGGAAAGGTTACTATTTTGTTTTCTAGTCCCATGCCTACACCGCTTATGGCAAATTTAAAATTTAACCAGGTGGCAAAATGGCCAATTTTATAGGTCTCAGATTCTGTCAGGTTAAGCATTAGGAACAAGCCAACCAGGTTTCTTAAGTCAGCAACAAATAACTGGTTTATTATCAAAAACAAACTCATTCAAATAAAGATGCAAAGACTGTTGACAAACACTTTGGATGACATAACTCTATACATTTTTATGTATATATCTAACCTTAAAATAAACTGACTCATACACACACAAGTCTGAGAATGAAAAACGTCCATAGCCTGTACAATGTTAACTTCAACTTTGGCCAAGTAAGACTTAAACTCATGAAAAAAGAAATTATTTGTTGCCCAATGGTATTGTGATTCTTAAGTTATTCTGCAGGTACACAAGTGTTGGCACTGCAGTATGTTCCTGGAACAGCTGTAATGGGCTGAATTCCCTTTTGATTCAGACAACGGAACAGATTTCAACAAATGCTCTCCAGGAATCCTCCCCAAGTGACTCCTGTTGGGTTTTCAGCTCACACACTTTGCCAAGAGCAGTTGCAAATAAAAATGGAGGATAATGGGCTGATGTTCTTTAGGCAAGTAAAATTTTCTTCTCCAAGTTCAAACATTCAAAGCCTTTGTTTAAAACTTCAAGGTATACTCATCTGTGTCCATATAATCCTTTAAAAAGAATATTGGATAAACTCTTTGTGACAAAATACAAAGTTAAATGGGAAAACTGCAAAGAGGAAAAACAGAATGTAAAAAGATGTAGACAGAATGGATGAGTAGGCAAAAATATGGCAGCTGGAATATAATGCAGAGACAGAAATTGACTAAATAAGACATATGTTGTTGAATTTTATCAGTCACCTTTGCCACATTTCATGGAGGGTTTCTCTCCATGAGTCCTAGTGGGTAATTTTGTGTTACTGTCCCAAGCTCACCTTTATGACCTAGGCATCACGCTCCTTTGGCTTTACACTTACCATTTTCTCCCACTCACCCCACGCAAAGGTACTAACTCCTGTTGGGACCTCCTGGGATTCTGCGTGCTGGTGCTATATTTAAAACCCAGCTGTACACCCAGTAAGCACCGGCCTGAAAGGCTTATTTCATTTGACCCAGACATGTTGGTAAGAGGGTAATTGCCACACTGCTTTTGCCAATGGGGTGCGTACGATTGCTGCCCATGGAGTGTGCCTTGAGATGTTAGTGACTGATGGGCTTCCAGAGGAGCAACTGGAGGGATCAGGTTACTGTTCTGTCTTTTATGGTGGGCCTCATTGCTGTCCAGTTTTCTTGTGGTGGGTAGGAAAATAGGAAGCTGCATATCAATGTGGTGAGATGATACAATAATCAGTATATTAAAACATGCTAGCACAAGCATCTATGCCTCTCATCATGCATTAGCAGGAATTTTGTTTTGTCATTCAACACATGGTTAAAAATTGGGACATCCTTGCTGGTCACTTCATGTAAAACTCCTAAATTTGTCCATGTTGTACACTGCTGGGAAAATTCTGCCTATAGAAGAATGTAAGATGGTTTCATTGACATATATAAACCTGCTAAGGTGCTGGATGAGTAGATATTGGAAGGATAATTCCCCAACTTGGACACTAGAACTAGTGGCCATTGTCTTAATGGATGTGCAATTTAGGACTGAGAAAAGTTTTAATTCTTTTGGATTCTAACTCCAGTAGATTCTTAATTGTTAAACTTTATCCAAGAATGAAATCAATGGATTTTTAGCTTCTTAAGGAATACAGAGATGTGGAAAAGTAAAGGTGGAGGTTCAGCCATGATTTTCTGAATAGTGGAAAAAACTGCAAGCGGTTTAGTGGCCTCCTCCAGCTCCTATTGCTGAAACTTGTTTACTTTATGAAATATTTACTCTTAGAGTGTCTGTGTGTGTACATGTCATTGGCTACATAACTAATGAGTGGCTTGCTAGACAACCTTAGAGGAAATAGATTCAACTGCGTACTGCGCAATGTACACACTTCCAGAACAGTTCTGGGTGGCAGATTCCCTTCTCTGAAAGACATTACTGAACTAATTGCAATGTTCCAAGAAGGCCACATCCAAATTGCTATAAAATTCAGACTAACAAAGATGTTTAAATGCATTGTAAGTTAGATTGTAACCACAGGGACGGGTATATATCTCTCATGCTGTTTACATTGCCTATATTACAACAGAGATTACTGTTCAAAATTCATTGGCCATAAAGCACACTGAGAAATACAGTGGGTTATGAAAGGTGATATAGCAATGCAAGTCTTTCTTTCTTTCCCACTACTGGCTGAAACCCCCTATGCTCCTCAAAAGAGATGGCTCACCTCCATCCAAGGAACCAAAAAAGCCTCTCACATCAGACATAGGTTCACCTGCACATGCGCCAATGTGATCTATTGCATCCACTGTTCCTGATGTGGCCTCCTCTACATTGGTGAGACCAAGCAGAGGCTCGGAGACCGCTTTGTAGAGCACCTGTGCTCTGTTCGCAACAAACGACAACACCTTCCAGTCGCAAACCATTTCAACTCCCCCTCCCACTTCCTGGGTGACATGTCCATCCTGGGCCTTCTCCAGTGTCACAATGACATCACCCAGAAACTGGAGGAGCAGCACCTCATATTCAACCTTGGGAGCCTACAACCCAATGGTCTCAATGTGGATTTTACCAGTTTCAAAATTTCCCCCACCCCCGGCCTCATCCCATGACCAACCCTCCCTCTCATCCCCGCCTCCTTGACCTGACACAACATATCCATCCTCTCTCCTACCTATCCACTCCTCCCACCTCACTGACCAATCCCTACCACTGCCGACCTGCACACACCTATCACCATCCCACCTTCCTTTCCCAGCCCTACCCCTCCTCTTTCTATTTATTTCTGAGCTCCCTTCCCCCTCCCCCATTTCTGAAGAAGGGTCCCGACCCAAAATGTCAACTTTCCTGCTCCTCTGATGCTGCCTGGCCTGCTGTGCTCCTCCAGCTCCACACTGTGTTATCTCTGACTCCGGCATCAGCAGTTCTTACTATCTCTGGGACGATTTCACCCTTTTCTTCTAAAAGCCAAGCTGAACTATTTGCTGCAGATCGGGTTTCTCCAAGTCAAATCAACACTCAATCAGTGACAAAATTCTGAAGGAATTTTTTTTTCCACAGTGAATCTGCAACTCCTGCCCTTGGAAACAACAAAGGTAGGCCATTCAGTTTTGCTAACCTGCTTCACTATGTATTAGTGGCAAATCCTGCATGGCACACTGTTTAATTACTATCGAGTGATCATTAGATGGATTCAGAATGTATTTACTCAATTTCAAAACTTTGGCTTTCTTTTTTTAAAAACAAGATTAAATTTTTGCAGTTTCAGGTTTGTATAAACCAAGGTAATTTACATTCTTCTTAAATGTTCTACAAAACATGTAATCAATCATCTGGTGATCCTTATAGTTCTTTTCAAAGTGGAATAGAAACATAGAAAATAGGTGCAGTAGAAGGCCATTTGGCCCTTCGAACCTGCGCTACCATTTATGGAATTTCATGATCATGGAATTTCAGTATCTAATTCCTGCGCTCTCCTCATACCCCTTAATCCCTTTCGCTGCAAGGGCCACGTCCAGCTCCCTCGAGTATATCTATTGAACCGGCCCTGCCAGTTTCCTGTGGGTGACAATTCCACAGGTTCACAACTCTCTGAGTGAAGAAATTCTTCCTCATCTCAGTCCTGAATGGCTTACCCTTTATTCTTAGACAGTGACCCCTCATTTTAGACTTCCCCAACATCGGGAACATTCTTCTCACATCGAGCCTGTCCAGTGCCATCGGAATTTTACATGTTTCTATGATATCCCCCCTCATTCTTCTAAATTCCAGTGAGTACAAGCCCAGTCGATCCAGTTTTTCTTCATTGTCAGTTCTGCCATCCTGGGAATCAGTGTGGTGAATCTTAATTGGACTCCATCAGCAGCAAGAATGTTCTTCCTCAGAGTAAGAGATCAAACTGTACACAATACTCAAGGTGTGGCCTCACCAAGGCCGTGTAAAACTGCAGTAAGACATCCATACTCCGATACTCAAATCCTCTCATTATGAAGGCCAGCATGCCAATTGCTTTTCTCAAGTCTGCTGCACCCACATGCCAACCTTCAGCGACTGTTCTATTACAGCATCCAGGTTTCGTTGCACCTCACCTTCTCCTAAACTGCCACCATTCAGATAATAATCTGCCTTCCTGTTTTGCAACCAAAGTGGATACCCTCACACATATCCACATTACTTTGCATTTGCCAAGTATTTGCCGATTCAGTCAGACTGTCCAAGTCACCCCACAGCCTCTTAGCATCCTCCTCACAGCAGACAGTGCTACCCAGCTTAGTGTCATCTGCAAATTTAGAGATATTGCATTCAATTCCTTCATGCAAATCATTAACGTATATTGTGGACAGCTGGGGTTCCAGCACTGAACCCTGTGGCACCCTTTCATCACTGCCTGAGCAAGCTTAGATAGAAAATATATTCAAAATGTACCTATTTTTATTAATGTTGGTTTGAATCTTACTTTTTTGGCCAAGTACGAGTTGGTTTGAGTTTTTTCAGGGATTTCTGCCATGAGGCCTCGCACATTTTCTCACATCTCATCAAACTTGCCTCATTAATTCCCTATCCCACCCCTAGGCATTCCTCATGTTAAAATGTCAACTTTACTTAAGGGTTCTGACCCTTGGTTATTACACTTAGTATTAGAAGGCTTGTGACAGGCGATGTTTCAAAATGGACTGCAGAGCTGGGTACAATCTAGAACTTTCTGAATATACTGTGAAATAATACTCTTTTAAAATTGGCAGCATGAAATCTAAAGACGTCACCTCGCACTCCCACTCCCACCCCACCTACAACCATTGCAGGGGGAGCCGATCTTCACCTTTACCTCACATCATCCTTATGACTGTTCACTTTGAAACACAGTCAGCACTTTATTTTGTCCTTGAGCACATTTTGCACTTACTGTTCTCTTCAAACTTCATGTACTCAAAACAAAAAAATCTGAAAACTTTTAATAATCGTTTTGTACTTGTTTTATATCATTCCAAACTCCTGGCAACATTTTATCTCGGCAATCCCTTATATCTTGCCCTTTTGTAAGTTTGCAATAAAATGAAACATGGGAAAGTGCCTATTTACCTTTTAACCTTACTGAAGAATGAAACAACTAGGACACACAGATTCAAGTTGTACTATTGCGAAACTTATAATTCATTAGGGGATCATTAATCTGGACATTGTTCATTTTTCATCAAAAAGAATGTTTCTCAACCTTACTAGCCAATGATAAACAGAACAGAAAATTTACACTCCTGCACCCACATACTAATAAGTGAAGGGAGAGCCAGTTGCCTAGTGGTTCTTTTAATAGACCAGCTCTCCATGTTATGCTTTGTGGTGGGGTGGGGGGGTGTGGACAGTGAGGAATATCTTCATAGTCACAAGAGTTCAAAGTTTAAATATTAAGAGATGATGATTTATTCGAATTATTATACTTGAATTCCCCTCAGTCAACATCCTAGGGTTACCATTGGCTAAAAACTGAACTGGACTAGCATATAAGCATTGTGGTTAAACAGTAGGTCAGAGATTAGGAAACCTCCAGCATGTAGTTCCCCAAAGCCTCATATGACTCTGTAAAGCCTGTCCACAATCTACAAGGCACAAGTCAGGAGTGTGATGGAATACCCTCCACTTGCCTGGATAGGTGCAGCTCCAACAACACTCAAGAAGCTTGACCCCATCCTGTACAAAGCAACCCACTTGATTGGCACCACACCTACAAACATTCACTCACTCCTGTACTAGTGCTCAGCAGGAGCTGCATTTGCCATATACAAGATGAACTGCAGAAATACACCTTAGGCTTCTTAGACCACCCACAACGACAAAGGCAGCAGATACATGGAAACACCACCACCTTCAAATTCCCCTCCAAGCCACTCACCATCCTGACTTTGAAATATATCACGATTCCTTTGGTGTCATAGAGTCACACAGTAGAGGCCCTTCGGCCCAGAACGGTCATGATTTGGAACAACCCTATCAAATCTCCTCTCAGTTTTCTTTGCTCCAGAATTTTCATAACGGAAGCTCATCTCTGGAACCATTCTCATGAATCTTATCTGCACTCCTTCCAACACCTTTATATCATTCCTAAAGTGCAGCACTCTGAATTGGATATAATACCCTCTTGTAAAGGTCTGTTATCTCTGACTCTGACAACATTTGTGTTCTGTACCTCTGCATTCACAGTGCCCTAAGACTGAGTTAGAATGAATATGAGGAAATCTGAGATTGCAGCACTGCTGATCTTCATTTAACACTACATTGAGCTCAAGTCTTGCTGTGGATTGATGTAGTGTTAAAAGCACTTGAGAAATTCTGAACAGTAGGAAAATATTTAGGGTCAGAAAAGAAGAAGAAAAAAGGCATTTTTTTCTGGTGAATGCTGCAAGGAGAAGACTGGGAACTATAGACCAGTGAGTGTGAATTCATTGCTGGATAAATTGTTGGTGGGAATTCTGAGACAGAACCACGTATTTAGAGGGGCAAGGAATGATTAGGGATAATCAGCATGGCTTTGTGCATGTTAAATTGTGTCTCATAAACCTGACTGAGTGTTTTGAGAATGTTACCAAGAAGTCAGATGAGGACAGAGTGGTAGATATTGTCTACATGGACTTTAGTAAGGTCTTTGACAGAGTTCCGCATGGTAGACTGGTTGGTAAAGGTGTATCACGTGGGATTCAGGGAGAGCTTGCCATCTGATACTAAATTGGTTTGACGGTAGGAGACAGAGAGTGGTGGTAGAGGGTTGGTTTTCGGTCTGTCAGCCTGTGATCAGCAGTATTCCTCAGGGATCGGTGCTGAGTCCACTGTTATTTGTCATTTATATAAATGATTTGGATAAGAATTTAGGAAGCATGGCTAGTATGTTTGCAGATGACACTAAAATTGGTGGTATAGTAGACAGTGAAGAAGGTTATCTAAGATTACAAAGTGATCTTGATCAATTGGGCCAATAAGCCGAGGAGTGGCAGGTAGAGTTTAGTTTAGCTGAATGCGAAGTGTTACATTTTGGTAAGACAAACAAGGACAGGACATACTCAGTTAATGGTAGGGCTCTGGGGAGTATTATTGAAGAGAAACCTGGGGGTTCAGATACATAGTCCTTCGAAAGTTGCATTACAGGTAGACATGGTGGTAAAGAAGGCATTTGGCACGTCTGCCTTCATTGCTTTGACCACTGAGTATAGGAGATGGAACATCATGTCGCTGTTGTACAGTACATTGGTGAGGCCACTTTTGGAGTACTGAGTACAGTTCTGGTTGCCCTGCTAAAGGAAGGATATTATTAAATTGGAGAGGGTGCAGGAAAGATTTACAAGGATGTTACCGGCACTGCAGAGTTTGAGTTATAAGGAGAGGTTGGATAGGTTAGGGCATTTTTCACTGGAGCATATGAGGTTGAGCAGTGACTTTATAGAGGTTTATAAAATCATGAAGGGCAGAAATAAGGTGAATGACAAAGGCTTTTTTCTTACAGTAGGGAAGTTCAAACTAGACAGCATCATTTTAAGGTGAGAGGAGAAATATTTAAAAGGGACCCGAGGGGCAACTTTTTCACATGTATGTGGAACGAACCGCCAGAGGAAGTTGTAGATGAGGGCACAGTTCCAACACTTAAAAGATATTTGGACAGGTACATGAATAGGAAAGGTTCTGAGGGATATGGGCCAAACACAGGCAAATGGGACTAGTTTAGTTTGGGAAACTCAGTCAGCAGGGACGTTGAACCGAAGGGTCTGCTTCTGTGCTTTATAACTAACCCTGTGCTGTTATAACATTCTCATCGAGGTATCTGAAAACCAAATCTTCTGGGTAGATCGTGTCAGAATAACTGCTACTTTAGTTACATTTGATGAACTTTTCAGGTTTGTCAAATTTGGCACCAATCGAAGTGCAGGTAGTTTTAAATAGCATTATGCTTTACATAGGTAGCGTGGTGGCTCAGTGGTTAGCATTGCTGCCTTACAGCGCCTGGGGCCCAGGTTTGATTCCACCCTGTCTGTGTGGCGTTTGCACATTTTTCCTGTGTCTGCGTGGGTTTCTTCCAACAGTCCAAAGACATGCAGTTTAGGTTGACTCCCCAAGGTAAATTGCCCATAGTGTCTAGATTTGTGCAATCTGGGTGGATTAACCATGGGAAATGCAGGGTTGCAGGGTTACAGGGATAGGGTGGGGGGTGGGTCTGGGTGGACTGCTCTTTGTGGGGGTCTTGGTGTGGACGTGTTGGGCTGAATAGCCTGCTTTCACACGATAGAGATTCTAGAAAAATAACAGGGTGTGAGTAAACAGAAATAACAAGGTGTAGACCTGGATGAACACAGCAGGCCAAGCAGCATCAGAGGAGCAGGAAGACTGACGTTTCGGGCCTAGACCCTTCTTCAGAAATGGGGGAGGGGAAGGGTGTTCTGAAATAAATAGGGAGAGAGGGGGAGGCGGATAGAAGATGGGTAGAGGAGAAGATAGGTGGAGAAGAGACAGACAGGTCAAAGAGGCGGGGATGGAGCCAGTAAAGGTGAGTGTAGGTGGGGAGGTAGGGAGGAGGTGTCAGTAATATTTGTTAGCCAGTGTTATATTCCAATCTGTCTCACAATTATTACACCATGGAATGCCAGAGGGTGTGAAGATGTCATTCCACAAAAATGGTGTTTTGAAAGATAATGTTGCTTGTGAAATACATTTTTGGGACATTAGTAACAGACCTCTAGGATCTGGATTTGAGGCCAGTTCAGAATGATGCAATATAACAAAAACTCTTTCAACCAGTTCTAAATAGGTCAATGATATCCTCACCTAGTTGTGTTACTCTGGAGTTCACAGCACAAACCTGCTCATAGGTCATCACTAAATTTGAAATCTCCCTGAGTTTGAGAAATTGTACTCTACACTGGTGTACCAGGATCATCTCCTCTGTGCTTTGTGTTCAGGCTCAGAATCAGGACGATATACTGGGAACTTCACTTGGCATCTAATCATAGAATGAAAAATATGCTAACATTTGAGATTCCCTAGCATAACACTATTTGCTTCACACATATTCATGAAAAGATTTTTTTTCTGTTAACTGATATTGAAGTTTGAAGTTATGAAATCAATGTTCTAACCATCTTAAACAAATAAGAAAAATGATAACAAATACAAAAGGAATGCTCGGCACTTAGTCTTTTTGTTAGATTCACAATGCCAGCAAGAAAGGTAAATGTAGGCAGATTAGCATAGTAGATAACACTTGTGTTAAAGTACATCAAGCATTCAGCTATCAAAGCAAGTGTTTAAGATTAACAAGTACTCAGCTGTCAACCATTCTGGTAACCAGATTGCTGATGTGCTAGTTAAATAACTATTCAGTTTCCCACATAAATAATAGCCCCCAGTATTTTTTTCAGTTTCTTTATAAAAGACTTGGTTTAGTTATACACAATTAGGTAGATTCTAAATTATGAATCAAGAGGCCTAAAACAATCTAGACTCTTTCCAATAATATTACTCTCTCTATCAGAACTTTGAGGTCAGCCCTTTTGTAGGTTACAAGTGAATACTATGGCCAATATTTAATGCAGAAATAGAATGGGTGAACAAACTTTCAAATGAAAATATTGCTGCTTGATATGCTCGACACTAGCAGGAGATCATGTCTAAAAAAGGTTTTCCAAAATCTACTTTAAATGTTGATCTCCCGCCCTGAGATTTCTACTGATATAAAATTTTCCAACTCAAAAGCTACAGATTTACTTCATAATAAAATTGAAAAATAGATTAAAATACAACTGCATTATAAATGGGACTTAGAATCATACTGTGCAGAAGAGGGCCTAAGTTCCATTGAGTCTGCACCAACACATGAGAAACACCTGACCTTCAACCTAATCCCATTCAACAGCACTTGGCACATAGCCTTGAATGCTATGACAAGCCAAGTGCTCATCCAGGTACTTTTTAAAGGATGTGAGGCAACTCGCCTTTACCTTCCCAGGCAGCACATTCTAGACCATCACCACCCTCTGGGTAGAAAGGTTTTTCCTCACGTCTCCCCAAACCTCCTGCCCCTCACCTGTGCCCCCTTGCGACTGATCCTTCAGCTATGGGGATCAGCTATTCCTTGTCCACTCTGTCCATGTCCTTCATAATCTTGTACACTTCAATCAGATTGCTCCTCAGTTTTCTCCACTCCAATGAAAACAACCCAAGGCTATCCAACCTTTCCTCATAACTTAAATTTTCCATCCCAGGAGGCGTCCTGGTGAAGCTCCTCTGCATACCCTCCAGTGCAAACACATCCTTCCAGTGATGTGGTGACCAGAACTGCACACAGCACTCTAGCTGTGGAGTCACCAAAGTTCTGTACAACTCCAACTCCATATTTTACAATTAGATTTTGCAATCTATGCCTCAATTGATAAAGGTAAATGTCCCATGTACCTTTTTCATCACCCTACTAACATGCCCTTCTGCCTTCAGAGATCTTTGGACAAACAGGCCAAGCCCCTATGTTCCACAGAATTTCCTAGTGTCATGCCAAGCCCCTATGTTCCACAGAATTTCCTAGTGTCATGCCATTCTTTGAATACTTCCTTATCAAAATACTCCCTCCAAAGTGTATCATCTCATACTTTTCAGGGTTGGATTCCATCTGCCACTTATCTGCTCATTTGACCATCCCATTTATATCGTTTTGTAGCCCAATACACTCAACCTCACAAGCTTTGTGTTATCCGCAAACTTACTAATCCAATATCCCACACAGTCATCTACATCATTTGCATAAATGACAAATAATAGGAAACCCATCAAAAATCCCTTTTGCTGCTGGACACTGGCTTCCAGTCACTAAAGCAGCCTTCTATCATCCTCCTCTGTCTCCTACAACTGAGCTAATTTTGAATCCACTTTATCAAATTACCCTGTATTCCATGAGCATTTGCACTCTTGATAAGTGGCCAATGTGGGACCTTGTCAAAGGCTTTGCTGAAATTCATAAAAACTACATCAACTGCACTACTTTCATATATACACCTGGTGATCTCCTCAAAAAATTCAATCAAATTTGTTGGGTATGATTTCTCTCTGATGAAACCATACTGATTATCCTTGCTGCGGTTATACAGGGCCTTGATGAGGCCACACCTTGAGTGTTGTGTACAGTTTTGGTCTCCTAGTCTGAGAACTGACATTCTTGCTATTGAGGGAGTCCAGTGAAAGCTCACCATACTGTTTCCCGGGATAGCGGCACTGACATATGAAGAAAAACTGGATTGACTGGGCTGTACTTGCTGGAATTTAGAGGAATTGTGGGGGGGGAGGGGAGGGTGCGGAATATCATAGAAATATGTAAAATCCTGATTGGACTGGACAGGCTAGATACAGGAAGAATGTTCCCGATGTTGGGGAAGTCCAGAATCAGGGGACACAGGCTAAGAGTAAAGGGTAAGCCATTCAGACTGAGATAAGGAAGAATTTCTTCACTCAGAGAGTTTGAACCTGTGGAATTCTCTCCCACAGAAAAATGTTGGGGCCAGCTTGTCAGACATATTCAAAAGGGAGCTGTGCGTGGCCCTTGCAGCTGAAGGGATCAAGGGGTATGAACAGAAAGCGGGAGTGAGATACTGACATTCCATGATCATCCTGAATGGTGGTACAGGTTGGAAGAGCTGAATGACCTACTCCTGCATCTATTTTCTATGTTTCTATCCCTGATCAAGCATTTTCTCACCAAGTGGACAAAGATGCTCCCCTTCAGAATTTACTCCAATATTTTCCAAACCACTGATGTCAGACTGACTAGTCTGTAGTTCTCTGACCCATCTCTATAACCCTTATATATCGGAACCACATTAGCTATTCTCCAGTCCTATGACATCTCCCCTGCGGCCAGTGAGGAATTAAAAATTTGGGTCAGTGCCCCTGCAATCTCCTCCCTTGCCTCTCCCAGTAGCCTGGGACACAATTCATTTGCACCTGGATATTTGTCCACTTTTAAGCCTGTCAACACTTCCAATACCTTATCCTTCCCTATGTCAACTTGCTCAATCGTTTTGCAGTCTTTCCCTAGGTTCCATACCTTCATCTTTATTCTCTTGGGTGCAGACAGATGTTAATTATTGGTTCATCACTGTACCAATGTCCTCTGGCTCCATCAACAGATTGCCCTCTTGGTCCCTAATGGGCCTTATTCTTTCTCTGGTTACCCTGTTCCCACTGATAAACTGGATTTGATTTGATTTATTATTGTCACATATACCAAAACACAGTGGAAAGTATCGTTTTGCACACTAACCAGACAAATCATACCTTACATAAAGACATTAGGGTAATAGGATAGAATGCATAATATTCTGCGACAGCTGCAGAGAAGGTGCAAAGAAAGGCAATTGTAATAAATCTGATAACAATGGGGAAGAAGCTGTTCTTGAATTTGTTGGTATGTGTTTTCAATCTTCTGCCCGACGGAAGGGGGTGGAAGAGAGTGTAACTGGTTGGAAGGGGACTTTGATTATGTTGGCTGCTTTCCCAAGGTAACGGGAAGCGTGGACTGAGTCAATGGAAGGAAGGCTGGTTTCTTGATAGACTGGGCTGCACTCACAACTCTTGTAATGACTAAATCTTGGGCTCAGCAGTTGCCAAATCAATTTCTTGGGATTTTCCCTATTTTTAACAGCCAGAGCATTCTCCTGCCCCTTTTGCTTTCCTAATTGCTTTCTCTTGCTCCACCCTGCACTTTCCGCACTCCACTATGCCTCTGCTGATTCGTTTAGCTGGTATCTGCTAAAAGCCTCTCTTTTCCTTTTCATTATGTCCTGAATATCTCTGATCATCTATGGTTCTCTGGGTTTGTTACTCCTTTTTGTTACCCAGGGAACTGGGAACATGTTAGGCTTGTATCGTCCCTACTTCCTTTTTGAATTACCTCCGTGCCCTCCCACCCTCGGTCCCCAATAATACCCCTCCCCCACTGCTCTTCTCTGGATTTCCCCATCAGTAACTGTTCCAAGTCTACCATGGCCAGATCTTGCCTTATTTTAATATAACCTGCTCTCCACCAATCTAAAACTTTTTTGCAACTTGTATTTCTTAACCTTCTAATATGCCCCTGGTGTTGCATTCTTCTGTTTATAGCAAATGTACCAATTATACAACCAAGATTAGTAAGATAAGGCCCTGAGGATTAAACTAGACACAGATGATGTTAACTGGGAGGCTGTGTGCAGGACTGTGTTCTGTCTATAGTCATAGATTACATGTCACATCCGAATAGCACTGTGGGTGTCCCTACACCTCATGTACAGGAATGGTTCAATAAGGCAACTCACCACTACTTTTGTAAGGGCAATAAGAGATAGGCAATAAATGCTGGCCTAATAGCAATGCCACATCCTGTGAATGAATAAACTAAAAACCCTGTGGTGGGTATGCTCCTTTTAAAGATTCACATACAATACATCACAACATCTGGTTGCATTAACAGCATTCGAAAATAACTTGCAAGATATCAACTATTCAATGGAAAAGTGAAATGTAAAGAGGGGATCTTACAATTGCAATTATATAGTACATCTGATGTCCTTCAGACACTTAACTACATTCAGTGCTTAAGAGCTAATGGGCAAGATCTTAAGCTCTTTGTGAAATGAAATGGATAATAATCAATCAGCAACCAGTTTGCATTTGCCCCAGTTTTCTTTTTAGTTCAATTGGAATAATAACCTGAAGAAAAGTTAAATGGTGCTGATAATTTCACATGATAGAGACTTCCAAAATCATGAGCAGGCTGGATAAAGATAGGGAGAAGTTTGTCAAAGGTACTAAAATAGGGGGGCATAGGTTTAAATTGATGTGCAAAAGAAGCAAGTGTAATGCCAGAAAAAAAAACTTTTTCACACAAGTATGGATTACATTGCTGGAGGTGTGGTGGAGCCAGGTTCAATTATGGCACTCAAGAATGCATTGATGATTATTTGTATAGAAATAGTGTGCAAGGGCATGGAGGGATAAAGGAGATTTGCACTAGGTAATAATATATGATTGAAGAGCTGGTGCAGGCACAATGGGCCGAATGGCCTCCTTCTGTGCTGTAACAACTTTGATTCCCTGTGATTTGCTATCAGCCTTTTCATAGTACTCACAAAGTTGAATTGCCCCCCAGTGTAATGTGCTGTAAATCTGAAAAAGTTAACTATTGCAACCAATCTGTGCAGAGAAAGTTCCACAAAAGCAATGAGATTATTGACCATTGCATCTGCCTGGGTCATTTTAAATTAAAGAATGAATGTTGCAAAACACGACCAAGAGTATTGCCTGGTTTGGCTACAGTACATTCACTTTCTTCCTCCAAGTCATCAATTGTAAACAGTTGCGGTCCCAGTACTGATCCCTGTAGAACCCCACTGGTCCTACATCTAAAAAACCTGAAAAAGAATTCCTTAGCCAGTTCATTTCCCGCCCATGAGCTGATTCTCTATGCATGTCAACATACTACCTCCAACACCATGAGCTCTTATGACTTTACCTTTTGTGAGGTACCCTGTAAAGCAATCATAAACTAAAGTCTTCTAGAATCCAAATACAACACATCCACCAGTTCCCTTCTGGTTGAGACTTCCTTGAAAGACTCTAATAAATTAGTCAGACATGATTCCCTTTCATGAAGCCATGCTGATTCTTGCACGATTAGATTAGGATTTTGCAAATGTGCTGCTATTACTTCCTTAATAAATGATTCCAATAGTTTTCCAACAATGGATGCTAGGCTAATCAGCCTATAGTTAGCCACGTTTTGCCTCCCTCCCTTTTTGAATAGCGGTGTCATGTTTGCAGTTTTCCCATCTTCTGGTACTTCTCTAGAATCCAACTGTTTTTGAAAAATTACAACCAGTGCATCCACTATCTCTTTCAGGATCCTAGGATGCAAGCCATCAGGGCCAGGGGACTTAACTGCCTTTCACCCCATTTGTTTGTCTAACATTACTTTTTTTCATGATGGTGATGGTATTTAATTCCACCCCTGTACTCTTTAGTATTCACAGGATGTTTGAAGTGTCTTTTACCATAAAGATCGATGCAAAATATCTGTTCAACCCATTTACTTGTCCCCCAAAACCATGTCCCCAGATTCATTTTCTAAGGGGCCTACTTTCTTTTTATACATTTAAAGAAGCTCTTATTGTCAGTTTTTATTTCCTCGTTAGTTTGGCCTCATAGTTTATTTTCTCTGTCTTTATTACGTTTCTGGTCTTCTCTCACTTGATTCTGAATTTATCCTAGTCTTTGACCTCCAACACCAAACTACATTAATCCTTTCCATCTGCGCTTGATCCATACCTACTCTGCCTGGCACTTTTATGATGTGGAGGTGTCAGTGTTGGACTGGGGTAGATAAAGTTAGAAATCACACGACACCAGGTTATAGTCCAACAGATTTATTTAAAAACACAAGCTTTTGGAGCCTTGGTCCTCCTTCAGGTGTTACTGAGAGATGCAGTATCAGACACAGACTTAAGTACAAAGGTTCACACCATTAATGAGGCTGTACTAAATAAACTTAAGATGCTGTTAAATCTTTAATCAGTTAGAAGGCTCTTTCTTAATGTAACCCCACTATTTAAAAAGGGAGGTAAACAGAAAATAGGGAATTATAGACCAGTGTGTCTGATGTCAGTGGAAAAGATGTCAGAATCCATTATCAAGGATTTTATAGCAGAGTACTTAGAAAGGGTGGTAGAATCAGACACACCCAGCATGGATTTACAAATCATGTTCAACAAATCTTCTGGAATTCTTTAAGGATGTAACTAGTAGAGTTAATCATGGGAGCCAGTAGATGGGGTTTACTTGGACTTTCAAAAGGCTTCTGACAAAATTCCACAAAGAGATTAATGTGTAAAATTAAAGTGCATGGGACTGGGGTAGTAGATTGAGATGGATAGAAAATTGGATAGCAGACAGGAAACAGAATAGAAACAAATGAGTATTTTTCTGAATGGCAGATAGTAATTAGTGGGGCACCACAGGGATTGGTATTAGGACCCAGCTATTCACAATATTTGTTAATGATTTAGATGAGAGAACTAATTGTAATATCTCCAAATTTGTGGATGACACATAGCTTTTTGTGTGTGTGTGTGTGTGTTGTGGAGGGGGGGGAGGTTTGGGGAGGGTGGGTGAAGAGATGTTGGGGCTGCAGAGACGTTGCAGATTTGGACAAGGTGAGTGAGTGGGTAAATGCAATACGATAGCAAAAATAGGAAGGCAGATTATTGATTTGATTTGATTTATTGCAGTCACATGCACCTAAGTACAGTGAAAAGAATAGTTTTGGAGCAGTACAGGCAGTTAATTGCAAACAGACATACAGATCATAGGGTGCTTAGACGAAGCAAGACATGCAATTTATAGCTGCATAGGAGGTGCGCAAAGCAAGATCAACATTACTTAAAGTTAGAGGTCCATTCATCAGTCTAATAATGGCAGAGAAGAAGCTGTTCTTGAACCTTTGGGTGCGTGTGTTCAAACTTCTGTATCTTGTGCCTGATGGAAGAGAGCATTACCAGGGTGGGAGGGGTCTTTGATGTTGGCAGCCTTTCCTCGGCAATGAGAAGAGTAAATGGAGTCCACGGATGGGAGGTTGGCTTCAGTGATTATCTGGGATGTGCACACAACTTTCATTTGTTTGAATGGCTGCAAATTGAAAGGGGTGGGGGGAATGTTCAACAAGTCCTGGGTGTCCTTGTGCACCTGTCGCTGAAAGTAAGCACACAGGTGCAGCAGGCAGTAAAGAAGGCAAATGGTATGTTGGCCTTTATTAGCCAAAAGGTGAGTACAGGGACAAGGATATCTTGTGGCAATTGCACAGGGCATCGGTTAGGCCACAACTGATATAGTGAGTGCAGTTTTGGTCTGCTTATCTGAAGAAAGATGTTATTGCTACAGAGGCAGTGTGGCAAAGGTTTACCAAATTGATTCCTGGGATGGTAGGAGGAGAAATTGAGATAGTTAGGATTGTATTAACTGAAGTTTAGAAGCATGGGAGGTGGTACTCATAGGATTGATGAAATTTTAACAAGGTGAGGCCGGTGAGTCCAGAACCAGGGACAAGGGATAATCACGGAAGCTAACCTCCCATCCACGGATTCCATTTACACTTCTCATTGCCGATGAAAGGCTCCCACCCTGGTAATGCTTTCTTTCAACCTTTTCCATCAGGCAGAAGATACAGAAGTTTGAATACACACACCAATAGGTTCAAGAACAGCTTCTTCCCTGCTGTTATTAGACTGAGGAATGGACCTCTCTAACTTCAAATAACATTGATCTTGCTTTTAGGATTGAGATGAGGATAATTTTTTTTCACCAATTGAATGGTGAGCCTGTGAAATTCACTACCACAGAAAATGATTGTGGCCAAAACATTTAAGAAGGTGGTAGATATAGTTCTTGTGGCTAAATGAATCAAAGGATATAACAGGAGGGCTGGTTGGGGTACTGAGCTCAATGATCAGCCATAATCATATTGGAGCAAGCTCAAGGGGTAAGAATGGCCTACTCTTGCTCCTATCTTCTTTGTTGCTGTGGTGGGGTGGAAAGTGAGGGCCAGGAGATCTTATCACTGTTTCAGGAAGGAAGAGAAGGGGTGAGGGCAGAAGTGTGGGAAATGAATTGGATACTGCTAAGGGCACTGTCATCTATGCTATTAGGGAATCCTTGGTTGAGGAAAAAGGTGGACCCTTGCGGAAGGTGGCACCATCGAACTGATGCGATGGAGATGGAGAAACTGGAAGAATGCAATGGAGTCCTCACAGAAAGCAGGGTGTGAGGATGCATAGTCCAGAAAACTGTGGGTTTGTAATGGATATCATTTTATCCCTAGAATTGGTCTACCTAGCCTTTCCCAAGAAATGGAAACAACGATGTCAAGGAAATGAAGACAGGCATCAGAGGTGGACTAGGTGAAGGTGAGAGCAGGTTGGAAATTGGAAGTGAAATTTTTTTTCCCATTTCCAAACAAGGAAGGGAAGCAGCACTGATGATGTTATTGATGTACCAGAGAAAGAGTTGTAAGGAGAGACACGAATAAGACTGGAACAAGGAATGCCCCATGTATCCCACAAAAAGACAGCAATAACTACATGTACCTATAGCCACAGAGTTGACCTGATGAAAGTGAGTGGAGTTAATGGAGAAGCTGGTCAAAGTGAGGACGAGCTTGGCCAGATGAAGGAGGGTAGTGGTGGATGGGGATGGTTCAGGCTTTCTTCCCAGATAGAAATGGAGAGCCCCGAGATCATCCTGATGGGATTGAACGTGCAAAGGGATTGTACATCCGTGCTGAAGAGAAAGCAGTTGGTGCCTGCAAACTGGAAATTTTGAAACGGATGTAAAACGTCACAAGAAACATGGATGTAGGTGGGAAGGGACTGGACAAGCAAAGCAAAATTCATGTCAAGGTAGCAAATAAGCTCCGTGGGACAGGAACAGGCAGAAACAATGACTCTGTCTGCGATGTCCTGTTTGTGGATTTGAGAAATAGTAGAAACAGTCTGTATAGGTTTGGGGGACTATGAAATTCTCAAGGGACATGTCAGGGTAGATTTGAAGAGGTTGTTTCCTTTGTGGGAGTCTTTTATCAGAGGACATTATCACAGAGTAAGAGGTCACCAATTTAAGACAGAAGGGAGGATGATTTTTTTCCACTCTGGGTAGTAAATCTCCAGAGGGCTGTCGAGGCTGGGTCATTAAGGCTGAGACAGACCGATCTATAATCAGTCAGGGAATCAAGGGTTAAAGTGTAATTAAGGATGATCAGATCAGCCACGATCTCATTGAATGGTGGAGCAGACTAGATGGGTCGAAAAACCTACTTCTGTTCCTACATCTTAAGCTCTAAACATTTCAAGAATGTATTTCCTGAGCAAGATGTGTCTGCAAGACTTCAATGACAATGTCTGTAATTAGTGACTTCACTATTCCAACCAAAACATTACAGCAACAGACTTATTTTGTCTTCAAGAAAAACCCATTGGCAAAAGTTTATTTTGCAGATAGCCAACCTCTGCAGAGTATATTTATTTGTTTCCTGAAGAGGGTGCATGTGTGTGACTGTCTGTTTTGATGATACTTGGAGAGATAAGCATTTATATGTCTATCTTACTGTGTATGTTTACCAATTATTGCATATTATTGAATATGTTTCTTTTGATAATAACTTGATAATTATGCTTATTAAGACACTGATTGATAGAACTCGAGTTCTGAAGAAGGGTCACTCGACCCAAAACGTTAACTCTGATTTTTTGTCAGATGCTGCCAGGCCTGCTGTGCTTTGCCAGCAATTTCTGTTTTTGGTTCAGACTTATATCATCCGCAGTTCTTTTGGTTTTGATTGTTACAACTGGTTATTTAAAATTTGATATTGTTAAGGTATTTAATTGGCCATCTTGGTAACTGGGAAAAGTATTTTATTTTATGTTGTGACCTATGATGTGGGATTGGAGTGACAGTCCACTCCTCCAGCCTTGCTTAGAATATTTTGAAGAAAATGTAAACAACCTGCTGACTGAAACAAAAAAATTGCCAAAGGAATGAATTGATAATTTTTTAAGAAGTGAGTAATTAATGAAATTGATCATGTAAAAGTGCCAACCAGCCAAGTGAAAGTAAAATCATTTTCATTCAAGAAACAGAGCTAAAGAAAGACAGGCTAGGTCACAAACCCTGATCGCCTGTGGAAGACAGGAAATCAGGGCCAAGTTAAGGAGCTGGGTTTATGTAACACCAACCCTATGTTCACCAGTGATGCTGCTGCATATTGAGAGCTGGCTTTGGTGAAAATCATACAACAGTGGCTAGTGGAAATCAGCTGCCTTTTAACTGAGGTTTTCCTCATCTCCCACACCAATATTTGGACAGATTTTTGGAAAGGGAGGAGACAAAGAGTGCCTGTGTCTGCTCACCAAGTACCCTCATTCTGTGTGTGCAAGTGTCCATCTCACTCCCAGTCCCAGGGTTCTCGCTTACTCTCATACACACTTACTCATGCACTAACTCACTTTCCCACTTCCTCACTCCTCCCTGGACTACAGTGGTTTGGAGATTCCTATTGCTGAGGAGTTTTGAATGACAGTGTGGCGAGATGAGCCTCCTCTCTGTCCTGTCTAATCCTCCAGCTGCCCAGGACTCATTATTGTTGCAAAGTCTGCTCCTCCAGGATTCCACGGTCCACTCCACCATGTAAGCGTGATTCCTGCAGTCCTCTAGTGGGTAGATGCCTGTGTTGGGAAGGAGAGAGAGCCACCAAAGACAGATATCACACACAACGAACCCTGGTTGACAAAACTAATGTCTGCACTGGGGCTTTACTCTAGGACAATCAGATTGTGAGTGCAGGAACATGGTCTTGGAGCAGAGACTATGCACTCGTGTGCAAGCATACTGAACAGCAAGGAGGCCCTCCGAGTGGCATTGATGCCAAAACCTGGAAATTGAGCTTGGGTCACCCAGCAGGCATGGCAGCAGAGTTTTACATCTTGTGCACCTCTCCCTTTGTGGGCTGGTTCAGGCCAGCAGCAGTACTAGCATACCTAAAAATGAGATGTCAGGCTGGTGAAGCTACAAAACAGGAATTGTCTGCCAAATGGTGGAAGCAGCATTGAGCAACACTCGGTGCTAAGCAATTCCACAATCAACAGATCAGATCTAAGCTCTGCAGTCCTGTCACATCCAGTCAAGAATGGTGGTGGACAACTGAACAATTCACTGGAAGAGGTGGCTGCCCAAATAGCCCCATCCTTAACAATGGGGAGGCCAACACTTAACTACAGAAGTCACGCATTTGCAACAACCTTAGTTGCAAGTTTTGAGAGAATGAACCATCTCTCCCGAAGTCCCTAGCATCAAAGATATCAGCCTTCGGGCATTTTAGTTCATTGCAAGTTACATCAAGAAACAGTTCAGGATAATGGATACTGCAAAGGCCATGAGCCCTAACAACATCCTGAATATAATGCAGACAACTCAAGCTCCAGAATTAGGAGCATCCTAGCAAACATGTTCAAGTCCCACGACAACACTTGCATCTCTTCTGTAATGTATAAAATTGCCCAGGTACATGCTTTTCACAAAAAGCAAGAAAAATCAAAGAATGAGAGATGATTTCACTTCACCTGATGAAGGAGCAGCACTCCAAATGCTTGTGATTTCAAATAAACCTGAAGGACTATAACCTTGTATCATGCGACTTCTGACTTTGTCCACCCCTGTCTAACACTGGCACCTCCACATTGTGGCTATCATTGAAACCTGCAAAACACTTCAAAGGGATTGACAGGATAGATGCAAGAAAGATATTTCCCCAATGTGGGAGTCTTAGAACCCAAGAATACAATTTAAAAATAATGGCTATGCCATTTCAACAAGAGAAGGGATGAATGGCTGAATGGCTATTTCTGTTCTTATGTTCCTAATTCGAACCTGACCAAATATTGGCCTGCCCATCTACTCTTAATCATTAGTAAAATGATGGAAGGAGTTGTCAATAGTGTTATCAAGTATTTTTTCCATAATAGCCTGCTTATTGATACTCAGTTTGGGTCCCACTAGGGTTATTCAGCTCCTGATCGCATAAAGTCTTTGTCTAAACATGGACAAGAGAGCTGAACTGCAGAGCTGAAGTGAGAGAGTGTCTGCCTTAAACATAAAGGCAGCATTTGATTGAGTGTGGCATCACAGAAGTCTGGCAAAAATGGGGTCAATGGGAATTGGGAGAGAACTCTCTGCTGGTTAGAACCATATCTTGCACAAAGTAGGATGGCTGTGATTATTGGAGGTCAATCATCTCAATCAGGGGACTTCATGGCATGAGCTCCTGAGGGGTGTAACCTTCTGCGGACATGTTATGCAGAATAATATCCTTTATAGCTTGGAGAGGGCAGCAATGCAGGTGCAATTATTTTAATGTTTAGTTGGAAAGCAAACTTTTTTTGTGCAAAATACAAACCAAGAGCACTTTACAAAACAAAAACACGTTGTTGTCTGTGATTTTTAATGCACAGCTGCTCATAAGTTTACTGATAGTGTGAAGCAGATCTGGTTTGGCACTGATATTGACCATGTGAGTGTTAGCCTAAATTAACTCAGTGGCAAACAGTGACAATACTGTATTTCCCTTTGGGAGTTTTGATCCTTCCGCTATTCTGCTATCAAATCAGGTGGCAATACTGGGTTCATGTTACATCTCACTATACCATGTTTTATCAGTCCAATAAATATATATTTAAACATTGGTTAAATACTTCTTTGCTCCATTAATTTGACTTATAATGGATCATAATAATAAATTAGAGGCTGTTTCCATTAACGTTTGAAAAATGACCAATCCTTTAAATTTGGTTGAGAGGGTCTTATAGTGACCTCTTGTGGATACAGAAAGTACTATATTTTTATTTAAAATACAGCAAACTATTGTTTAATTTTGTGGTAGCACCAATGTGACTAGTTCTTTTAACCTCTCTTTAAAATAGCCTAATAAATTCATTATGTAAATCATTACAGAAAATTCAAAGAAGATTTCAACTATTCGGATCTTGCAACAGTGACTCAGATACTGGAAGTGACAACCACATACCCATCCCAGTGACCTGCAAAGTCCTCCTCATTAATACCCGGGACTTAGGGCCAAATTTAGTAGAGCTGTCCCACTGACTGGTCAAACCACGTGACAGAGACATACCCATGGAATCGTCAACTTACAGGCAATGTCCCAGGCACAATCACCACCCATCCCTGAGTATATCCTTGGGGGAGCACCTCAAATGCCTATGTGTCTATTTAGGAATTTTTAATGAAATCACTGATTACCTCTCTTCTAAATTAGAGGATATAGAACTCAGTCTGTCATCATAGGGCAACATTTTGTTCTCAGGAACCAATCTATTAGCAAACAGCTTGGGAAGGTGTGGCATCTGAGTAAGTGAACACTGCAAAATGTCAGAATAATTTACAACATGTCATATGAACTTGTCCACCCAGTTACTCAATCCAAGCATATGATTGAGGCTAGAATCAACATTCATATGGCGAAGTCCAACTATTTACTCATGGGCACCATCTGCTCTTTCCACATAACAAGTGAAGTAGTCATCTTCTGAGAGAATATGAAAAGCACCAACCTCATTTTGAAATGGTCACCTCATCCAGAAAATGGACAGCCTGTGGAATTCACTATCACAGAAAGTGGGTGAAGCCAAAACATTGAAAATATTCAAGAAGTAGTCAGATATAGTTCTTTAGGTTAAAGGGAATGGGGATAAAACAGGAACATGGGACTGAGTTGGATGATCAACCATGATCATATTAAATGGCGGAGCAGGTTCAAAGGGCCAAATGGCCTATTTTGCCCCTGGTTTCTATGTTTCACAGAGTCACAAACACTGGGAGAAGGATATTCATAAAATTACTATAGTGGGAATCAGGCCATTTGGCCCATCAATTACATACCAATCTTCCAAAGAGCATCCCATCCAGACCCACCCTATCCCTGTAACCCTGCATTTCCCTACAGCTAATCCACTTAACTTGGATATCCCAAGACCCAATGGGCAATTTAGCATGGTCAATCCAACTAACCTGCCCATCTTTGGTCTGTGGGAGGAAACCAATGCAGACACAGGGAAAATGTACAAACTCCACACAGACCGAGGGTGAAATCGAATCTAGGTCCCTGGCACTGTGAGGCAGCAGTGCTAAAGACTGAGCCACCATGCCAGGGATAGGGAGAATGGGAGGAATATAGGAACAGGAGTAGGTTTTTCAGCCTCTCGAGCTTGTTCCACCATTCAATGAGATCAGGAAGGCAGTAGCCTAATGGTATTATTGCTAGACTATTCATCCAGAAATTCAGCTAATATTCTGAGAACTTGGGTTTGAATCCTGCCATGGCAGATGGTGGAATCTGAATTCAATAAAAAATTTGGAGTTAAGAATCTATTGATGAAACCATTGTCAGGAGGAAAAAAAAAATCTGGTTCACTAATGTCCTTCAGGGAAAGAAATTTCCCATCCTTCAGACTGGCCTACAGGTGACTCCAGACTCACAGCAATGTGATTGACTTTCAACTGAAATGGCCTAGAAAGCCACACAGTTACATCAATCACTATGAAGTTTCAACACAGAAACAAAACCAGACATATCACCCACATTGACTAGTCACCAGAAACGACAATGACAAAAAAAGAAGACCCTGTTGACCCTGCAGTTATAGAATCCCTACAGTATGTGAACAGGCCATTCTGCCCAACAGGTCTTTGCCTACTCTCCAGACAGCATCCCACCCAGACTCACTCCCCACCCTATCCCTGTAACGCTGCATTTTTCATGACCAATCCACCTAATCTGCACATCTTTGGACTGTGGGAGGAAACCGGAGCACCTGGAAGAAACACGCACAGACACAGGGAGAATATGCAAACTCCACAGACAGCCACCTGAAGCTGGAATCGAACCTGGATTTCTGGTGCTGTGAGGCAGCAGTGCTAACCACTGAGCCACCATATCACTCTGGTGAGTCCTCTTCATTAATATCTGGGGTTAGCTCCAAAATTGGGTGAGCTGACTCACAGATAAATCAAGCAACAGCATGACAGTCCTACTCATGGCAACAATTGTACCCTACAAACAATTTCCCAGACACTGTCCCTGGATATGTCCTGCTCTACCAGGACAGAACCAGCAGAGGTGGCAGCACAGTGGTACACAGTCATGAGCGCGTTGTCTCGGGAGTTGTCCATATTGACTCTGGATCCCACCATGTTTCAGGTTAAATATAGGCAAGGAAACTTCCCTCGGCTTATGAATCAGTACTCTTCCATGTTGAGCAACACTTGGAGGAAGCATGGAGGGTGACAAGGGTGCAAAATGTACTTTGGGTGGGGGATTTCAATGTCCACCACAAGGAATGGCTCAGCAATAACACTACTGTTCGAGCTGATCAGGTCCTAAAGATAACAAGGTGTAGAGCTGGATGAACACAGCAGGCCAAGCAGCATCAGAGGAGCAGGAAAGCTGACGTTTTGGGCCCGAA
>JAHRHZ010000023.1:50688432-50710768 GCA_024137785.1 Ginglymostoma cirratum
ACCTTTCAGCCCAATTCTGCAGTTTATCCAAGTCTCCCTGCAACCTGCAACATTCTTCCACACTGTCCACCACTCCACCAACTTCAGTGTCATCTGCAAACTTACTGACCCATCCACCTATGTCTGCGTCCGAGTCGTTTATAAAAATGACAAGCAGCAGTGGTCCCAAAACAGATCCTTGTGGCACACCACTAGTAACCGGACTCCAGGCTGAATATTTTCCATCAACCACCACTCTTTGGCTTCTTTCAGAAAGCCAGTTTCTAATCCAAACTGCTAAATCTCCCTCAATCCCATGCCTCCGCATTTTCTCCAATAGCCTACCATGTGGAACCTTATCAAAGGCTTTACTGAAGTCCATGTACACCACGTCAACTGCCCTACCCTCATCCACATGCTTGGTCACCTTCTCAAAAAACTCAATGAGGTTTGTGAGACACGACCTGCCCTTGACGAATCCATGTTGACTATCTCCAATCAAATTGTTGCTTGCTAGATGACTATAAATCTTATCTCTTATAATCCTTTCCAAAACTTTTCCTACAACAGATGTAAGGCTCACTCGCCTATAATTACTTGGGTCATCTCTACTGCCCTTCTTGAACAAGGGCACAACATTTGCAATCCTCCAGTCATCTGGTACTAAACCTGTAGCCAATGATGACTCAAAGATCAAGGCCAAAGGATCCGCCATCTCCTCCCTAGCTTCCCAGAGAATCTTTGGAAAAATCCCATCTGGCCCAGGGGATTTATCTACCATCACACCTTCTAGGATTGATAACACCTCCTCCTTACTAACCTCAATCCTTTCAAGTCTAATAGCCCGTATCTCAGTCTTCTCCTCTATAATATTCTCCTTTTCCCGAGTGAAAACAGATGTGAAATATTTGTTTAGCACCTCTCCGATCTCCACAGGGTCCACACACAACTTCCCACTTCTGTCTTTGACTGGCCCTATTCTTACCCTAGTCATCCTTTTATTCCCCACATACCTATACAAAGCTTTAGGGTTCTCCTTAATTCTACCTCCTAATGACTGCTCATGTCCCCTCCTTGCTCTTCTTAACTCTCTCTCTAAATCCTTCCTAGCTAATCTGTAACTCTCAATCGCCTCATCTGAACCATCTCATCTCAATATCACATAAGCCTCCCTCTTCCGCTTAACAAGAGATACAATTTCTTTTGTAAACCAAGGTTCCCTTACCTTATCACTTCCTCCCTGCCTGACAGGGACATACCTATCAAGGACACGCAATATCTGTTCCTTAAACCAGCTCCACATTTCGATTGTCCCCATCCCCTGCATTTTGCTACCCCATTCCATCCCTCCTAAGTCTTGCCTAATCGCATTATAATTGCCCTTCCCCCATCTATAACTCTTGCCCAGTGGCATGTTCCTATCCCTTTCCATCGCTAAACTAAACATAACTGAATTATGGTCACTCTCTCCAAAGTGCTCACCTACCACTAAATCAAATACCTGGCCTGGTTCATTACCAAGTACCAGATCCAGTGTGGCCTCCCCTCTTGTCGGCCCTTCGACATACTGTGTCAGGAAACCCTCCTGCACACATTGGACAAAAACCGATCCATCCGACGTACTAGAGTTATAGCATTTCCAGTCAATGTTGGGGAAGTTAAAGTCTCCCATAATGACCACCCTGTTCCTTTCACTCCTGCCCAGAATCGTTTTGCCGACCCTCTCCTCCACATCCCTGGAACTTTGCGGAGGCCTATAAAAAACTCCTAGCAGTGTGACCTCTCCTCTCCTGTTTCTGACCTCAGCCCATACCACCTCAGTAGATGAGTCCTCATCAAAAGTTCTTTCAGCCACTGTTATACTGTCCTTGACTAACAAAGCCACACCTCCCCCTCTTTTACCACCTTCCCTGATCTTTATGAAAGATCTAAACCCTGGAACCTGCAACATCCATTCCTGACCCTGCTCTATCCACGTCTCCGAAATGGCCACAACATCGAAGTCCCAGGTACCTATCCATGCTGCAAGCTCACCTACCTTATTACGGATACTCCTGGTGTTGAGACTTTATAAAGCTCTAGTTAGGCCCCATTTAGAATACTGTGTCCAATTTTGGGCCCCACACCTCAGGAAGGACATACTGGCACTGAAGCATGTCCAGCGGAGATTCACACGGATGATCCCTGGAATGGTAGGCCTAACATACGATGAACGGCTGAGGATCCTGGGATTGTATTCATTAGAGTTTAGAAGGTTGAGGGGAGATCTAATAGAAACTTACAAGATAATGCATGGTTTAGAAAGGGTGGACGCTGGGAAGGTGTTTCTGTTAGGTGGGGACACTAGGACCCGTGGGCACAGCCTTAGAATTAGAGGGGGTCAATTTGGAACGGAAATGAAGAGACATTTCTTCAGCCACAGAGTGGTGGGCCTGTGGAATTCATTGCCACGGAGCGCAGTGGAAGCCGGGATGTTGAATGTCTTCAAGGCAGAGACTGATAAATTCTTGATCTCGCAAGGAATCAAGGGCTACGGGGAGAGTGCGAGTAAGTGGTGTTGAAATGCCCATCAGCCATGATTAAATGGCGGAGTGGACTCGATGGGCCGAATGGCCTTACTTCCACTCCTACGTCTTATGGTCTTATGGAAGTAGACACACTTTAAACCAGCTTGCTGTCTGCCAGCACACTCCTGTGACGGTGAAATCCTGTCCATGTCCTCCCTACTCTCATCCTCCTGTGTACTGGAACTACACCACAGGTTCCCATGCCCCTGCTGAGCTAGTTTAAATCCACCCGAATAGCACTAGCAAATTTCCCACCCAGGATATTAGTACCCCTCTGGTTCAAGTGAAGACCGTCCTGTTTGTAGAGGTCCCACCTTCCCCAGAATGAGCCCCAGTTATCCACATACCTGAAACCCTCCCTCCTGCACCATCCCTGCAGCCACATGTTCAGCTGATATCTCTCCCTGTTCTTTGCCTCGCTATCACGTGGCATGGGTAACAAACCAGAGATAACGACTCTGTTTGTTCTAGCTCTCAGCTTCCACCCTAGCTCCCTGAAATCCTGCCTTATATCCCTATCCCTCTTTCTACCTATGTCATTGGTACCTATGTGGACCACGACTTGGGGCTGGTCACCCTCTCCATTCAGGACCCCAAAGACACGATCCGAGACATTACGGACCCTGGCACCTGGGAGGCAACACACCAACCGTGAGTCTCTCTCGTTCCCGCAGAATCTCCTATCTGTCCCCCTAACTATGGAGTCCCCAATGACTAATTGCTCTCCTCCTCTTCCCCCTTCCCTTCTGAGCAACAGGGACAGACTCTGCACCAGAGACCCGTACCCCATGGCTTACCCCTGGTAAGTCATCCCCCTCAACAGAATCCAAAACGGTATACCTGTTATTGAGGGGAATGGCCTCAGGGGATCCCTGCACTGTCTGCCTGTTCCCTTTCCGTCCCCTGACTGTAACCCATCTACTTTTTTCCTGTATCTGAGGTGTGACTACCTCCCTGTAACTCGTCTCAATCACCCCCCTCAGCCTCCCGAATGATCCGAAGTTCATCCAGATCCAGCTCCAGTTCCCTAACGCGGTTTCCAGGGAGCTGGAGTTGGGTGCGCTTCCCGCAGATGAAGTCAGCAGGGACACTAGTGGTGACCCTTACCTGCCACATCCTACAGGAGGAGCATGCAACTGCCCTTGCATCCATTTCCATTGCTCTGAATTCTAAAAAACAGACTATTGGGAAAAAAAACACTAGTAACTTACCAAATCGGTGCTCAGAACCTTTTTGGTTAGAGGAGGAGGATGGGTGGGAGACACTACTTTAGTAGTGTTTCGGGTAAAGCAACCACCCAAATATATTACCTCACTTACTCAACCGTCCCGTGTCTGCTCCTGCTCGACGCGCACTCCGCCTATTCACGAGGTAAGTTTTTAAAGGAGAAGCTCACCTTCCCGGGCTGCCCTCGCTTTCCTTCCGGACTCCTGCCGCTGAAACGACTTATACATACTCCAAGGCCAATATATCCTCCGAGGTTCAGTGCCCAGAATCAAGCGCAGTACTCCAAGTGTTGTCTAACCAGGGTCTTGTATAACTTCTACATCCTTATACTCCAATCCTCTAAACAAAGAGGCCAGCCCTCTATTAGCTTTCTTGACCATGTTCTGCAGTTATTTGTGAGATTTTAAAAATTATACACCTGAAACCCTCAACTCTATTTCAACATCAATTGTATTTAACATCTCACTATCTAGAAAGTACTCTCATCTATCCATTTTTGGTCCAAAACACACAACCTCTAGTTGCCAAAACACACAACCTTGCATACATTGAACTTCATCTGCCACAGTTATGCCAAATCACTTACTCTATCGAGATCCCTTCATAATTTTATGGTATCATTTACAGTCTACATTGATGCATTATTAGATGGCATCAACAAATTTGGACATATGACAGTGGACTTTGCATGCTATTATTCAAGTTGTTAATAAATAATGTGAATAATTGAGGCCCTAATACAGATCCTAAGGGACACCACTGGTCACATCCTGTCAATTTGAGTGCCTATCCATTATCCTTACTTTTTAATCACCTGCCACTCAACCAATTTCCCAGCCATATCAGTGATTTGCTCTCAATTCGTTGGTTTCTACCTTAGTTAACAGCCTCTTATGTGGGACTTTATCAATTTTTTCTGGAAATCCATGCAAACAACATCCATTTAAATTCCCCTGTCCGCTACCTTAGTCACGTTTTCGATTGATTGATTTTATTGTCACCTGTACTGAAATACAGTGAAAAGCTTTGTTTACGAGCAGTACAGACAGAACACAGCAAGCAAAGGACATACAGATCAAAAAGACTTAGAGGCATACAGGTTATATTGCAGGTTATATTATGTGAGGCTACAGTCCATTCAACAGTCTGATAACAGTCAGAAAGAAGCTGTTCCTGAACCTGCTTGTGCATGTGTTCAGCCTTCTATATCTTCTGCCTGATGGAAGAAGTCGTAGGAGGTCATTACCAGGGTGTGATGGGTCTTTGATGATGTTGACTGCCTTTCTGCGGCAGTGAGCTGTGTAAATGGAGTCCATGGATGATAAGTGCTCAGGCCATACCATCATGGTGGCAACAAGCTCAAAGCAGCAGATCCTTCTGCATGTGGCATGCTCTAGTTGTCAGGAAGGAGGTTACCATGCGCTGAGAGGAGGAGGTATAGTCAGCCTCTTACAGAAGCTACTCTTAGGGTGTTGAGGCTGATCAGCCCCCTGCCAGTGACCCCAGTTCCTCCAGTGAATGAAGCCAAAGAGATGCAACTACCACTTATGAGGAAGGGTCACCAGACCCAAAATATTAACTCTGTTTTCTCCTTCACAGATGCTGCCCGACCTGGGCTTTTCCAGCAACTTCGTTTTTGTTCCTGATTTACAGCATCTGCAGTTCTGTCGGTTTTTACCGCTTATGAGGCGGCCTGTTGACCTCAAACAACCAGAGACAACAATCAAGGCCATCTCAGGCAATGGGGCATTTTACTTTTAAGGGGAGCTGATGATGTTATTCAGTTACCCAGATAAACGCTGCATGATTATAGATTCAAATCCCATCTTGGTAGCTGAAGTTCAGTTGGCATTATTAAATGCTGATCTTAGTTACGGTGACCATCCAAATTTTGTCAGTTGTTGTAATAACACAGCTGGTCCACTGATGCCTGCGAGTGAAGGAAATCTGCCACCTGTACGTGAACTGAATCTGATCCAGATCTGCAAAAAATTGGTTGACTCTCAATGGCCTTCTGCAACACTGAAGCAAACCACTCGCTTGTGTCAAATTGCTATGAAATCTAAAAGGAATGAAAATGGACAGGCCACTGGACTACTTAAATGACAATGGCTCACCCATTGCAAACCCTCCCTGGCGGTCTGTGCCAAATTTGGGAGAGCTGCTCCACATACTAGTTAAACAATAGTCTGACAGAGTCATACTATTAAAACCCATGTGTCAGACACCACCATTGCCAACCCTGGTTACCTCCAGCAGGGCGGAGGTGGTGACACAGTGGTATACAGTTGTGAGGGAGTTGCTCTTGATGTCCTCCTCAGACTCCAAACACAATGAAGATTTATAGCATTAGGTCAAAGGGAGAGGACACCGCCTGCTGATTACCACACACTGCCTATCTTTATCTGATGAAACAGAACTCCTCCATGCTGAACAACATTGAGAGGAAATTGACTTGGTAGCACCACTACTGACCTGAGCAGGGAGAGTGCAGAAGGGCATTATACTAAACTAGTTCTGTGTCTGGTGGTGAGGAAACCAAGAGGAATGAAATATCCTTCATTACTTCATCCTGCCTTATCTCTCAGCACAGATGTATCTACCCATGACAATACTAGTAGGAGTGATCACTGCATAATCCTTATTGAGACAAACTTCCAACTACATGTCGAGATACCTTTCATTATACTGTGTGGCACTACCACCTTGCTAAATAGAACAGATCTAAGTTTTTGAGAAGAGTTGTAGCTTGGGTTGTCGACGAGGTCGTCGACTTACTCACTGAGCCAGTGCGTTTGATTTCAGACATTTTGTCACCCAGCTGGGTAACAACATCAGCGCGCCTCCAGTGAAGCATTGGTGTTTGGTCCCACTTGTTATTTATATGCCTCGGTTTGCTGGGGTGGTTGGCATTATTTCCGGTTCTGTTTTTCGTCAATAGCTGTGGCAGGGTGGTTATTGGTTTGGGGGCTGCCCTGATACCTAGAGGTCTGAGTAGTTTTGTGGTCATTTAGAACATAGAACATAGAACAATACAGCGCAGAACAGGCCCTTTGGCCCTCGATGTTGCGCCGACCTGTGAACTAATCTAAGCCCACCCCCTACACTATCCCATCATCATCCATATGCTTATCCAAGGACTGTTTAAATGCCCCTAATGTGGCTGAGTTAACTACATTGGCAGGCAGGGCATTCCACGCCCTTACCACTCTCTGAGTAAAGAACCTGCCTCTGACATCTGTCTTAAATCTATCACCCCTCAATTTTCAGCTATGCCCCATCGTACTAGCCGACGTCATCATCCGAGGAAAAAGACTCTCACTGTCCACCCTATCTGATCCTCTGATCATTTTGTATGTTTCTATTAAATCCCCTCTTAGCCTTCTTCTCTCCAATGAGAACAGATCCAAGTCCCTCAGCCTTTCCTCATAAGACCTTCGCTCCAGACCAGGCAACATCCTGGTAAATCTCTGTGATATGTCTTTGATGTAGAGTAGGGTGACTAGTGTGTCTGGCCGTACTGTGTCCTCTTGTTGTGGTCTGTTGCAGAGGTAACAGCAGATTGTACTATTTGGATATCCATTCCTTTTAAAAATTCAGTAAAAGTGCTCCTGTTCTGCTTTGCGCAATTCCAGGTTGCTGCAGTGTGTTATGGCTCATTTGAATAACATCCTGACGCAGCAGCCCAAAAAGCACAATCCGCCGTTGCCTCCGTGACAGACCACAACAAGAAGACACAACACAGCCGGACACACTAGTCACCCTATCATACATCAGAGACATTTCAGAAATGACCACAAGACTGCTCAGACCCCTAGGTATGAGGGCAACCCACAAACCAACAGCCACCCCGCCACAGCTACTGATAAATGTAAAGGATCCCATACCCACAACCAATAAAACTAACGTAATATACAAAATACCATGCAATGACTTTGAAAAACATTACATAGGCCAAACTGGAAGAAAACAGACAACAAGGATACACAAACACCAGCTAGCCACCAAGAGACATGACCAGTTCTAACTGGTCTCAATACACTCCGACAAAGAAGGACACAATGTTGACTGGGACAACACATCGTAATAGCACAAGCCAAACAGAGACATGCCAGGGAATTCCTGGAGGCCTGGCATTCCAACCTGAACTCCATCAACAAACACATTGAACCGGATCCCATATACAAACCACTGAAAAACAGAACCTGAAGTAATGCCAACCACCCCAGAAAACTGAGCCTTATAAATAACAAACAGGACAGAACACCAACGCTTTACCAGAGGCGCACTGATGATGTTACCTAGCAGAGTGATAAAACGTCTGCAATCAAACACTGGCTCAGTGAGCAAATCTACAAGAACAGATCTAATATAGGCCCAGCAGCACAAAACTGAGGTACTGTGGACCAGCAATTGGGGAAATAGATCAGCAGAAGAACATTCTAGGTGCTGCTCCAGGCATGCGTAAATATGAGGTGACAACCTGGTGAAGCTACAACACAGCATACAGTAGTCAGGACTAAATAATCCTACAGCCAATAAACCAATATACCTCTGCAGTCCTGCCACAATTAGTCATGAATGGTGGACAATTAAATGACTCAATGAAAGAGGACGCTCCACAAATATTTCCATTGGCAATGATGGGGTGACCTCAGCACATGAGTGCAAAAGCATGGCTGAAGTATTTGCAACCATCCTCAACTAGAAGTGCTGAATGGATGCTACACTTAGCCTATTCCCAAGGTCCCCAGCATCACAAATTCTCGTCTTTGATATCAAGGAATAGATGAAAACAGTGGATATTGCTATGAGCCCTGGCAAAATTCCAGCAATAGTACTGAACACCTGTACTCCACAGAGAGCCACACCTCTCGTCAAGCTATTCCACTGCAGCTATGAATCTGACATCCAGCTGACAATGTAGAAAATTGTCTATGTTCTGTACACAAATACAACCTGGTCAATTACTATTCCATCAGTTTACCCTTGATCATCAGAAAAATGATGGAAGGTGTCTTAAACAGCACAATCAAACAACAATTGCATAGCAATAACTGATGCTCAGTTTGGGTTCTACCAGAGCCAAGCAGCTCCTAATTACAGCCTTTCCCTGAACATGAACAAGAGAAGTAAGGTGAATAGTAACTGTCTTTGACATCAAGCCTCCTTTTGAAAGAGTATGGCATCAATGAACCCTGGAAAATCTAGTGTCAATGGAAATTGTCAGAAAAATTCCACTGATTGAAGTCATATGGTGGTGGTTGTGGGATATCATTTATCTCAGTCCCAGCACACTGCTGAGTAGTGTTTAACCATCTTCAGCTGCCTCATCAATGACATTCCCTTCATTTGTAAGGTCAGAAATGGGGATGTTTGCTGATGATCACATGATGTGGTAGCACAGTGGCTCAGTGGTTAGCACTGCAGCCTCATCACAGCGCCAGGGACCCGGGTTCGATTCCAGCCTCGGATGACTGTCTGTGTGGAGTTTGCACATTCTCCCTGTGTCTGCGTGGGTTTCCTCCCACAGTCCAAAGATGTGCAGGCGAGGTGGATTGGCTATGCTAAATTGCCCATAGTGTTCAGGGGTGTGTGGGTTATAAGGGGATGGGTCTGGGTGGGATGCTCCAAGGGTCGGTGTGGACTTGTTGGGACGAAGGGCCTGTTTCCACACTGTAGGGATTCTAATGTTCAGCACCATGTGACTCCTCAGATACTAAAACAATCCATATGCATATGAAGCAAAACCTGGATAACATTTGCTTGCTTGATAAGTGGCAAATAACACTCTACAAAAATTCTACGCAATTCACCAACAAGTGAGAATCTAACTACTTTCTCTTGACATTCTATGGAATTGCCATCACTGAACCCTGTACTATCAATATTCTTAAGTTGCCATTAACCAAAAACTGAATTGGACCAGCAATATAAATACTGTAGCTACCAGAGCAAGTCAGAGGCTGGGAATTTTAAGCTAAGTCATTCATCTCACGACTGCCCAGAACCTGTCCGCCACGTACAAGATGAAAGCCAGGAGTGTGATTAAATATTCCTCACTTGCTTGGATGAATGCAACACATATCGTACTCAAGAGTCTTGATACCATCAAGGATAAAGCAGCCCACCCAACTAGCATCCCAAACATCAAATTAAACATTTATTTCCTTCACCGCCAACACACAGTGACAGCAGCGTGTACAATCTACAGGATGTACTACAATAACTCACCAAGGCTCCTTTGACAGCTGCTTTCAAATCTGTAGTCTTGACTAGTTAGATGGACAAGCGCAGCAGACACAATGCGATCACCAAATTCCCTTCCAAGCCACTTACCACCCTTACCTGGAAATATAACATCCTTCCCTTACTTATTCTGGGTTAAAATCCTGGAACACTTCCCAACAGCACTATGGCTGCACCTACCATTCATACACTTCAGGGGATCAAGAGACTCTTTATCACAACTTTGTCAAAGTCAATTAGGGATTGACAATAATGCTGGCCTAGTCAGCAGTGCCCACATTGTTGATGAATAAATTAAATAAACTCAATATCTTGGCCTATACCATCTGCAAGATTTGAGGTTGCACCATGTGGTGGACATAATTCATTCAGTATTCGCCAGAAGGTGACCATTCACCCCACTGAGTCAATATTAGCTAGCCATGGAGTAATTTAGTCAGTCCCATTCTCTCAGTCTATTGTGGAATTTTGTCTCATTGCAGACTTTTCACAGTCTTGTCGTTGTCAATGAACAGACATCTAGGCAGACCAGAGTGACACAGCTGTTCAAACGCTCAATTCCAGTCTGTGTTAGCATGTGTGTTTTTTTTTGTAAACAACCTGTCAGATGTGTTACGATGCACATAAGGAGCAGGTGGGACTTGAGTACAGGCATGAGTTAGTGCATGATTAATAAGCCTTGTTCACTTTACTCACATGTGCTTGATGGCACTTGTTAGAGTGAGGTAGTCACTTACAGAGGTCGTTGCAAGCTGAAAATTGTTGAGCTTTGGACGCCGCCCTGAGGAATTCCTGCAAAGATGTCCAACCATTGAGGTGACTGATCTGCAACAACTATAGCTGCTTTTCTTTGGTCTAGGTAAGCCTTTACCAATGGAGAACTTTCCCCTGATATCCCTTTGACTCCAGTTTTGTGAGAGCTTCTTAATGCCATCATTGGTCAAATTCTACCTTGATGCCAAGGGTAACCACTCTCACCTCACCTGTACATTTTTAGACCAATAATTCAGGGAGCAGCTAATTGGCTCTGATGGAAACTAAACTGACCATCTAAGAGCAGTTTATTGCTGAGAGGGTGCTGCTTGATAACATTGTCTATGATACCTGCTATCACGTTGTTGATGATCGACAGTAGACAGTTGGGAAGGGGTGGGTGGAGGGGACGAGGAGGGT
The DNA here is from genome assembly GCA_024137785.1 of Ginglymostoma cirratum. Lineage (NCBI taxonomy): Eukaryota > Metazoa > Chordata > Chondrichthyes > Orectolobiformes > Ginglymostomatidae > Ginglymostoma > Ginglymostoma cirratum. Next base: position 50,699,628 of record JAHRHZ010000023.1, read on the forward strand.
ATTTGGCAGGTTTAATTTGTCCTGCTTTTTAGGAACAGGAATACTGGGCATTTTTTTTTTCATTTTTCTTGGTAAATGCTAGTTTTCTAGGTCTGCTGGAACACTTGGCACAGGGCACAGATAGTTCTGGAGCTCGAGGCGTTTTCTTGATATCACATTAAGTGAACTGGATTAGGTGAGGACTGACATCTTTGATATTGGCAATCTCAGGAGGAGCACGAGATGGATCACCCAATTAGTACTTCTAGCTGAAGGTGGATACAAATGCATCAGCTTTGTCATTTGCACTGATGTGTCATTGATTGGGATATTTATAGAGCCTTGTCCCGTTCCTGTTAGTTCTTTCATTGTCCACCACTGTCCATGATTGGTTGTGGCAGGACTGCAGAGTTTCGACCTGATCGCTTGATTCTGTTTTATTTTAATTGTTATCACATGCTGCTTATATGGTTTAGCATGCAAGTAGCCTTGTGTTTTAACTTCACCAGACTGATACCTCATTGTTAGGACTCAAAACTGGGTGGGATAGTGAGTTGTGAGCAGGATGCAAGAAGGCTTCAAGGTGATTTAGACAAGTTGAGTGAGTGGGCAAATACATGACAGATGCAGTACAATATGGATAAATGTGAAGTTGTACACTTTGGTGTGAAAAACAGAAAAGAAGGGTATTATTTAAATGGTGATATATTGGGAAGTGTTGATGTCAAAGAATAGGTGGCCTTGTACACTAGTCAGTGAAAGGATACAGACAGGTGCAGCAAGCAATTGGGAAGGTAAATGGCATGTTAGCCTTCATTACAAGAGGATTTAAGCTCAGAAGTAGGGATGTCTTACAACAGTTATACAGGGCCTTGTTGAGATTACACCTGGAGTATTGCATGCAGTTTTGGTCTCCCTACCTAAGAAAGGATATACTTGCCATAGAGAGAATGCAGCAGACGTTCACTAGGCTGATACTGGGTATGGCACGGCTGACCTATGAAAAGAAATTGGTTCAAGTGGACCTTTAATTTACTAGAGTTTAGAAACATGAGGGTGGATCTGATTGAAAGGTGTAAAATTCCAACAGGGTTGGAGGATGTTTTTCCTAGTGAGGGAGTCTTGAACCAGGGCACACAGTCTCAGGATACTGGTAGACCATTAAGAACTGAGATGAGGAACAATTTCTTCACTAAGGGGATAGTGAACTACAAATACTTTACCACAAAAGCCTGTGGAGGCCAAGTCACTGAATACATTTAAGAAAGAGATAGATACACTTTTTAGAGTTTTAAAGGCACCAAGGTGTATGGAGAGAAAGCAGGAATATGGTATTGAGATGGAAGATCATCTATGATCATATTGAATAGCAGAACATGCCTGAAGAGCTGAATGACCTACTTCTGATTTCCATGTTTGTTTCTTTCTGCTTCTGGCATGCCCTCCTTCTTTGAACACTGGTTCCTTGGCTTGATGATAATACTGTTATCGATAGATGCCACAGGACTGTGCTGCCATCTCTTTTGGGATATGACATACCCAGCAGTCATGGTGTCTGGGACATTGGAAAGTATGATTCCATGAGTGTGCCTGTGTCACACTACTGCTTGACTAGTCTGTAGACAGCTCAGTAATCACAGGGGAGAGATGTGGCATTTCTGGATGGAAGGATGCTGCCATCAATCATCTTTTCTTTATCAGATTGTTACTATGATAATAAAGGAGGTCTGTGGATGTGGGTTGGCACTCCATGACAGTCTATGATCTTTTGCATTATTCCCACCCAAGTCAATATGATTGAGTGGAACTCAATGTAGTCTCCAACATTAACCACCTCAAATCCAATACTTTACACAACAGGAAGAATGTAATTGCTCTGCAGAGAGAAGATTTACTAGCATGTTGCTACGGCTGAATAATTGTAGGTACGAGGAGAGATTGGAGAGGTTGGCATTGTGTTCCTTGGAACAGAGAGGGCTGACATGATTGAAATATACGAAACTGCGAGGGTAGAGATACAGTCAGCATTGGCAAGTTGGGCCAAATGGCCCCCTTCTGTGCTGTATCATTTCTATGGCTCTAACTGACCAGGCCAGAAAAGGACAGCAGATTTCCTTATTTAAAGGAAATGAGTAATCCAGAAGGACTTTAATGACAAGAAACAACTGTTTCATGGTTACTATTAGAGTCTATTTAATTCCAGATTTATTCATTGAATTTAAATTCCACCACTGCCATGATGGGATTCAAACCTACGCCACAGCATTAGAGATAACAAGGTGTGAGCTGGATGAACAGAGCAGGCCAAGCAGCATCAGAGAAGCAGGAAGGCTGACGTTTCGGGCCTAGACCCTTCTTCAGGAATGCTACAGCATTAGATTGGGCCTCTGAATTACTAGTCCACTGATATTACAGGTAAGGCAGAAATTCAAGGAGCTAGGGTGGAAGCTGAGAACTAGAACAAACAGAGTTGTTATCTCTGGTTTGTTACCTGTGCCACGTGCTAGCAAGGCAAGGAATAGGGAGAGAGAGCAGTTGAACACGTGGCTACAGGGATGGTGCAGGAGGGAGGGATTCAGATACCTGGATAATTGGGGCTCATTCTGGGGTAAGTGGGACCTCTACAAACGGGATGGTATGCACCTGAACCAGAGGGGTACCAATATCCTGGGGGGGGTAAATTTGCTAATGCTCTTCGGGAGGGTTTAAACTAATTCAGCAGGGAGATGGGAACCTGACTTGTAGCTCCAGCGTACAGGAAGTTGAGAGTAGTGAGGTCATGAATAAGGTTTCAAGGTCACAACAGTGTACCGGCAGGCAGGAAGGTGGTTTGTAGTGTGTTTACTTCAACACCAGGAGCATCTGGAATAAGGTGGGTGAACTTGCAGCATGGGTTGGTACCTGGGACTTTGATGTTGTGGCCATTTCAGAGACATGGATAGAGCAGGGACAGGAATGGTTGTTGCAGGTTCTGGGGTTTAGATGTTTCAGTAAGATCAGGGAAGGTGGTAAAAGAGGGGGAGGTGTGGCATTGTTAGTCAAGGACAGTATTACGGTGGTAGAAAGGACGTTTGATGAGGACTTGTCTACTGAGGGAGTATGGGCTGAGGTTAGAAACAGGAAAGGAGAGGTCACCCTGTTGGGAGTTTTCTATAGGCCTCCAAATAGTTCCAGAGATGTAGAGGAAAGGATAGCAACGATGATTCTGGATAGGAGCGAAAGTAACAGGGTAGTTGTTATGGGGGGCTTCAACTTTCCAAATATTGACTGGAAACGCTATAGTTCAAGTACTTTAGATGGATCAGTTTTTGTCCAATGTGTGCAGGAGGGTTTCTTGACACAGTATGTAGATAGGCCAACAAGAGGCGATGCCACATTGGATTTGGTACTGGGTAATGAACCAGGCCAGGTGTCAGATTTGGAGGTAGGTGAGCACTTTGCTGATAGTGGCCACAATTCGGTTACGTTTACTTTAGCGATGGAAAGGGATAGGTATATACCGCAGGGCAAGAGTTATAGCTGGGGGAAAGGCAATTATGAGGCAATTATGGAAGACTTAGGATGCATAGGATGGGGAAGGAAACTGCAGGGGCTGGGCACAATTGAAATGTGGAGCTTGTTCAAGGAACAGCTACTGTGTGTCCTTGATAAGTATGTACCTGTCAGGCAGGGAGGAAGTGGTCGGGCGAGGGAACCGTGGTTTACTAAAGAAGTTGAATCTCTCGTCAAGAGGAAGAAGGAGGCTTATGTAAAGATGAGGCGTGAAGGCTCAGTTAGGGTGCTTGAGAGTTACAAGTTAGCTCTCTCTTTAGGTCATTCCTGGCTAAGAAGAGCCAGGAGGGGACATGAGAAGTCTTTGGCAGGTAGGATCAAAGAAAACCCTAAAGCTTTCTATAGGTATGTTAGGAATAAAAGAATGACTAGAGTAAGATTAGGGCCAGTCAAGGACAGTAGTGGGAAGTTGTGCGTGGAGTCTGAAGAGATAGGAGAGGCGCTAAATGAGTATTTTTCATCAGTATTCAGACATGAAAAAGACAATATTGTCGAGGAGAATACTGAGATACAGGCTACTAGACTAGATGGGATTGAGGTTCATAAGAAGGAGATGTTAGCAATTCTGGAAAGTGAGAGAATAGATAAGTCCCCTGGGCCGAATGGGATCTATCCTTGGATTCTCTGGGAAGCTAGGGAGGAGACTGCAGAGCCTTTGGCTTTGATCTTTGTCGTCATTGTCTACAGGAATAGCGCCAGAAGACTGGAGGATAGCAAATGTTGTCCCCTTGTTCAAGAAGGGGAGTAGAGACAACCCTGGTAATTATAGACCAGTGAGCCTTACTTTGGTTGTGGGTAAAGTGTTGGAAAGGATTATCAGAGATAGGATTTATAATCATCTAGAAAGGAATAATTTGATTAGGGATCGTCAACACGGTTTTGTGAAGGGTGGGTGGTGCCTCACAAACCTTATTGAGTTCTTTGAGAAGGTGACTAAACAGGTGGATGAGGGTAAGGCTGTTGATGTGGTGTATATGGATTTCAGTAAAGTGTTTGATAAGGTTCCCCACGGGAGGCTACTGCAGAAAATTCCAAGGCATGGGATTGAGGGTGATTTAGCGGTTTGGATCAGAAATTGGCTAGCTGTAAGGGTATACAATCAGTGTGAGCAGAAACTTTGCCTGAGGGAGGAAGAAACAGAGGCTGATTGAATGTATCTATGAATTTGGTTCAAAGTGGAAATCTTTATCAAGCTCAATTTTAAAGTAGAAGTCAGATTCAGTAGAGATAGGGAGAAACTGTTCCAATTCAAAAGGATCAAGACAAAAATGGCACAGACTTAAAGTGATTGCAAAACAAGTGAAGGGATGTGAAACAAAATATTTTTCAAACAAAGTTAAATTAACCCAGTTAAACAGGAAGCTGCCTCGCCATCGCCATTCTCTCTTAATCAGCTGAAATCCCTTGTCTGAATAAGGTGTTGATTACTGCAGCAGAAAGCTGGCAAGTGATTCTTCACAGCTCTTTGTAAGAAAGGGAGTTTTGAAGCACACAGGCAATATTAGGTGGTGGTTGATGGGAAATGTTCATCTTGGAGTTCAGTTACTAGTGGTGTACCGCAAGGATCTGTTTTGGGGCCACTGCTGTTTGTCATTTTTATAAATGACCTGGATGAGGGCATAGAAGGATGGGTTAGTAAATTTGCGGATGACACTAAAATCGGTGGAGTTGCGGATAGTGCGGAAGGATGTCGCAGGTTAAAGGGACATAGATAAGCTGCAGAGCTGGGCCGAGAAGTGGCAAATGGAGTTTAATGCGGAAAAGTGTGAGGTGATTCACTTTGGAAGGAGTAACAGGAATACAGAGTACTGGGCTAATGGTAAGATTCTTGGTAGTGTGGACGAGCAGAGAGATCTCAGTGTCCATGTGCAGAGATCCCTGAAAGTTGCCACCCAGGTTGATAGGGTTGTTAAGAAGGCATACGGTGTGTTAGGTTTTATTGGTAGAGGGATTGAGTTTCGGAGCCGTGAGGTCATGTTGCAGCTGTACAAAACTCCGGTGCGGCCACACTTGGAGTATTGCGTACAGTTCTGGTCGCTACATTATAGGAAGGATGTGGAAGCATTGGAAAGGGTGCAGAGGAGATTTACCAGGATGTTGCCTGGCATGGAGGGAAGGTCTTATGAGGAAAGGCTGAGGGACTTGAGGCTGTTTTCGTTAGAGAGAGGGTGGTTAAGAGGTGACTTAATAGAGACATACAAGATGATCAGAGGATTGGATAGGGTGGACAGTGACAGCCTTTTTCCTCGGATGGTGACGGCTAGCACGAGGGGGCATAGCTTTAAATTGAGGGGTGATAGATATAGGACAGATGTCAGAGGTAGATTCTTTACTCAGAGAGTAGTAAGGGCATGGAATGCCTTGCCTGCAGCAGTTGTAGACTAGCCAACTTTAAGGGCATTTAAATGGTTGTTGGATAAACATATGGATGATGATGGAATAGTGTAGGTTAGATGGGCTTCAGATTGGTTTCACAGGTCGGCACAACATCGAGGGCCAAAGGGCCTGTACTGTGCTGTAATGTTATATGTTCTATTACAGTATCATTTTGCCTGTGTAAGGGTATACAATCAGTGTGAGCAGAAACTTTGCCTGAGGGAGGAAGAAACAGAGGCTGATTAAATGTATCTATGAATTTGGTTCAAAGTGGAAATCTTTATCAAGCTCAATTTTAAAGTAGAAGTCAGATTCAGTAGAGATAGGGAGAAACTGTTCCAATTCAAAAGGATCAAGACAAAAATGGCACAGACTTAAAGTGATTGCAAAACAAGTGAAGGGATGTGAAACAAAATATTTTTCAAACAAAGTTAAATTAACCCAGTTAAACAGGAAGCTGCCTCGCCATCGCCGTTCTCTCTTAATCAGCTGAAATCCCTTGTCTGAATAAGGTGTTGATTACTGCAGCAGAAAGCTGGCAAGTGATTCTTCACAGCTCTTTATAAGAAAGGGAGTTTTGAAGCACACAGGCAATATTAGGGGCCCGGTTAGCATAAAGGAGACTTTGCCTGAGTGAGTCAGAGGCCAAATGAGTACACAGTCATAGACCTGTACAGCATGGAAGCATGGTCTTTTCCCTAAAATAGGTAATTTCAAGATTAGGGGGGACATCTTAAGGTGAGACAAGAGAAATTAAAAGAAGACATAAGAAGCAAACGTTTTATACTGAGGGTAGTTTGTATGCGGAATGAACTTCCTTATGAAGTTGAGGATGCAAGTACAATTACAATGTTTAAAAGACATTTGGATGAATATACAGGCCCTCAGTTTTTTCCTCTCCAACAGACCCATCCCATCCAGCATCTCTACCCCGCACCAGCCCCCCAACCGCCCTCCTCCGCCTCGCCAAACTAGTCCTCACCTGCAATAACTTTTCCTTCAACTCTTCCCGCTTTCTCCAAATCCAGGGGTTTGCCATGAGCACTTGCTAGGGCCCCAGCTATGCCTGCCTGTTTGTTGATTATGTCAAACAGTCCTTCCTCGGTAAGTACACTAGTACTGTTCCCCAACCTTCCTGCTGTTACATCAATGGCTGCTTCCTGCACCCAGGTTGAACTGAAGCAGTTTGCTAACAACTTCCATCCTACCCTCAAGTTCACTTGGTCTATCTCAGACACCTCTTTACACTTTCTCGACCTCTCCATTTCTATTTCTGGCATCAGTTTACGGACCAACATTCACTATAAACCCACAGACTCCCATAGCTATCTAGATTACACCTCCTCCCACCCCGTATCCTGCAAAAACTCCATCCCGTTTTCCCAATTCCTCCGTCTCTGTCAAAGAAACGTTCCACTCCCAAGCATCCTGGATGTCCACCTTTTTCAAATACCACTCTTTTCCCCCCTGTCATCTGGGCAGCCCTCCATCATGCCTCTTCCATCCCTTGCTCCACAGCTCTTAACCAACGCCACCAAACATTATAAAGATAAGGTCCCCCTTGTCCTCACTTTCCACTCACCAGCCTCCACATCCATTGTATCATCCTCAAACACTTCTGCCAACTCCAATTAGACCCCACCACCTGAAACATCTTCCACTCCCCACCCCTTTCTGCCTTCCACAAGGACCATTCCCTTCACCTCCTTAGTTCACGCCACACTCCCCACCAACCACTCCAACCTGCCCGGTACCTTCCCCTGTAACCATAATACTTGCAACACCCACCCACACACCACCTCTTTCACCTCCATTTAGGGCCCTAAACAGCCCTTCCAAGTGAGACAGAGCTTCACTTGCATCTCCTCCAACCTAATCCATTGCATCCTGTGAGACCAAACGCAGACAAGGTGACCCTTTTGCGAAGCATCTTCACCTGGCCCATAATGGCCAACCTAACCTCCCGGTCACCGCCCATTTCAAGGCCCACTCACCCTCCCCCATGCCCCACACACACTCCCCCTCCGACATGTCCATCTCTTCCTCTTCCAGTGTTGCAGCAACTTGGAATGCAAATTTGAAGAACAACATCTTACCTTCCACCTGGGCACCATACAGCACGAAGGATTCAACACTGAATTCTCCAATTTCAAATAACCTTTCCACCCATCCCTAGCTCCCTTTCCAGCCCCACCTCCTCCCTTCCATTGCACGTTCTGATCCTGTCTTCCAGCCACCAACCGATTCATCTCTTCCATCGACCAACCAGGTTGGTCCAGTGTCCGGCTATCACCACCATGCCACTACCACCCCTCCTCCCCTCTCTTTATTTGCAGTTCCCCCTACCCCCACATCCAGTCCTGAAGACGGGTAATACCCGAAACGTTAACTTCTCCTTTCCTTCAGATGCTGCCTGGCTTGCTGTGGTCTTACAGCCTCCTGTTTGTCTACCTTGGATGAATATATGAATAGGAAAGGTATGCAGGTATATGGGCTAGAAGCATGCAGGTGGAACTAGTTTAGTTTGGGATTATGTTCGGCATGGACTGGTTGGACCGAAGGGTCTGTTTCTGTGCTGTATGACTCCATGACTCTGACTAACTTAATCTCGTCCCATTTGCCAGCATCTGGCCCATGTCCCTCTAAACCCTTCCTATTCAAAGACCCCAAAAAATGCCTTTTAAATGTTGTAGTTGTACCTGCCTCCACCACTTCCTCTGGCAGCTTATTCCATACACTCACCACCCTCTGTGTGAAAACGTTACCCCTTAGGTCCCTTTTAAATCTTTCTCCTCTCACCTTAAACCTATGCCCTCTAGGTTTGGACTCCCCTACTCTGGGGAAAAGACCTTGGCTATTCACCCTATCCATGCCCCTCATGATTTCATAAACTTCTACAAGGTCACCCCTCAGCCTTCAATGCTCCACGGAAAATAGGCCCAGCCTATTCAGCCTCTCCCGAAAGCTCAAACCCTCCAACCCTGGCAACATCTTTGTACATCTTTTCAGAACCCTTTCAAGTTTAACAACATCTTTGTTGTTCCAAAAGAGGCCTAACCTACATCCTGACCAGCTGCAACAAGACCTCCTAACTCCAATACTTAACGTCCTGTGACCAATAAAGGCACTAAATGCCACCTTCACTACCCTGTCTACCTGCAGCTCCACTTTCAAGGAACAGTGAACCTGCACCCCAAGATCTTTGTTCAGCCCCATTCCCTAGGAACTTACCATTAAGTGTATAAGCCTCCCTGATTTGCCTGTCCAAAATGTAGCACCTCACAATTATCTAAATTAAAATCCGTCTGCTACTGTTTGGCCCATCTGATCAAAGTCCCGTTGTACTCTGAGGGAACCTTTTTCGCTGTCCACTACACCTCCAATTTTTGCGTCATCTGCAAACTTACTAACTCTACCTCTTTTGTTCATATCCAAATCATTTATATAAACAACAAAAAGCAGCAGACCTAGCACCAATCCTTGTGGCACACTGCTGGTCACAGGCCTCCAATCCGAAAAGCAACCCTCCACCACAGTCCTCTGTCTCCTACATTTGAGCCAATTTTGTACCCAAATGGCTCGTTCTCCCTGTATTCCATGCAATCTAACCTTGTTATCCAGTCCACCACATGAGGAACCTCGTTGAAACACTTACTGAAGTCCATATAGATCAGGCCCACAGCTCTGCCTTCACCAATCCTCTTTGTTACTTCTTCAAAAAACTCAATCAAGTTAATTAGTTACAATTTCCCACACACAAAGCCATGTTGACTCTCCCAAATCAGTCCTTGCCTTTCCAAATACATGTAAATCCTGTCTCTCAGGATCTGCTCCAACAACTTGCCCACCACTGACGTCAGGCTCACTGGTCTATAATTCCCTGGCTGTTCCTTACAACCTTTCTTAAATAATGGCACCATGTTAACCAAGCTCCAGTCTTTCAGCACCTCACCTGTGGCTATCAATGATACAAATATCTCAGAAAGGAGCCCAGCAATCACTTCCCTACTTCCCACAAAGTTCTAGGGTGCAACTGATCAGGTCCACCCTTTATGTATTTTATCCACCTTTATGTATTTTAAGGCACCCAGCACCTCACCGTCTGTAGTATGGACTCTTTTCAAGATGTCGTTACCTATTTCCCCACTTTCTCTATCTTCCTTATGCTTCTCCACAATAAATACTGATGAAAAATACTTGTTTCGTATCTCCCGCATCTCCCGCAGTTCCACGCATAGGTGGGTTTGCTGATTTTTAAGGAGCCCTATTCTCTCCCTAGTTACTCCTTTGTCCTTAATGTATTTGTAGAATCCCTTTGGTTTCTCCTCAATCCTATTTGTCAAACCAATCTCATGTCCCCCTTTTGCCCTCTTGATTTCCCTCAAGTATACTTTTACTGCCTTTACACTTTTCTAGGGATTCACTTGATCTCTGCTGTCTATACCTGACATATGCTTCCTTTTTTCTTGACCAAAACCTCAATTTCTCTAATCACCCAGAATTCCCTACATCTACCAGCCTTGCCCTTCACCCTAATAGGAATATATTGTCTCTGGACTCTTGTTATCTCATTTTCGATAGTTCCCATTTTCCAGTCATCCCTTTACCTGCGAATATCTGCACCCAATCAACTTTTGAAAGTTCTTGCCTAATACTGTCAAACTTGGTCTTCCTCCAATATAGAACTTTTGGATCAGATCTATCCTTCTGCATCACCATTTTAAAACTAACCGAATGATGAATACAGGCCCCACAGCGCTCCCCCACTGAAACCTCAGTCACCTGCCCTGCCTTATTTCCCAAGAGAAGGTCAAATTTTGCTCCTTCTCTAGTAGGTACATCCACAAACTGAATTAGGAAATTTTCTTGTACACACTTAACAAATTCCTCTCCATCCAAGCCCTCAACACTATGGCAGTCCCAGCATATGTTTGGAAAGCTAAAATCCCCTACCATTACCACCCTATTATTCTTATAGATAACTGAGATCTCCTTACAAATTTGCTTCTCAATTTCCCTCTGACTATTGGCGGGGTCTACAGTATAATCCCAATAAGGCGATCATTCCTTTCTTATTTCTCAGTTCCACTCAAATAAATTCCCTGGATGTACTCCACGGCATACCCTCCCTAAGTACAGCCATAATTTTATTCCTAATCAAAAATCTGGGAATTCAGTGCAGAGGGAGAAAGGGAAAACAGGTGCTTTACGTAAGGTTTACTGTAAAAGGTAAA
>JAHRHZ010000023.1:50711168-50734309 GCA_024137785.1 Ginglymostoma cirratum
TTTTCTTCACAGCTGCTGCCAGACCTGCTGAGCTTTTCCAGTAACTTCTGTTTTTGTTCCTGATTTACAGCATCCACAGTTCTTTTGACTTTATTTTTCTACTCTTTTTCAGTGAGTTAACTGCTGTAAAACATAAGAACCACGAGCAGGAGTAAGCAATTCAGCCCTTGAGCCTGCTCCACCATTTAATATGACCATGGTTGATCTCATCTTGACATCAACTTCACTTCCCTGCCCACTTTGCATAACCTTTCAAACTGTTACTAATTAAAAATCTATCTACCTCCACCTTAAATTTACTCAATGTCCCAGCATCCACCACATTCTAGGGCAGTGAAATCCACAGATTCATGATGTTGAGGTTGGTTGGCTCGCCGAGCTGGTTTGTTGTTCCGCAGATGTTTCGTTATCGTGCTTGGTAACATCCTCAGTGCAGTTGAACCACAACTACAGGGACGCCAACAAAATGGAATTGCTAGCTACACTGGAAGCCACACTCAAGACCAACAATATCAACGAAGAAACACAACAAATTATAAGACAGACAGTAGTCCCGACACTAACCAGAAAGAGGGAACTCAACACCCTCAATACACGGGAAAGACAAGCCCTGGACAGATTAAAGGAGGACAAGAACATCACTATACTACCTGCAGACAAAGGGCACATGACAGTGATAATGAATAAAAAGGACTACATCTCCAAAGCACAAGCACTGCTCGCTGACAAGAACACATACCGACCCGACACCACAACTAGGCAACAAAATCCTATACATGCTACAAAGACTTAAACAAACAGGACAGATCAACAAAACAGGCTTCTTAAGAATGAAACCTGAAGGAACCAACACACCCTGATTCTACAGCCTCCCTAAAGTGCACAAACCAGAAGTCCCTCTCAGACCCATAGTCTCCCTACCAGGCACTCCATCGCACAGATTAGCCAGAGAACTACAAAGAAGACTCAAGCACCTCGTCAACAAATCACCCCACTCCATCCACTCAGCCCATGAATTCCTCAACACCATCAAAGACATAAAGATAGAGGATGGAGAGACCATGATATCGTTTGATGTCACCGCCCTATTCACATCAATAGACATACCACTAGCAAGGGAAACAATGACAACACTACTTGAACAAGAACACTACCCCAGTGAAACTATCTCCAAGGACAACATGCTTAAACTACTGGACCTATGCCTGACCACCCACTTCACCTTCCACGGCCAAACATGCGAGCAAATCAACGGGACACCCACGGGATCGCCCATCTCCGGACTCATAGCAGAAGCAGTGATGCAAAGACTGGAATGGACTGCCCTTCCGCAAATCCAACCTAAACTATGCTGCACTGAGCATGTTACCAAGCATGGTAACGAAATATCTGCGGAACAACAAACCAGCTTGGCGAACCAACCAACCTCAACACCCACAACCCGAGCTACAGATCTACTCCAAAACCTTAGATTCATGATGGTTTAAAAGAAGTAATTTCCTTACATTTCTGTTTTAAGTCTGCTACCCCACATCCTAAAACTATGACATCTTGTTATAGATTCTACCACATGAAGGAACAACCCATTAGCAATTTTCTTTAGATTGTTGCAAATTAGGAAACCATATTACTTTTAAATAAGTAGGTATAGTTGGTTCAGCTTAGAAGTACCAGGGATAAGGGTATGTCAGAGCCAATTTAAAGCAATCCAAAACAGAGTTAAGTTAACATAAAGGTACACAGCTCTGTTGAGTAGAATGATTGGCCTGGAATATGCGGCAACTGGTGTCCAAGATGACAACATGTGCAGGAAGTGCTGCCAGCAGCAGTAACTTGAACTCTAGGTTTCAGAGCTTGAGCAGCAGCTGCAATCACTGTGGCACATCTGCAAGGCTAAGAGTTATGTAGATAGCATGTTCAAGGGTGGTCACACCACAGCTTAAGAGGCCAGAGGCAAAAAAACAATCAGTGACCAGGCAGTTCAGGAGAAACAGGCAAGAAATGAAGGAGACCCCTGAGATGTCATTCCGAAATCAGCAGTCCATTTTGGAAACTGGTCAGGGTGATAGTTCCTCGAGAGTATAGTCAGATCCACGCTTATGGCATTATGAATGGCTTGGAGATATAGAATTGGAGGAGAAGAAAGGGGGAGTGATAGTGATAGGGGATTCATAAGTTAGCAGAACAGACAGGAACTTCTGCAACTCCAGAATGGTGCGTTACCTCCCCAATGCCAGGGTCAGAAATGTTAGACAGCAGCTGCAAGACATTTTTCTGGGGGAGGGTTTTGTGGTCCATGTTGGTACCAATGACTTAGGTAGGAGGGAAGATATAGTCTTGCAATCAGAATTTGAGGATCACAGTCATTGAAGTTGGCAAGACAGGTCAAGGCAGCAGCTCATAAAGCACACAATGCCCAGGAGACTATTAATTGGGACATCGAGCACAAGGGCAAGGAGATTATACTGAACTTGTATAAAACATTTGTTAGACATCTGCTGGAATATTGTGTACAGTTGTGGGTACCACACTAAAGAAATGATATAAATGCTTTGAAGAGTGAAGACGACCTTCATAAAAATGTTCCTGGGAATAAGAAACTTCAGTTATGAGAACAGATCGGAGTGTTTTGGACTGATCTACTTGGAGAAAAGAATGTTAAGAGGTGGGGTCTGATAGAATTTTTTTTAAAATCATGAGCAGGCTAGACAGACATTGGGAGAAACTGTTCTTGATCCTTTATGAGTTGGAACAAGACAGCACAGATTTAAAGTGATTGTGATCCCTCCTGCCTATAAATGTTTGAAGGGGGTTGGACAGAAGATTTCAATCCGCATTCTCCACTGCCTCAGCCAGTATTTGATTCCGCCCTGAAACAGTGAGGTCTTTACAGCTACAGTTCCCAGAAGTACCACTGAGCGGCAGCACCATTCTGGCTCTAACATAAGCCACTGGTTTTTGTTTACATAAGCCGTGTTATTTCAGGTTTCTTGAAATCTCCTACATTGAGAATCCAGCTGCAGAACTCCAACATTATTGTAACAAATGTCCACTACCATTTTTAACCCAGGCCCCTTGAAATGAAGGTGACTTTTTCATTACCCCTTTAATTTGCAACTTTTGTACACGTCCACTAGCTTTAAGTGGATTCTGTCCTGGCACTCTTAAATCTATCTCTCGTTCTCAATTTTTTCTAATTGGAAACAACTTTGATCTTGCTGTCTTAGGTCCAACCCATGTTGAACTTTCCCACATTGAATTCCTTCTATGTCAATTTCACTCAATCGATCAATGCCTCTTTGGTTTCTATTCCCATTCTTCATTCACAAGGCTACCTATATTGGTATCTAAAGTACCTTACCTCAGTGGATCTTTTCATCCAAGTCATCTAGAAATATAGTGAAAAATTTGGCCTTCGTACAGATCCTTGGAGTGAACATCACTCCTGCTAAGATCCTGCTAACTGGAATACTTATTCACTATCCCCAAACTCTGTCTCCCATGTGCTAACTAACTCCCATTCCAAACCAATGAGCTGCCTCTAATTCAGTTTTGTTTAAAACAGTCTTACAGATCCAGAGCAGATTTCACTCAAGGCAAGCCTGGATCGGTTTGTGTTTACATGCATAAACATCCGCAATCTGTTTCAAAAATGAGTCATTAACAGGAAGGCCAGGTTAGATAATACACAAAAAATGAAAACATGCTGTTCAATTCCCTATGATTTTGCCAAATCTAAGCCAGTGACCCAAAGACACAGGCTCAGGATAAGAGGCAGGTCATTTAGGATTAAGAGGAGGAGAAATTTCTTCACCTCAGTGGGATGTGGTGGCTCAGTCATTGTGCATGTTAAAGACAAAGATTGACGGACTTCCAGATATTAAAGATATCAAGAGACGTGGGGATAATGTGGGAAAGTGGCATTGAGGTAGAAGATCAGCCAAGTTCTTGCTAAAAGGTAGAATCGGCCTGCTATGAATGGCCAAATCCTACACCTATGTTCCTCATTCTGTTAGCACATTCAAATTAATAATTAAAACTGGTTTATTCTATTATGTGGTACATTTCTTGGGTTAAATTACCTCCAGTCTGTAGATATTTGAATTATTTAGTTGGTCAGGGCATTTTTTGGTTTCTCTTTGTTCTGTTCCTTTCTGTGAGGCAAACGAAGCTGATCTCACAGCAAGCCGGCATGGACACAATGGACTGAGTGACCTTCTTCTTTGTTGTAACCGTTCTATGATTCAAAATCCAGGTATTAGAGCGAATAAACTTTAAACAAACAATGCAGAAAATCAGGTTATACTTCTGACTCACTAACAAATCCAGGAAGTCATGGTAACATCTTAAAACACTCCAGAGTACCTCCAGACAACTGGAAGTGCAGTTATTCTTCAAAGATAAAAGCCATTGAATTGGGTTTTCCAGATAATAATTGTTTTGGGTCTCTGTTGCAGTTTAAAGCCTTGTTCTCTGGTAATTGGCAAGTGAATTCACTCAATGGACTTAATTTTAGAAATTGGGCATCGCAGCAACGACGTTAGGGTGGAGGGACATGATGATAGCTTCATATGCTTCCAGTGCATGGAGAGTGTGCTCAGTACCTCTCAGTATGGGTACTTGGTTTCTGCAGTATCGAGTTTGTGGTGGCACTTCAGCTGCAAATTTCAGCCCTGGATCATATTAGACATTGCACAATATGGGTACATTTCCAACTGAAAGATGCTGACACTACTTTCTGGAAATGATCACTGCAGTTAAATCCAAGAGAACATGTGGCACAGGCCTAAAATTTGTCATAAAGGGTACTGGACCTACCCACATTGGTTGCTGTTTTTATACTTTGGATTAACCATTGAAGTTACTGCTTACCCCGTGTGGCTAGACTCTGGAATGCGCTGTCTGTTTGGGTGGTGGAAACTGATTTAATCCTAACATCCAAAACAGAGTTGCATAAATACATGGATGATAAGAAATGCAGAGAGGAGGAGGAAGAGCCTGGAAGTGCACATAACTGTTCTTCAAAAGAGCCAGCATATCCTTGGGACAGCAAATAGCTTCCATACTGTACCAATCAGTGATTCAAATGTGTATTTCTTCTTTAATACCAACATTCTGTCCTTTAACACCTGGAGATCACCAACACCTCTATTCTGAGTTGAAACCTGCCTAACATTATTATTGATAAATATTAGAAGTGGACTCAGAGACCCTAATACTTATTATATAATTAGCCCTAGAGGGAAAGGGGGAGGAACCCTTAATTTCTGTGGCACTACTTATTTAGATCATGGCTGACCTGTAGCCTACAGCTATCAAGCAATATTTGATCCACAATCCGTTCTTGTCCAGATCTAATGTCATGCACATTTGTAATTTGTCATATTTGTAATTTTCAAACTATGAATGTTATTCAATATCCAGGATTGGAGGGTTTGCAATATAAAAATAAACTGGATAGGCTGGTACTTTTTTCACTGGCGTGTAGGAGGTTGAGGAATAGTCTTACTGATGTTTATAAAATCATGAGGGGCACAGATAAGATTAATAGCAAAGGGTCTTTTCCCTAAGGTTGGGGAGTTCAAAAAAAGGAGGCATACTTTTAAGGTGAGAGGAGAAAGATTTAAAAAAGAAATGAGGGGCACTTTTTTCTTTTAACAGAGAGTGGTTTGCGTGTAGAATGAACTGCCAGAGAAAATGGTAGATGCAGGCACAGTTACAACGTTTGAACGACATTTGGATAAATTCATGAATTGGAAAGGTTTGGAGGGATATAAGCCAAGCGCAGGCAGGTGGGACTAGTTTAGTTTGGAAACATGGTTGGCATAGTCTAGTTGAACTGAAGGGTCTGTTTCCACGCTGTATGACTCTACGACTCTTATGGAACTTTGGATCAACTTTAAATGGACAGTCGGTTCTGCCAAGCTGGCTGCCAGAGATCATGGCCTGATCTGTGCAATCCTGGAACTAACTGAAAAGTGGTTTGTCTGTTTGACCAGGGTAAAAGAAGCACATGCTGCTTAGAAAGTGCTCATTATACATATCCTGAAAACAGCATACTCTTGAAATGAATGGGTCATTTTGAAAAAAAAAAAGAAAGCAACAGTTTCAACACAGAAATTTGGTTTCTTAATCAGTAGGACTATAATCCAGAAACAATAACAAAGACGGAAAGGAATAAACTGCTCCCCTTAGTTGAGGTGGGGGCTGACAATTATTAGGGGGCACAGAATTAAGATAAAGAGCAGGAAGTTTAGAGGGGATCCAAGGAAGAATTTTTTTTTTACCCAGAGGGTGAGGATTATCTGGAACTCACTGCATGAAAGCGTGGTAGAAGCAGGAACCCTCAGACATTTAAGAAGCCTTCTGATGATCACCTGAAGTGCCATTGCACACAAGGCTACAGGCCAAGTGCTGGAAAGTGAGGATAGAGTCGATAAGTGTTTGATGACTGGTGGAGATGCAACGGGCTGAAGGGCTGTAAAGCTTCCATGCTGTAAAGCTCAATGGCTCTCTGATTCTATGACGTGGTTCAATCCAAAAACATCATCATTTTTAGTAAAGAAACTACAGTCGTGAGAAGTCAAGTAGTGCTAGAGCCATGTTTATCCTTTTGAATTTTCAGGTAAGGAATGTTTCTACCAAAAGAAGGGACTTAAAAATGCTGGTAAAATATGCATCTGAGAAAGATCTGAAACCAGTAACATCTGCAAACGTGTTCCACTTCATGTCCACCAAAATAACTAACAGACACTCCTTTGTCCTTAGGATCACAAGAAAGTGACTTTATAACCCACAGAAAGTTCATCATTTCAAGAAAAGCCTGTATACCACTTCAGTATATAAAAACATAAGAACTAGGAGCAGAAACTGGCAATTCAGCCTCTTGAGCCTTTTCCACCATTTGGTAAGATCATTGTTGACCTCACCTTGGCCTTAACTCCGCATTCCAGCCTGCTTTCTATAACCCTTCAATTAATTAGAATCCATCTCCTCCTTCACATTTACTCAATGTCCCAGCATCCACCACACTCTGGGAGCGAATTCCACAGATCCACAACCCTCAGAGAAGTAATTTCTCTTCATCTCTGTTTTAAATCTGCCACCCCTGTCTTAAAGCTAGGACCTCTTGTTACAGATTGTACCACAATCCTCTCTACATAGAACTTTGCTAATTCCCTCTAGGATCTTATGTACTTCAATTAGATATCCGCTCATTCTTCTAAAGTCCAGAGTGTATAGGCCTAAACGGCTCAACATCTCTTTATAAGACAAACTAATCTTTGGAAACAATTTAGTGAACCTCCTCTGAACTGCCTCCAGTGTAACTACATCCCTCCTCAAGGTGAAAAATCCGTACACAATACTCCAGGTGTGGTCTCCTGAATGTCTTGTACATTTGCAGCAACACTTCCTTACTTTTAAACTCTATTCCTTCAGCTGTAAATGACAAAGATCCATTTGCCTTCCTTATTATGTGATGTTCCTGCTTTCTAGTTTTCACCGATTCATTCATGAGGACATCCAAATCCTTCTGCACTGAAGGACTCTGAGGTTTCTCACTATTTAGAGTGAAAAGTTGCCTTGCTATTCCTCTGACCAAAATTAATAATATCATACTCATCCATGTTAAGCTTTATCTGCCAAATTTTGTCCCATTCACCTAAACTATCCATATCCATTTGGAAATTTCTTATTTCTTCACTGCAACTTAATTTCCCACCTATTATAGTGTCATCTGCAAATTTGGCTATAGCACTTTCTTTCCTTGCATCCACGTCATTAATTTAGATTGTCAATAGTTGGAGCCCAAGGACAGAACCTGTGGTACTCCACTAGTTACATCCTGTCAACCAGAAAAAGATCCATTTATCCCAACTCTCGACTTTGTTGGTTAGCCAATCTTCTATCCAAGCTAATAATTTATTCTTAACCCCAAGTGATTATACCTTGTGTATTAATCTTTAGTGCAGCACCTTATCAAATGCCTGCTGTAAATCCAGATATACTATGTCTACAGGATCCCCATTGTCTGTATTGTTTGTTATATTTTTAAAGAACTCTAGCAAATTTGTCAAACATGATGTAGAACACAGGACATACAATAGTACAGCACAGGATCAGACACTTTAGCCCACCATGTTGTACTAAACATGGTGCCAAATTAAACTAATCCCTTCTGCCTGCCCCTGGTCCACATCCCTCCATTCCTTGCATATTCATGTGCTTATCTAAAAGTCCCTTAAATGCCTCCACCACCACCACCCCTGGCAGCGCATTGCAGACTCCTACCACGGTGTAAAAAAACTTTCTCCCTCTCACCTTAAATGCATGCCCCTAGTATTAGACAATTCAGCTTTGGGGAAAAAAAAGATTCTGACCCTCAACCCTATCTATGTCTCACATAATCTTATAGAGTTCTATCAAACCCCCCCCCAGCCTCTGCTGCTCCAGAGAAAACAGCCCAATTTTTTCTAGCCTCTCCTTATAGCTCATACCCTCTAATCCAGGCAGCATCCTTGTAAACTTCTTTTGCACCCTGTCCAAAAGCCTCCACATCCTTCCTGTGATGTGGTGACCAGAATTTACCCTTCATGCTGACTCTGATGGATGGCTGTTGTTGGTTCTACCATACTTGAAAATCTGGCGGATTGTATTTTTGATTTTCCAAATGTCCTGTTGTTACTTCCTTAATAACAGATTCTAAATTTCCCAACAACACGTTAAGCTAACTGCTTTGTGGTTTCCTAATTTGTCTCTCTCCTTTTTGAGAAAGGGTACTATATTAGCATTTCTCCAAACCACTTAAAACCTTTCCCGCGCCCAGGAATTTTGGAATACTATAACCAATGGTTTCACTATCTCTGCGGCCACTTCTTTTCTGACCATAGAATATAGGTCATCAGGTCCTGGGGACTTGCCTGACTTCAATCCCAAACGTTCGCTCAATACTATTTTCTCTGGGATGATTATTTTAGGTTCCACCTTTCCTATAACCTCTGAATTACTTGTTACTATTGGGTCAGTACCATGACTGTGTCCCACTGCAGGACTACAGTTTAGGAACCTTTAGATTAGTCCCACCTCCTTTCTCTACCTATTTCTACCCAGACTGATTCTGCATCTTGATCTCCAGTGCTGATATCATTTCTTACGATAATACTGATCTCTTTCTTTACGAACAAAGTTACACTACCTCATTTCCCTTCCTGCTTATCCTTCTGAAACACTCAGCACCCTTGGAAATTCAATTCCCAAACCTGGTATCGCTGCAACTATGTCTCAGTATTTGCTACATACCCACTTGTTTCATTTCTGCTGTTAGCTCATTAACTTCATATTGAATGTTTTGTGCATTCAGATACAAAACCTTTAACTTTGTTCTTTTATCAGAATTCCCTACTGTTATATGATTCCTTGGTGCAATATGATGTTCACACATTTTGTCCCTTCCTTTTCTTTTCTGATAACAATCAGATTTATCACTAATCTGCTTCTCCTTTAACTTTGATTTTTTCATTTTCAATGCAACTGAACCTTCCCCCTGACAAATGACTTTTGACTGTACTTCAGGTGCGAAGAAAACTTTGTCAGCCCTGCAACATAACTCTTCCTAAACAAGACAATCAAAACACTAACATTTTTCTCTCAAAACTTCACTGATTATGACAACGAACAAGAATTTCAGCAGTTCTTACTCACCCTGTCCATGATATTAACAAAAGTCAGCAGAGCTCTGCATTGAAAATTTCAAATAAGCTAGCAGCCTTTTATGATAGATTTTCAGGTTAACACAAATCTGTATGTGGAATAGCATTTTCAGATTTCACTTGAATGAATGAGCTCTAATTTTAAAACTCCACCTCCTTCCTCTGGGTTCCCTCACTATAAGAAATATTTTCACTGAACCTATTAAATCCATGTATCATCTTGCCTTGATAACAAGGTGTGGGGCTGGATGAACACAGCAGGCCAAGCAGCATCATAGGAGCAGGAAAGTTTGACGTTTCGGGCCTAGACACTTCATCAGAAATGGGGGAGGGGAAGAGGGTTCTGAAATAAATAGGGAGGGGAGGGAGGCGGATAGAGGATGGATAGAGCAGAGGATAGGTGGAGAGGAGGCAGACAGGTCGAAGAGGCGGGGATGGAGCCAGTAAAGGTGAGTGTAGGTGGGGGGGGTAGGGAGGAGATAGGTCAGTCCAGGGAGGTGTTCATCTCAACCTTCTAAATAATGGAATAAAAACCACCAGGGGAATTTTAACTTAAAAAAATGAGTGGGTTGTGTGGATTGAGTGGTTAAAATTCATATTCTCAATCCAAACCTGATCAGTTCCAGCTTTAACTGGACGCGCAGCCAAACCCCTCCAAGGAGTGAAGTTCATATTTTAAAACATGTTAAGAAGGCTGTGAGACTCATTGCCATTCAAGTTCTCAACTTTATCTGCCTCAGAGCATCCAGGCAATGACTTGATCGATCAAGGAGGTGATGAGTGCTTTACATCTCTGATTCATGTTCCTGCCACAAGCTGCGAACCTCCCTCTCCACCCCACAACATCCGTCACCAAAGCCTCCAATATTTCACTGCATCAATATGGTGTCATTGGCTCATCAAATTACCTACTTTTCTGATGGCCAGTCGTCTGACTTGGCTTTCAGGTAGACATCTGATGGGTGTTGTCACATGCACACTTGAGTTAAAATTTCACCGAGTTCATGGGAATCTGCTGAGACCTTTGGACCATTCAACTCCTAATGGGTCAACTAAGTAAGTATGCAGCTCCAATTTTCTGCACACTCTCCTCATATTAAACTTTACACCTTCATATCAATGCACTCTACTTATTCCATATCCAAAACATCTTTTCTTAGTTTCATATAACCTACCTAAATTTAGTGCTTCAAGTGGAATCTGACCTAGGTTCTGTATAACTGAAGCATCATTTCCCCACTTTTGCAGTCTGAACTGATGTAAAATCATCTAATAATGCTCATATTTCCTTTAAGTAATTGTACAGGGTAAGCAGAAGGCTCACTATTTAAATACTGCATTCAAATCTTCACGTTACTTTTACAGACCTTCCATAACATTACCGCAAATAAAGATATACAGAAGACCGGGACTATTCTAAAGCTTTAACTGTTCCCTGGAGTCAGACAATATCTAGAAATCATTCAACATTTCCTTTTGTGGTTTAGTGATACTATCTGGATCCTACGAGTGAATTACTGCATTATTATTCATTTCCAACACACCATAGCTCTCTACAGAAATTTGTTTATGCCAGGATGCTTCTTTAATAACCATTTTTCCAGATTTTCACAGTCACAATTCCTGGTAAATTCAGGCTAATATTTACATCAAATAATTTTTTATGCGTGCATATGGGACAGACAAAATACAGAGTAAATATCCTTGACGCCAGAAATGGGTTTGAGAGACATCAAGAAAAGTTGTCTCAGATAACCAAGCAGGCATCATAGGACTCCCCCAAGTATACTAACCTTGGTTTTTCATTTAGATACTGGTGAGGACAATTATTTTTCAGGGAAGTATAACTACACAGCAGGAGAGGAAGCAAAGTGGAATACGAATAGTGATCCGGGATTCCACAGTCAGGAAAATCAGACAGGCATTTCTGAGGCAGTAACATAACTTCATGATGGTGTGTTGCCTTTCTGGGTCAAGATCAAGGATGGCATCACTGCAGGACCTCCTTCTGGATTCTGGTGATCGGCCAAAAGTCATAGTCCT
Organism: Ginglymostoma cirratum; assembly: GCA_024137785.1. Classification (NCBI taxonomy): domain Eukaryota; kingdom Metazoa; phylum Chordata; class Chondrichthyes; order Orectolobiformes; family Ginglymostomatidae; genus Ginglymostoma; species Ginglymostoma cirratum. Next base: position 50,722,922 of record JAHRHZ010000023.1, read on the forward strand.
CATTGGGAGGAAGAGGGATGAGGTCCAGTATGCAGATTTAATGGAGTTAAAAAGGAAATTAAAAAGCAGGATCCCAGAACACAAATCTGAGGTTTACTCCCAGTGCCATTTGCAAATGAGCAAAGGAACACGAGGACTGATCAACTGAACATGTGGATGGAGAACTAGTGTAGGAGGGAGGGTGTCAGATATTGGAGGCATTGGGACCAGGTATGGGACAAGAAGGACCTGTACCAGCTGGATGGGTTACATCTTAACGGGAATCAGGATTGATATCTTCATAAGAAGGTTTACTAGTGCTATTGAAGAGAGCTTAAAGTAACGTAAACAAAAATAAATTGTTGGAGCAAGTCCAGCAGCATCTGTGGAAAGAAAGCAGAATTAACGTTTCAAGTCCAATGACTCTTCATCAGAACTGTTAGTAGCAAGGAAAAGGTGGTATGTATCCTGTAGCTGAAGTGGGGTTGGAGGAGGATTGGGAAGGAAGGAAACAGGTGAGCGGATAGGTGGAGATGGAGCCCAGACAGAGAGAGATATAAAGAGATCAGAGCTGAACCCAACAGGGGAGATGAGAGTACCTGCTCTGGACAACAAGGTCACATTTGACCGAGTGTGGCATCAAGGACTCCTTGCAAGACTACATTCAATGGGAATCTGAGGAAAACTCTCTGCTGGTTGAGATCCTATCGAGCACAATGAAAGGTGGTGGTGGTTGTTTTCCAGTCAGACTCAAGGACATCTCTGCAGGAATTCCTCAGGGTAGTGTCTAGGGCCAACGATCCTCAGCTGCTTTATTAATGAGCTTCCCTCCATCATAACATCAGAAGCAGGGATTTTCACTAATGATTGCGATAAAATCCCACAAATTCTAACAGCAGTCCAGCATAGTAGTTAAATACCAGCGAGCACTCCCTCGTCTATCCCACTAAATGTTTGAAAATGTTTGATTTAACTGTGACTTCAATTCCTGGTTGTGAAAATATGATAGCCTCTTTCTTGATTCAATAGTTAACTGAGGTTAGACTTCCTCAGCTTCACATAACACTTTTAGGGTTTCAACCAAACACCTCTGGTCTGAAACTTTCAAATTAAACTTCTTACACAGAGTTAACCTCTTTATTAACAGTACTAAACTACCTCCCTTTCTCCTTTTACACATCCAGCTCCAGCCAAGACTTATCTAAACTGGTCAACTAACACGTAAAATCTTTTTTTCTTCCTAAATTATGGGAGTTTTCCCAAAAGAAAAAAAAAAAATCAAGACCTGACCTTCTAAATTGAAAACCTAATGCACGATGTTTAGTTTGGACACTGAAAGAAACCTCCCAATATAAACAATTCCCATTACTCACCAGGAAGTCTCTCTAATACTGTGCTTTTCAAAAATAAAATCACCATGGCTGCAGAAATACCTACAGGTTAATCACTTAAACCTTCAGAAACATTAAAACAAAACTCATATGCCATTAAATTAAAAAAAATCAGAATGTTTTCAAAACTCCAAACCTTACATCAGAAGAGTACTGAGATAACAAGGCGTGGGGCTGGATGAACACAGCAGGCCAAACAGCATCATAGGAGCAGGATTTTTTGTTCATCCAGCCCCATGCCTTGTTATCTCTGATTCTCCAGCATCTGCAGTACCTTTTATCTCTGATCAGAAGAGTACTGGCCTGTTTTCAGTTAGAAGGATAAGGAGTGGACTTTCCTTTGCTTGGGGAAAACATTCATCTTGGAAAGCTTTTAGAAGCAGTTGAAAGAAGTCTTGGTTGAAGTTAGATGTAAAAAACACAGGTCTCATGAACAAGCTCTTTGCTCCAGAAAAGGTGGAAAAAAAGTTAACACAGTGTAAATGTTTAGCTTGAAAGTCCTATGCAGTAAATGCACGGTTCAGACTCTGAAGCTAAGATGATCTAGGCTTAGTTGTCTGAATATTCAATGAATAGATTATCAGACTCTCAAGACTGGTAATTGAAAGTCAAACTATAGATGTGATAGAGATGGGAATTCTCTCCAGCATTTGACTTTTATAAAGGGATCCCGTTGGGAAAGATTACAATTGTATTTTACTGTGTTTCAAAATCTTTCAAATTGTTTTGTATGTAATCTGTAAATAGTTTGGTATATTCTATTTTGTCTCCGTTTCTTTTGTGTAACGAGATTTTTTTTTGCTAAAAGCATCATTATGTGCTGTATTTCAGTGAAATATGCCTCATTAAAATAAAAACACAGCAAAACATGATCGACCAAACCAGATGTCACCCTGGGATCAGGCATGTCCATCAGTTGTGACTACGCAACTCCTCTTAAAATGTATTGCATACTTTTTTATACTATTTTTAATATGACTTGCAGGTTTCTTTCATATTCAGTTTTACAGCTTGTTGTTTTCTGTATTTCTCCCAGTCGGCTGGATTTCCACTTTTCTTGGCATTTATGTAAGCCACTTTGTTTAGCTTTATAGTGTGTCTTACTTCATGTGTTTACCATGGTTGCTTGACTGCATAAGTGGAACATTTGCTCTATAGTGGTATGAATTGGTCTTGTACCAACTACCTTCTTGAATACCTCCCATTGTTTTTCAGTGCATATACTGGTTAACAGCTTAACTTAGTTTAACACATTCAGCAGACAACTCATTCCTTCAAATATTAAACTTTCGTAAACTTAAAGCATTGATTTGTTTATGGAACTTTTTTTGCAAATTTAGTCTTGGATTTTTGAATGACTGTAGCACTCTTCATGGATGGGGCCAGAGAACAGCACCAAATTTTTCACAAGAAGTGTGAATTGGGCTGGTTATTTTATTCAAGTGAATTTCCCAGAAGCAGCTGATATGTCTAGTTTTTGGTGTCACAAGTGTCAGGAATACGATGTGTACAGATTAGACTTGGCAGTGAGGATCTGTCAAGACAAACTATCACAAGTGTCAAAACAACACTGGAGTAGTTCCTGCAGATTCGAAGGAGACAAATGTTTCGCAGATATCCGAGAGATAGAGGGAGGAGAAAAAAAGGAAACTACACACCTGTTAGCCTAACGTCAGTCATTGACAAACCACCAGAATCTATAATAAAGGATGTATATCAAGATGCTGAAATTAATGACAGGATTGGGCAGAGTTAACATGGATTTATGAATGGGAACTATTGTTTAACAAACCTGCTGGTGTTTTTTTCCCCCCCAAGATAACAAGGTGTGGGGCTGGATGAACACAGCAGGCCAAGCAGCATCATAGGAGCAGGAAAGCTTGACGTTTTGGGCCTAGACCCTTCTGTGGGATGTGGGTGTCGCTGGCTGGCCAGCATTTCTTGCCCATCCCTAGTTGTCCTTGAGAAGGTGGCGGTGAGCTGCATTCTTGAATCACTGCAGTCCACCTGCTGTAGGTCGACCCAAAACGCCATTAGGGAGGGAATTCCAGGATTTTGATCCAGCCATGGTGAAGGAAGCAATATATTTCCAAGTCAGGATGGTGAGAAGAATTTGGAGGTGGTGGTGTTTGAGGGTGCAACTATTAGAAAGGATAAGGGGGAACTGTGGAGGTGATATACTTAGATTTTCAGAGGTTAGTAATCAACAACATATAGGCTTGGAAGGTATGACGACATGGTTTGAGAACTTGTTATACAAACAAGGAATAAGAGTAGATCACATGGCCCTTCTAGCGTGCTTCACCATTCAATAAGATCGTGGATGATCTGATTTTAACTTCAGCTCTACATTCCTGCATTCCGCTGATAATCTTTCATCCTCTTGGAAATCAAAAATCAATCTACCTTTGCCTTAAAAATGTTTACAAGTTGTTAACAGACAGAAAACGGAAAGTAGGAAACAACCAGTCAAATGCAGGTTGGCAGGCTGTGATTAGTGTGTTACTGCAGGGATTGGTGCTTGGCCCCCAGCTATTCATACTCTGTATCAATGATTTGGGTACTGGGATCCATATTTCCAAGTTTGCAGGTGACAAAAAACTAGGTAGAACTGTAAGCAACATGTATTGACACATTGGTTTCTGCTTGTGGAAACCACTGCTGTATGTTGACCTTGGAGATCTACACAACAGAAAAAAAAGTTACAGGGAATGTTGAGAGTTTTAAGGATGATGAGGTGATGCTTCAAGAGGATTTGGATAAGTTAAGTGAAAGGGAAAACATTTGGCAGATGGAATACAACATGGGAGAAATGTGAGATTATCCACTTTGGTAAGAAAAACAAAAATGCAGAATATTTCTTCATTGGTAAAAGTCTGGGGATTGTTAAACTTCAGAGATTTGAGTGCCTTATTTGTGAGTCACAAAGTTACATGCAGGGAAAGCTAGCCATTAGAAACACAAATGGTATGTTGACCTTTTGCAATAATTGAAGCAAAGTAGTAAAGATGTCTTACTACAATTATATGAAGCGTTGGTGAGATTGTATGTCGAAAATTGTATCCAATTTTGATCTCCATACCTACAGAAATAAATATATACTTACCATGAAGGAGTACAACAAAGGTTGACCAAATAAATTCCTGGGTTGGAGGAATTGTCCTAGAAAGAAAGGTTAAATAAACCGGGCCAATATTCTCAGGAGTCTGGCAGAATAAGAGGTGATCAAATTCAAACATACAAATTCTTAGAGAAACTAACAAAAGTAGACACACGGAAGATGCTTCTCTGGCTGGTAAAGGAGTTTAGAATGAGGGAACATACACTCAGAATAAGGTGCAGGCCATTTAGGAATGAGATGAGAAATTTCTTTATTCAGATGGTGGTGAATCTTTGGAATCCTCAACCCAGAATGCTGTGAAGGTTCATTAATTGAATATGTTCAAGACAGAAATTGATAGATTTCTACATAGTCTTTTTCCTACAGTGGGTGAGTTTAAAACTAGAGGGCGTATTTTTAAGGTGAGAGCAGAAAGACTTGAAAGGGACCCAAACGGCAACCTTTTCCACACACAGTGTGGTTCATTTGTGGAATGAACTGCCAAAGGAAGTGGTAGATGCAGGTACAGTCACAACGTTTAAAAGAATAGGAACAGTTTAGAGAGAATTGGGCCAAATGCAGGCAAGTGTAACTAGTTTAGTTTGGGAAACTTGGTCGGCATGGACGAGTTGGACCGAAGGGTCCATTTCTGTGCTGTATGACTCTATGACTATTTAAAATGTCATGCGATATGGGGTTGGTGCAGGAAAACGATCCTGTAACAAATCAGCCATGATCTCATCAAATGGTGACACAAGCTTGAAGCACTGAATGGCTTACTCCTGCTCTTCATATATTCTTATGTCAGAGGAACAGTCAAAAGTGAAAACAGGAACTGTCAAAATGTCAAGGCTTTTAAAACTCCTCCCTTTAAATCACTGAATAAAATTTCTGAAGCGTGAAACAAAGGCTTGCACTTTCACTGACTGTAGATATAGGCCCGAGCAGTACTATTATTAGATTAGTGCTGCAGGCTGAATGCACAATGTTCCACAGTGGAGTACCTGCCATTTTACGTTGGTAGCTCCATACCTTAACAGCTCCAAGAGGTGTTAGACTGGTTGGAATGGAGACATGAATTCCAATGCATGTGTTTTCTTAAATGTAAGATTATGCACTTGTATAAAATTACAAAGGATTATGTAGTTGAAGGAAGTTGAATTGCTTTTAGTGAATTAAAGTTTTTTAAATAAATATAGTGAAGTTTGCAGTTGACACTTAGAGCATTATTTTATCTGATCTCAGCATGGTCTTGAGGTGTCCCCAAGGTGGATACTGGGTGAGTTGGTATGATAGATCTAAAGGTAGAGGGTGGTGGATGGGAGTCATTCCACTTAAAGCAAAAACTTTCCTGAAGAACAGGTAACTTTGTTTAACTCTCCGTGGATGTGGTCAGAGCTATTTTAGTTTGGATTTCATATCACTTTTTGCGTCAAACCTTGGCTCTCAACTTTGGTTTTTGTCTTTAGGATATTAACTTTATTGTTATTTCTAGCTGAACCATACACAGTACCATCATACACTTATCGGTCCAAAGTCCTTGTATAGCTTTATTTTACCTTCTAAATGGTAACCAGACTGATTCAGGTACAGTACATCCAAGAAACAGAACTTCTTTCAACCCAAAATAGGACCTCCTTTCCCCACCTCATTCTACGGCCACATACTCACTTCTCCGATCTCTGCTTCCCTGCCAATTAACAGATAGCTTGTGGAATGATCAGGTGATCGTGCACTCGAGGGCCTGCTTTTTAATGAAGAACCTGGCATGCCTTTACCAGGACCTGCCTGCTATGCTTTTCTATCTCAAAATCAAAGGATTATTACAATGCAGAAGGAGGCCATCCAGAACATTGTGTCTGTACCAGCTCTCTGAATGAATGTCTCACTCAGCATCATCCTCCTGTCTGTCCCACTTGACCTGCACATTGTTATTTGGAAAGTCTGATTCCCCTTTGAACGCCTCAATTGACTTGCTCGACCAGAGTTTTTGGTAATGCATTCCTAACCTTCAGTACGTGAAAAAGGTTTTCCTGGTATTATTTTTGCTTCTTTTACTGATTACATTAAATCTTTCATTATCAATACTTTTATGAGTGGCCACATTTTCTCCCACTTTACTTTGTCCCAATGATATAAACACCCCATTGTTTCCTCTCAGCCTTCTTTACTTCAAGAAAAATAATCCCAACTTCTCCAATCCATTGCTGGATATGAGACGAAAAGGGTTTTCTTTTCTTTATTCATTCACGGGATGAGGCTTGTCACTGGCTAGGCAGCATTTATTGCCCATTCTTAATTAGTCAGAGGGCAGTTAAGAGTCAACCATGTTGCTGTGAGTCTGGAGTCACATGTAGACCAGACCAGGTAAAGATGGCAGTTTCCTTCCCTAAAGGACATTAGCGAAGCAGATGGGTTTTTACAACAATTGACAAGGGATTCACATTCATCGTTGGATTCTTAACTCCAGAAATTTATTGAATTCAAATTCCACCAAATGCAATGATGCCACCAGGCCATCACCTCCCCTAAAGGCTTTAAGACGTGATTGAGTGCAATAAGCTCTAGCCACACAGATAATGTCACGTTGACTTAGTGTGAGTAAAGTAGGATGTGGTGCAGGATAGAGGTCTTCTTGACAGTCATAGACCAATGGTCAACTTAGACCAAGTGCGAGACTGAGCCTATTCTTATAACCTGTAAATAGTTGCACTAAAGCCAGAAAGTGGGAAAACCCTCCAAAACATCAGCAAAGCATGGGAGAGCTTTAATTACTGTTAAATAATTGTTTTAAAGATGAAGTACCTTATTATAGAAATAGTATTGCCAGTAAATTTTAATTTTAGAGATGAGTTAGATATAATACAAAATTGGGCATCTTGGAGAAAACAGTATCCAGTTTATCTCAAGAAATAAGTTTAAAAGCTGAACAAGAAAATATACTTTGGTACACAATTGGGAGTAAACTAAAGACCGATTTTGCTCACCATGGGATGAAAGAAACAAGAAGACATTCCATGAGATACTAAAAGCCTTTGGCAATTATTTCAACCTCAGAACTAATAACGTCACTGAAAAAGCAAGAAGGATACAGCATCCAGAAAAATCCATAAATGACTTCTTTAATTATCTTTACAAGCTAGTGGAAAGCTGTGAGCGGGGAGGCTTAAAGTTAAAATAGTTACTTCCCTGGATTAGACTGCCAATTTGCTCTATAATCTGATTAGGAAGCATAACCCTTTTTGAAAAATACAGGCAAAGTATGAGGTCCAGGAGACTTGCTGAGACAATAAAGACAAATGACAACAAACTTTACAATTCAACCTTAAAACAACCTTCAATACGTGTACAACTTATATTCCAACACCCAAGACTAACACATTAAATATAGGTAAAGGACTATGGTTCAAATAGTAAATGTGAAGAAATTAGATCCCACTGATTCTTCAGCAAATCCCTCCCCAGATGTTAGTGACATAGTTGGTTATCAAATCCCACTGTTGAATACCTTGTTTCAGAACTCCCTTAAAAGAGCCATTTCTCAATGACTGCTTCCATTCTGTTCAGTCACCCTCTGTTTCTGGGTCTACACTCTGCTGAACTTCAGAAACTGCAATCCAGCACTTACTCACAGGCATATCTCCAGCTTATCATCATCAGTTAGCTTTACCAAGGTAAAAATACCTCAAGCTTTCTCCATGAGCTTTAATGTTGCTCGGTCATATCAAGCAAACACTGTTTGTGGAATTTCAACCCCCATAGTGCCTATGGAATTCTCTCCCACAGGAAATGGTTGAGGTCAAAACATTGAAGAAAGACATAGTTCGTAGTAGGAAGGGGATCAAAAGGATAAGGGGAGAAAGCAAAAATGAAGTACTGAGTTAGAGGATCAGCTATAATCATATTGAATGGCAAAACAGGGACCAAATGGCCTACTCCTACAATATTCTGTGGTGCTGAACTCTTAGTGGTATACCATTTCTTCTGAGCCCCCAAGAGCTCGCAGTACTTTTATGGAGCCCCCACTCCAATAATTAACTGCCTACTAACTTCTGAAACTTCCTGAGTTCTAGCATATAAATATCCAACTGTTGTTGGGACTTCTCACTGCCCCTACACAATACCAATGTAGTTCAATTAACCTCCTTGTATTATAAAAACAGTACTGCTTAACATTATATTTACTTCTTATTGTCCCTCATATACTCATGAAGTTTAAACCTCTTCATGTCTCCTTCTCCAACTATGCTCCCAGAACTGCTTCTCAATGACTTCTGAACTGTTTTTAGTGACATATTGAAAACTTTGCTACAAACTCTGCCCTATATTGCTAGGCAGAACTGAATATAATTGATTTTTCAGAACAGTCAGATGTAACAATTTCTTATTACTCTTTGTTCCACATGTTTTACCATTTTCACTGATGGTGGATGAGACCACAAATTGCATACAACTGAAAAGGGACTCACCTCACAATTCAGAAGACACTAAATTGTTTTAGACATTGCCGATAAGTCTCTCTCAGATTTATGACCATCCAAAGAAGACCTGGCTCACAAGACCTAATTCTTTAATGTTAATGTTGATCTCTCTCCGCACCTTTTCAGCAGCTGTAACATTATATGCACCACTCTGTTCTGTGACTCTGATCACCTGTACAGTACCATTTGCCTGTAAAGTACATAATGCAACATTTTTCACTGTACTTCGGTACACATGACAATAATAAATCAAATTAAATCAAGAAAGCTATTCAGATGGCAAATGAAGCAGAGGTCCTTATTTTATTCACTTGTGGGATGTGTGTGTCAATGGCCAGCCAGCATTTATTGCCCGTCCCTAGTTGCTCTTGAGTAGGTGGTCATGAGCTCCCTCTTGAACCCCTCCAGTCCACCTGCTTTTGGCTGACCCACAATGCTATTAGGGAAGGAATTCTAGGATTTTGACCCAGCAACAGTGAAGGAATGGCAATATATTTCAAAGCGAGGCTGGTGAGTGACTTGGAGGGGAACTTGAAGTTGGTGTTGTGCATCTGCTGTCCTTATCCTTCTAGATAGAAGTAGTCGTAGATTTGCACAGATCAACCCGAAGAAAGGAGAAAATCAAACCTTGCACGTGATCTTTCCAATCCAGTCACGAAGACCTGATAAGACAATGAGGGAGGTAGGACAGACATCCTTTGCTAATCGTATGGAGCAAAGAAACCTCCCAGGTGTAAACAGTTTTTATTCTAAAACATTAGGGCACGCACAAAAATTGACCCAAAGCAGGGCACAGAAAACAAGAGACCAAGGAACTACCACAAAAAAAAAGGCAAATGAGGTCGAACAGTCTCTAAAAGACAAACCAAAAGGTCTCCTAAGTGAAATCGGTGGTGCAGACTAAACATTTTGCCAAGCTGACAGTTGGGTTAATAGGCATTTCTCAAATTTTCAGTTGAACACTGGAATAAATGCAACAACGTTATTTGATAGTGAGCTTTACTTGACAAAACACTATTTACAGTTGACAGAAGTTTAACCACATGTCCCATGGCCCAAGGCTCTAGCATTTCACACTAAATGTATGCAGCAAGTAAGTCCCAACACAGGGGTTATCAAACACTAGATAACTTACATGTACTTCGTAACCAGGAATTCTTACTCCTGCATAGAAAGTCACGTTTTGACGTCAATCTATTTCAAAAGTAGGAAGAGGTTAAACAACAAAAAGTCAAGGAAGAGCCAGTCAATGAATTGTCAGTCAAGGCACAGCTGCTTAAGGAACAGCCAAAAGAAGATTTTGTTCTACTGAGAAGATACTTGTTGAGATGCCTAAGTGCACAGTGTCAAAAGCAATAAAAGGAATGGAAAGAAAATGATGAAGGGCTACTGAGTTGAGCAGGATTGAAGGGCCTACATGGCGTTTTTTTTATAATATTTCCATGCTTAAAGTATTTCTGCAGCGCAACTGTTTAATAATAGGCTCTATGTTACCACAAAGACTGTATGGAGGACTTCACCTCTGCATTACCCAATGGGATTAGAATAGTTAGGTGCTCGTTTTTGACTGGTGCAGACTCAACGTACCAAGGTGTAGAGCTTGTTACTCTCGCATACTAAACCACTTAAATCCCTGAAGAATCCACACATTTAGAATACAAGCATGGGGCTGGATGAACACAGCAGGTCAAGCAGCATCACAGGAGCAGGAAAACTTGACGTTTCGGGCCTAAACCCTTCATCAGAAATCTCTCACACATTTAGAAGTTGCATTCAACCACACACATGTCTTCATAAATGAAATTCCTCATCCTTGGAACTGTTCTAGTAAAGCACTTCTGTGCTACCTCCAATGAACACGATACCCGTCCTAAGACTACTCCACCGCCTAGGTAACAACGACCTCCTCCCGCCAGTCGCTGCTAACGACACTGCGCAAGCGCCTAGCACCGAATCCGAAGCCTGCCGGCACAGCGCAGGTGCGTGGCTCCAGAGCTTGGTTCCTACCGGCGGAGCGCAAGCGCGTGGCTCCGGAGCCCGGTCCCGGCCGGTTGGAGTGAAAATCGCGTCGGAGCCGCACGTGACCGGGAGCGGTCCGCTGGTGAAGGGAGGGGAATCGGGGTCGCGATGTGGCAGCGTTGCCTAGTAACGGCAGTTCGAGCTGGCGGAAGGCCCCAGGATGTGAGGGAGAAGCGGCGGTGGGAGGAGGAGGGTGAGTGTGTGTCTGCATCTTTTTTGTTCTGGGGAGAGGAGGGGAGACGGGTACAGACACGCCCGGGGGGCGAGGGCACAGGAAGCAGAGAGAGAGATCCCGGGGGGGTGAGGAAAAAGAGAGAGATCCCGGGGGGAAAATAGAGAGGGAGACAGTGAGATCCCGGGAGAGAGAGAGAGATCGGGGGTGGGGGGGAGAGAGAGAGAGAGATCGGGGGTGGGGGGG
>JAHRHZ010000023.1:50734709-50770141 GCA_024137785.1 Ginglymostoma cirratum
AGGGAGATCCGGGGTGGGGGGGGAGGTGAAGAGAGAGAGAGAGATCCTGGGGGAGGAGAGAGAGAGAGATCGGGGGGGGAAGTGGTGGGGGGAAGATAGATAGAGAGAGAGATCCGGGGTGGGGGGGAGAGATAGATACCGGGGGGAGAGAGAGAGAGATCGGGGGTGGGTGGGTAAGAGAGTGAGGGAGAGATCGGGGGGGGGGGAGGGGGTAGAGATCCCCTGGTGTAAGAGAACGACATCCTGAGGGTGGTGATGGAAAGAGGTCCCGGGAGTGGAGGGAGGGCGGGGTTGAAGGAGAGAGGTCCCGGGGGGGGGGAGAGGGATCCCGGCCGGGGGAGAGGGATGAAGGGAGAAAGAGATGGCTAAGGTTGGCAGAGAGAGAGAAAGAGATCTGTAGAGGTGTAAGGGTGGAGCCAGAAATGGGGGGTGAGGGTGCGGTGTGTGGTGAGAGGGAAATGCCGAGGAATGTTGAGGGGGAGATCAAGGGGGTGGTGGGGTGCGAAAGAGTGAGATCGGAGGTGAGGGTGGGTTAGAGAGCTCCCCCCAGGGGTGAAGACAGTGGAGGCATCCCCGAGCAGAGCGACTGAACCCTCGAAATGCCGAGGCAGAGACAATGCCCGGGGCCGGTGGGGGGGGTGTAGACCGGAGTGTCGGAGAGGGGCATGGCGAGAGGCTGTCCTCCGACAGAGGGGGAGAGACAGGTTGACGACTTTGCGGGAATCCCTGCTCTGGGCAAACAGGAATAAGGCAGGTATTCGGCACCGACGCCTATCCACCTACTACTTCCTCTGTCTCGCTTACTTGCTGATGTTACGGACCAAAACCGTGCTGCTACTTTAAAGTAAATGCTGCAAAGATCCAGCAGGTTCCGTAGCATCCGTACAGAAATAATGTATCGGATAAAATCTGACTCTTTAGAACTGGTTCTCCGTTCTGATATGCTAATCGTCTTTCTCTCTTTAAAGATGTTGCCGGAGCAGCTGAATATTTCCAGTATCTTTTTAAAGACTTGCAGCGCCTGCAATATTTTGCTGTTATTCTTTTATTGCTTCCCTCTCCATTCTTGCACTCTTCTCTCCCATTCCCTCCTACTCGACTGCAATGGTCCAGAGCGTCACTAAAACTGCTCAGGGTTCTCTGCAGTCTAAAATGTCCCAACTTGACACTGCTGCACATTTTCTACCGGGGTCTTTCTAGAAATGCACAGTGCAACAAACAGAGGAACTTGGTCTGAACATGGTAGAGAACATATTGACCCACAATGATCTCACTACTCATCTCTCAACTACCCCTCCTGTCTCAAAACAGATTACCTTAGCTGCTGTGCCTCAAACTCCCTAAATCCAGTCACAGCCCTGACATGACCACTTCCCTCCTCCCCTTACTGCTGACAACTTGTCTCTGATCCAACTGCTTAGTACCCCCTCTCTGCATTCAGCTCTCTCTGCCTGACCAGTTCCACCACCAAACACTCTCCACCACCTCCACCTTACTGCTTCTCTCCTGCTCTTTTCTTCATTCATTCATGGGATGTGTAGGAGAACATGTGAGCCATTCACCTTCCTGACTTGAAAATATGTTCATTCAGTCTCGGTGGGTCAAAATCCTGGAGCTCCCTCCCTAATGGTATTGTGAGTTGAAGTACAGCACATGGACTGCAGCAGTTCAAAGGCTTCTCGAGGGCAAATAGTCACAGGCAATAAATGCTGGCCAGCCAGCAACACCCACGTCCCATGAGTGAATAAACAAAAGACCAGGAGTGAAGTGGTTGGTGGGTGGGTGGGTGGAGGGGGAGGATGTGGTGGTGGAAACAGTCAAATGGAGGGAGGTGGAAGCAGTTCAGTCAGAGGCAAGTTGTCACCACTGACTGCTTCCAGCTCTGACCCTGCAGCTCCCATTCAAACCAACTGCTTCTCCCCCACCCTGACCTATCCACTCTTCCCAACCAAGCTAACCCATCAATCCCAGCCTGAATTTGACCTAACTCCTCACTCACTTATCCACCCTACTCACACCTCACCTAACTACCCACCTCTCTGCATATGGTTAAAGATCCAGTGTTTGATTGCATGTGTGACCCGGTGGATGAACAAGTGGATAGAGATGTGTGTAGGAGTTGACCAATGAATCCCTTGAGCCTGCTCCATCATTCATTGAGATCATGGCAAATCTGATTGTGGCCTCGACTCCTTTCCTGCCTACTCCCTTTCACCACCTTGAATATATTCAAGGCCTAGCCTGCACTGCTTTCTAGGGTAGGGAATGTCAAAGACTCATGGTCCTCAGAGAGAAGTTGTTCCTGATTTCAGTCTTCAATGAGATACCTTTTTGTTTTTAAATATGCCCGGGTTCTAGATTCCCCACAAGGAGAAATATCCTCTCCACATCAGTCTTGTCAAACCAGTTCAGAATCTTTGGAATTTGGAAGAATGAGAGGTGATCTTATTGAAACATTTAAAGATTCTGTCTACTCAACATTTCCACATAAGACAAGCCTTTCATTCCAGGAAATAGCCTAGTGAACTTTCTCTGAACTGCCCGCAAACTGTGTGCTACACTTTGTGCGGCCTTACTAATGTCCTATACAACTGTAGTAACATTTCCCTATTTTATACTCCATCCCCCTTGCTATAAAGGCCAGTATTCCAATTGCTTTCCTCAATAATTGCTGTGCCTGCAGGCTGACATTTTATGATGCCTGTAATGGAGCAGCCAGACGTCTCTACAGTCTTTCTTCGTGTAAATAGTATTTTGCTTTTCTGTTCTTCCTATCAAAGTGGAAAACCACTTATTTACCCACATTTATATGCTATCTGCCAAACTTTTGCACTCACTTGCCAATCTTTCTGTCAAGTGTGCGCACTTGGGAGTACTTTTTGCCAATCTCTTTCCTCTTCCCTTGACTTGTCACACAGCTGACCCTGTAAATTCTACCAGATGATCATCTGTCCCTAAATAAAAACTGAAAGAACTCCTGATACTGTAAATCAGGACAAAAACAGAAGTTGTTGGAAAAGCTCAGGAGGTCTGGCAGCATCTGTGAAGAAAAAAAATCAGTTAACATTTCGGGTCCCATGACCCTTCCTCAGAACTGATGGTAGCTGGGAAAACGTTGGCTTATATGCAGAAAATAGGAAGGGAGATGGGGTAGGGAGTAAACAATAGGATAGAGCCCGAAGAGAGAGAAGAGCAGTTGAATAGACAAAAGAGTTGGTAACCATCTTGCTGGGAGGGTGAATAGAATGGGGACTGTTGGTGACTAACAATAGGTAGTGTGTAATGGCAGGCTCTGTGATAATAAGGCCTAGTGTGTGGGGTAGGGGGCTAGGACATGGGAGAGTTTAGGCTCTAAAATTATCGAATTCAATATTGAATCCAGAGGGCTGCAGGGTCCCCAAGCAGAAAATGAGGTGTTGTTCTTCCAGCTTGCGCTAAGCTTCACTGGAACACTGCAGCAAACCAGAGACAGATGTTGCCCAGAGAACAGGGTGGTGTGTTAAAGTGGCAGGCACAGGTAGCTTAGTCTTTTTTGCGAACAGAACGTAGATGTTCTGTGGAGCGGCCACCCAGTCTACACTTCGTTTCCTCCCCATGTAGAGGAGACCACATTGTGTGCAGCGAATGCAGTAGACTAGATTCTCGGAAGTGCGGGTGAAGTGTTGCTTCACCTGGAAAGTATGATTGGGCCCAAACATACCAACGTTTTCCCCTACCGTCAGTTCTGAGGAAGGGTCACGGGACCCGAAATGTTAACTCTGACATTTTTTTTCACGGATGCTGCTAGACTTGCTGAGCTTTTCCAGTAGCTTCTGTTTTTAATCATCTGTCCCTATTCATCTCAGTAGCTGCTTCCAGAAAGCTTGTGTGAACACAAATCATTAATAATGTGCAAAATTGTTTGTGGACTTGACAGGGTAGTTAGAAACATTATAAATAAAAAAAAAGTTGGAAACATTGTTTCCCTATGTGGGAGAGTCTAGAAGCAGAGGGCATAATCTTAGAATAAGGGGAACAGAGGGCAACAAAAAAGGAAATAAGGAAGGAGAGATTAGATATGAAAGTAAGCTAGCTGGTAATATAAATGAAGACTGTAAGAGTTTCTTTAGATGTATAAGGGGCAAAAGAGAGCAAAAGTAGACATTGGACCACTGGAGAATGATGGTGGAGAGATAGTAGTGTGGAACAAGGAAATGGCTGAGGAACTGAATAATTACTTCGCATCAGTCTTCACGGTGGAAGAGACAAGTAATCTCCCAAAAATTCAAGTGTGGCAGGGGACAGAGCTGAGTATGGTGGTCATCACCAAGGAAAAGGTGCTAGTAAAACTGATTGGCCTGAAGGTGGATAAATCACCTGGACCAGATGGACTACAGTCCAGAGTTCTAAAGAAGATATCTGAAGAGATAGTGGAAGCGTTAATGGTGATCTTTCAGAAATCGCTTGAGTCAGGAGGGGTCCCAGAGGACTGGAAAATTGCTAACGTGACACTCCTGTTTAAAAGGGGAGTAAGGCAAAAGATGGAAAACTACAGGCCGATTAGCCCAACCTCAGTCGTGGTAAGATTTTGGAGTCCATTGTAAAGGATGAGATTTCTGAATATTTGGAAGTGTATGGTAAAGTAGGGAAAAGTCAGCATGGTTTCATCAGGGGAGGTCATGCCTGACAAATCTGCTAGAATTCTTTGAGGAAGTAACGAGCAGGGTAGACCAAGGAGAGCTAATGGATGTTATCTACCTAGGCTTCAAGAAGGCCTTTGACAAGGTGCCGCATAGGACGCTGTTGAGTAAGATAAGGGCCATGGTGTTGTGACAAGGTGCTAGCATGATAGAAGATTGGCTGTCTGGCAGAGAGTGGGGAAAAGGGGTATTTCTCAGGACGGCAGCTGGTGATAAGTGGTGTTCCGCAAAGGTCAGTGTTGGGACCACAACTTTTCACTTTATACGTTAATGATCTAGATGAAGGGACAGTGGGCATTCTGGCTAAGTTTGCAGACGATACAAAGATAGGTGGAGGGACAGATAGTATTGAGGAGATGAGGAGGCTGCAGAAGGATTTGGACAGGTTAGGAGAGTGGGCAAAAAAGTGGCAGATGGAGTACAACGTGGGAAAGTGTGAGGTCATGCACTTTGGAAAGAAGTATAAAAGCATGGACTATTTTCTAAATGGGGAGAAAATTCAGAAGTCTGAAGTGCAAAGAGACTTGCGAGTTCTAGTCCAGGATTGTCTCAAGGTAAACTTGCAGGTTGAATCAGTAGCCATGAAGGCAAATGCAATGTTGGCATTTGTTTTTAGAGGACTTGGATATAAAAGCAGGCTTGTACTACTGAGGCTTTATAAGGCTCTGGTCAGGCCACATTTGGAGTATTGTGTGCAGTTTTGGGCCCCATATCTCAGGAAGGATGTACTGGCCCTGGAGCGGGTTCAGAGGAAGTTCACGAGAATGGTCCCAGGAATGGAAAGCTTTAACATGTGAGGAATGTTTGAGGACTCTCGGACTACACTCATTGGAGTTTAGAAGGATGGGGGGTGGGGGTGGATCTAATTGAAACTTTAAAAATACTGAATGGCCTGGACAGAGTGGATGTTGGGAAGATGCTTCCATTGATAGGAGAGACTAGGACCCGAGGGCATAGCCTTAGAGTAAAGGGAAGACCTTTTAGAACAGAGACAAGGAGAAACTTCTTCAGCCAGAAAGTGGTGAATCTAAGGAACTCACTGCCACAGAAGGCTGTGGAGGCCAGGTCATTGAGTACATTTAAGACTGAGATAGATAGGTTCTTGATTATCAAGGGGATCAAGGGTTACGGTGAAAAGCAGGAGAATGGGGTTGAGGAACTTATTAGCCATGATTGAATGGCAGAGCAGACTTGATGGGCCGAATGGCCTAATTTCTGTTCCTATATCTTCTGGTCTTATGGGTTGCGCATTTAATATGGAGATGAAAAGGAATTTCTTCTCTCGAAGGTAGTGAATCTTTACTGCAGAGGGCTGCGAGGCTGATTTGGTAAGTTTTTTTTATTTTGTTTTCAGGGATTTGGTAAATATATTCAAGGCTGTGACAGACGTTACTTTAATCAGAAAGGGAATCAAGGTTTATGGAGAAAAGGTAAGAGAGTTGAGTTGAGGATTCTTAGATCAGCCATGATCTCTTTGGTGTAGCAGACGTGATGAGCTGAATGGCTTATGACTTGTACATTTTATAGTCTCTGTATTTAGACTTCTTCTTGGCACTGAACAGAAATGGCATTTATCCAAATATTTCCTGTCCTATCTGCAACCTTGGACATGATTGAGAACATTCTTTCTTCAACACTTGTTCTCTAATGTCCAACTGAGTGTGAGACTACACTCACCTAGTTCCATTCTCAACTATCCAGTTATAGCCAGAGAATCTCTTTCCTCTCCTGCACGGTTACCTCTGTATTCCTTTGAGGATCTATCCTTGTCCTCCTATTTCTAATCTGCATGCTATCCTTAAGTAATATCAACTGAAAACAGTGCCAAATTCCACATGTATGTTGATGGTACCTAGTTGCACATCATCACCACTCTTAACCTTTCCAGTGCCTGTGATTTATCTCACTGCTTGTTTAACTATTGGATTAGCGGAAATTTATCATTAATCATTGTGAAAACTGAAGCCATTGTCGTCAGACACAAACTTCATTTCCTTTTCACCAATTCTGTCTCCCAGACAATTTTACAAGGCTGAATTAACTTCTTGCAACATCTGTGATTAGTTTAACCTTGACATGAATTTTTGACGCCCATACACTCTTCATCTCTAAGACTGCCAACTTTTGACTTTGTAATAGTCCCTACTGTGGTCTTAATCCATTCATTGACAAAAAAGTCATCCATCCATATACCTCATATTCAGCTGTCCCACTGTTTTCCTAGCTGCCCTCCCTTCTTCCATACTTTGTAAGCTTGAATTTATTCAAGACATTCTAAGTGTACAGGATTTACACTAAGTCCTGTATGTACATTTCAGCTTTGCTCACTGATTTGTAATTTGCTCTGTAAACGCCTTTGTATCCTTCTCCACCTTTTAAAATTCCTCTTCAAGCCTACATCTTTGACCAAACTACCTGCATTGATATCTCCTAAACTGGCTCAAGGCCATATTATGTTTGCTGCTGTTTGAAGTATCTTTAGAGATTTTTATTGTATTGAATTCAAAAGTATTTGGTTCATATAGATAGAGGTAGGCAGACAATAGAAGAAAACTAGTAATGGATGACAATGAAAGATCAAAAATTAAGGCACCTTTCCTTGGATGGGCAGTGATTGTTGTCAACATTAATCAACCAAATAAGATTAAGGTGGACCAATTCCCCATTAACTTTTATTTCCAGAAGTAAAATTTCTGGGAGTAAAAAGACTGAGATGAAAGGGACTAATTTTAAAATAATTGCAAAATAAACAAATACAATGTGAGAGAAAGCATTCTCTAGCAGACAGAAGTTAGGGTCTATAATGTACTGCCTGGAAATGTGGTGGAGGCAGGTTCAATCAAAGCATTCCATAGGGAATCAGATAATCATTTTGATAGAAATATTGGCAGGGTAACATATGGGGAATAGGTAAAAGAACGGCATTAAGGCATAAAGCTTTTTGGGAAGTTATCTCAAAAACAATGGACTAAATAGTTTCCTTCTAGCTATAATAATTTTGCAATTCTGAGTGCAAAATTGTAGTAAAGGTGTGTTAAGCTAATATAGGACCCTGACAAAGCAACATTCAGCAGTATCCATAAGTTCTGGTTTCCTGGAGCAAATGAAACAATAAGTGCAGTACCAAGTCGTTGACATTACAGCTATTGGGAAAGATTGAAGCGATTGGAATTTCTTTCTTCAGAAACAAAGATTTAGACGAGACTCAGAGGTCTGTAAAGTTCCAATTGAGAGAATCCAGAACTAGAGACAATAAATACAAAACAGTCACTATACTTACAAATCCTAGGAGTGAATGTTTTTACTTAGATTTGTTAAAATGCAGAAGTCATTGCCACAGGAATTGGTTGCAGCAAATAGTTAAGATGCTTTTGAAAAGAAATTAGCAGAGTCCATAAAAAGGGAAACAAAACAAAAGAATTAGAGGAAATGATAGCATTGTGGTACAGGACTCCAGGCTAATGTTCGAGGGTCAATGGTTTGAATCCCTCCATGGAAGATGGTGAAATTTGAGTCTGTTGAAAATCTGGAAAAGTCAGTGTGTCATAAGACCATAAGATGTAGAAGCAGAAGTAGGCTATTCAGCCATTGAGTTAGCTCCAACACAGCCATTCAATGAGATCATGGCTGATCTGATAATTCTCAACTCTACTTCTGTCTTTTACCTATAAGCCTTGATTCCCTTACGGATTAAAAATCTGATTATCTCAGCCTTGAATTTACTTAATAACCCAGCCATAACAGTTTTCTGCAGTATTTCACAGATTTACTACCCTTTGAGAGAGGAAATTCCTCTTCTTCATCTCTGTCTTGAATGTGTGATTCCTTATGCGCATATAATGCCCTCTGGTCCTAGACTCTCCCACAAAGTAGAATAGTCTTTCCACATCTATCCTGTCAAGTTCCCTAAGAATCTAAGATATTTCAATAAGGTCTACCTTTATTCTTTTAAATTCCAATGAGTACAGGTTACAAAAACCCATCTGGTTCGCTGTCTTTTGGATCTGGCTTACATGTGACTTCAGACCCACAGCGAAGTGGTTGATTCTTAACTGCTGTTTTGAACAATTAAGGATAGGCAATAACTGCCGGTCTTGCCAGTGGTGCCCATATTCCATAAACAAATAATGAAAAGAAACAAGCGTCTGAACAGGAGATTTGTGTGGTGTATAAATACCAGCACAAGCTAGTGCACTGAATAGTCTTTTCTGCTTTCTTATTCAATAACTAGATTTTGGTCAGTCAATATTTGTGAAGCTAACAACATTCGCCATTATAACATAATAACCAATCAGTACATTCTGCTGCCCACAAGACCATTTAAATGCAGAAATCTGGAAGTTGCTGTCAAAGCTCGCCTGATCCTCCACAGGGTGCATGATAATAGTTCTTGTTAATGGATATGGCACTAAACTCAATGCAAAACATGACGTTTGGGTACTTTTCCATTCGTTTCTCACTGAAATTTTGGATAAATGCATTCATGAGCTAGGACATTTGTGATATGATTATTTCCAAACAGCCACTGTGGCCCTGAAAGTGTACTTTCATAAGAGAAGACTCTTGTTTCTTAGGAAGTTAATTCATGTGGAGATTAAATGGAAGCAAAATTACTTTTTTCTATGTTATTTTATCTCTCTTCCTGAGTATTTCCCAGTTTTTGTTTACACCCTAGTTTAGAGAGTGTTTGTTTTATACTGTGGATAGTTGAGTGTGGCAGAGACAAGATCCTATCAAAGTTTAGCATAACTTCACGAGAACTGAAAATTACACTCCTCAAAATAAGATGTAATCGGGAGTAGGTCTACCACCAATCCTATTTGCTTTATAAACCCTGATTAGACTCTAGTCTGTCTGTTTAGATTTTTCCGTCATTAGTTTCAGGTCCTTGCTGTTTCTTGCAATGTGCACAAATTTGAAAGCTCTTTATAAAGGTTGCCCTATTGTATCTGATGCCAGATTGAAGAAGGTTGCCACTCCGTAGCCCAGGAAGCTTTGTGAGCAAAGCTGATTTTTGCTGTCGAACATCTATGTAATTCTTTATAAGAACTGTGATGATTTATAAAGAAAAAGCAATACAGATATCCAAGACAGTCTTTTTTTTTAAAGATGTGTTACACTTTGTATTTAAAAGTTGCCTGTTAATGATAATCCAGCAATTTTCTATTTATGCACATTTTAAAAAACATTTTTTTCAAAAGAATAAAATATTTTTGTGGTGGAAGTGCTTTTGATATAAAGTATTTCCCCACCATCTTAACACTAGATATATTCAGAAGTTAACTTTAGAAGAACATGATGTGTAGTGGCTAGAAATATTAACATTTATAAGGCTTTCTCCATGCAGTTTAACGCAGCTCTGTTACAGAGTCTATTGGAAATGGTCCCATGGAAAAAGAATGTATACAGTAGTTGCATCCAAAAATTCCAACAGTAAAACCATGGTGCTATTCAAGTTATTTTCCATGTGGTATTACAGGTTTATGATGGAATCATTTTGCAATGGCTTCACAATGCACACCTAATTTTATTAATGGGCATTTGTCAAGAAACAGACTTTTAGGTATTTGAATAATGAATTTAAATAAAACAAAAGCAAAATACTGCAGATGTATCTTCTCCTGTCCTTGCCTTTCAGCATTCTGAAGGGACTGTTCCCTCTGCCACACACATGTCCACTCCCAAGTCCTCCTTAATGCTCCTTCCTTCACAACAGAACTTTCCATGTAAACGTGAGATGCAGCACCTGTCTTTTCACCTTCTCTCATCATGCAATTTTCGAAATACTCCTTCCAAGTGAAACAGTGACTTATATGTGCATCCTTAAATTCTGTATACAATATTCACTGAGGATGATATGGTCTCTTCTACATTGAGATGACCAAGCTCAGACTGGGGTGACCACGTTGCAGAATACCTCTGCTCAATCTGCAGGCATGACCCCAAGCTTCCGCTTGCTTATCACTTGAATTCCCCACCTTACTCCCATCCTGGCCTTTGCCGACTGATCTGTGATAGTGTTCCGGTGAAACACCAGGAAACTGGAGTCTTTTGACTCGTGATTAACCTGCTAGGTTCAATATTGAATGCAACAATTTTAGAACATAAACTCTGCTTTCATATTTTTCTACGTGTTTCAATTTTGCTGGGTTGGTCTTGCCTTGTTTCTTTGTCCCTTCATGTTACATTGAGATAATTTTTATATTCCCATTCTCATTTGGATACAACATTTATTTCTTTATAACATTCATTACCATACTCTTTGCGCCATGAAACCTTTTGTAATTTAACATCTTCCAGCCTCCAATCTAACACAGACCTTCTCATTTGTTCTTCTTGCTTCTCCCACCATCACTGTACCCCAACAGAATACCCGCGCTGTCCTTCCAACTGGTTTTAAAATTCCTGCATTTCCAGGTATCTTCAATTCTGATGAAAGGTCATCTTGTCCTGAAAGTTAAGGTGTTGCAACAAAATAGATGGCAGCCATTTGTGGCTATATTCCTCTAGGCAATGTCTTTACCAAGCAGAGTCAACCTGTCTAATCTAAAATCTAATTCTAAAAAGAAAATCTAAATAAAATATAAACAAAGTCTGAGAGTTAACTGTCAGTCTGTAGCTGGTACATTGTCCATGGCAGTGGCTCTAAAAGTCCACTTGCTAACCAATCAGCACTCTCCTGTCAGAGTCTTAGAGACATGCCGCACGGAAACAGACCCTTTGGTCCAACTCATCTATGCTGACCAGATATTCTAAATTAATCTAGACCCATTTGCCAGCATTTGGCCCCTATCCCTCTAAACCCTCCCCATTCATGTTGTGATTGTACCAGCCTCCACTATCTCTTCCCACAGCTTATTCCATACATGTACCACCCTCTGTGAAAATGTTGCCCCTAAGATCCCTTTTAAATCTTTCTCCTGTCACCTTAAACCTATGCCCTCTAGGTTTGGACTCCCCTACTTCGGGGAAAAGACCTTGGCTATTCACCCTATCCATGCCCCTCATGATTATACAAAGTTCTACAAGGTCACCCCTCAGCCTCCAGGCTGCAGGAAAAATAGCCCCAGCCTATTCAGCCTCACTCTACAGCTTAAACCCTCCAACCCTGGCAACACCTTTGTAATTCTTTTCTGAACCCTTTCAAGTTTAACAACATCTTTTCTATAGGAGGGAGACCAGAACTGAACACAGTATTCCACAAATGGCCTAACCAATGACCTCCCACCTCTGATACTTAGTACACTGACAAATAAAGGCAAGCGCACCAAACACTGCCTTCACCACCCTGTCTACCTGCAACTTCACTTTCAAGAAACTGTGAACCTGCACCCCAAGGTCTTTTTGTTCGGCAACACTGCCCAGGACCTTTCTATTAAGTGTATAAGTCCTGCTGTGATTCGCCCTGCCAAAATACAACACCTCACATTTATCTAAAATAAACTCCATTTGTCCTCTGATCAAGGTCCCATTGTGCTGTAATGTAACCTCCTTCACTGTCCACTACACCACCAATTTTGGTGTCACCTGCAAACTTCCTAACCATACTTCTATATTCACATTCAAATCAGTTATATAAATGATGAAAAGCAATGGACCCAGCACTGATCCTTACAGCACACAGCTAGTCACAGGCCTCCAGTCTGAAAAACAACCCTCCACCACTACCCTCTGTCTCCTGCCTTTGAGCCAATCTTCTATCCAGATGGCTGGATCTCCCTCTATTCAGTGTGATCTAACCTTGCTAACCAGCCTACCATTAAGAACCTTGTCGAATGCTTTGCTGAAGTCCATACAAATTACGTCCACCACTCTGGCTTCATCAGTTATCTTCATTACTTCTTCAAATCTCAATTTCCAATTTAAATTTAACAATTGAGAGTGTTAATTATTCATACTGTGTAAATATTGATGTTTTTTTCCCCCTTAAGTCAGTCATGTTGCAAATTGGTCTGATCAGTGCAAGAGAAAAATCTCTGATAAATGTATTTTTTGACAATACAGTATTTGAAATGTTAATAATGAACTTAACTGCTTATTTAAAGATTTGAGGAATTTTTGCTTTAAAAAGGCAAACAAATCTTTGACACAATGAGTTTCATTCTATTGTGAAGTCTTTAATTTATCGACCTCTGATCGTTAATTTGCTACTTACTGTGAATGCTTTCAGTATTTGCTTGGTTAAAAGGGTAGAGAGATTATATCTCCACTCCTGGAGCACTGTGTCCAGTTGTGTTCTCCTTTCCGAAGGAAGGATCATCTTGTAAGCTTTTGGTTATACTGAAGTTGAATATTATTGAAATAACACATTTTGTTGAAGCATTTCATCTTGCACTTGGTAGAGCATCGATACAGTTTACCAATGTAAAGGGGAAAAACATTTTACAGTATGAGAAGAGATTTCTGATTGATTGTTGAGTGTACTCTCGTAAAGGCATTGTATTCAAGAATGCATGAGTTAGGCGATACAGCTGAGTTCAGTTTTAATTGGCATTGAGCTTGTTTCAACTTTACAAAATGGTTAACAGCTATTCTCCTGCTCAGACTTCAGGACAATGCTGTAACAAATCAGCATCAACATGCCTGGCTGAAATTTAAACAAAACTCAACAGTTAACTGCCAGTCAGCATTTCACTGGTTCATTCTCCATGGCAATACCTCGACCAATTAGAGTCCATTTGCTAACTAGCCAGCATGCTCTTCTCATACATCATGGGGAGGTGATGCCTGGTGGTATCATTGCTAAGATTATTGATCTGGGGGCCCAGGTTTGAATCTTGTCCTGGCAGATGATGGAGTTTTAATACAATGAAAAGGAAATCTGAATTAAGATGATCTAATGATGACCGCGGAAACCATTGTTGATTGTCAGAAAAACCTATTTGGTTCACTAAGAAAGAAACTGCTGTCTTGAGCTGCTGTGGCCTACATGATTGCATTGGCATTCTTGTGAATGCTGAGATGAATGTAAGACAAAAAGCTTGATGTTTTAATCCTTGAGCATTCTAGAAAGTAATATAGACTCAGAAGCAATGCATTTGATTCCTAAGATGAAAGGGCTGTTCTGTGAGGGGAGATTGAATAAAATGGTCATATTTTCTGGTGTTTGTAGTACAGAAGAAAGCAAATTACCTGTTTCTGTGTTAGCTTTTTTGCACTTTAGAACTGATTTCATTGTCCTGCATCATAACTAGCACCACATTTACTTTCTTTGCACCTAAAGTCAAACTTCTTTTACATGTTGAACTTGGTCCAGTGTCCTCACGCTTTCAGAAGATTATTTGGTTGCACATGTAGCAATGAACATGTACTCTTCAGTTTTGTACTCATAAGTCTGTACCAGTTGCAAGGCTGCTGCTATAGGTCTCCACAGTTTTTGGTATCCCCTATCGGCCTTTAATTATTCCTGGATCAATTTAAGTATAGAAAGAAAGGACTTGCTTGTATTGCACGAGACTATAATTTCCTGTCAACAATGTCAAGGTTATACAGACAACTACAAAATAAATGGTAATGTTGGTAGTGGGCTTTTTGAGGATAACTGTTGGGACAAGTGACTAGAAGAATACCCTTTGTTCAAATAAAAGCCATGAGATCTTTATATCCATTTGAGCGGACAGACGGGCCATTGGGTTAGTATTTTTTTGTGTGAGACAGTACTTCCAACAATGCAATACCATTTCATATCTGTACTGAAGCTAGTCTAGAGATTGTAATTATTTTGCTCATTTCCTGAATTGGGGATAAAGTGTCATCATTGACCAAGATTTGTGATGTGCTTAATCATTTTAATTATAATAAATATATATCTTCAAGCAATGCAGTTTTGAAACATGTTTCACTTATCTGTTTTCTGTAATAAAGAAGTATTTTTATGTGACTTTTAGAAACTATCCAAAATGCACCTTTCTTCAGGGTGACAGTGGTCTGTCATTTTAAGAAAGAGTAGTTATGTTGCTGCTTTTGGCTTTGGCCTGTTATTCTTTTTCTAATTTAACGATGACAGTCAATGAAGATGTGGTCTGCCTAAACATAATCTCCATTGTGGACTTGTTAACCTGTAAGAGTCTAAATTGTTCTGGGTATAAAGTCAAGCCACCTTTTGGGATTCAGTTCAGGACACATTTATAGAATATTGACTAAGTGACCTTGCAATTGCATGAAATCGTTTTATCTACTTCTTTTATGCTGACAATCCAGAAAATTTTCTGAAGGAGGGTCTAGGCCTGAAATGTCAGCCTTCCTGCTCCTCTGATGCTGCTTGGCCTGCTGTGTTCATCCAGCTCTATACCTTGTTATCTCAGATTCTCCAGCATCTGCAGTTCCTACTATCTCTGAAACAATTTTAACCCCACTGCGAAGCCTCTTCTAAGGATGCCTACCCTGAAGAAGTTTCCCCAGAGTATTAGCCTGGGATTATGAATTATCAGTCCAGTGACATTCCCACTATGCCACAACCTCCTCCCAAGACCATTAGAGCAAAACCAAATGGGCATGTGTGGAGTTGGTAAGTGTTTTTTAAACCAAATAGGTCAATTTTTCTTTTGTTTTTGTGGTTTTAAGTTTATATTAGCAAAGACTACAAAATGTACTGCAATGAATCTTACTGGAAACTAGTTTGTCTGCTTTTTTGGTGATCTGCGCATGTCACGGTGTGGAATATCAGTGCAGAAAAATAGATTACACTTTTTGTGCCATTTTGCCCACATTGCACAGTGGGTCAGTGGTTAGAGGGCGGCACAGTGGCCTAGTGGTCAGCACCGCTACTTCACAATGCTAGGGAACTGGGTTTGATTCCACCTGCAGCCGACTGTCTGTGTAGAGTTTGCACATTCTCCGCTGGGTGCTCCGGTTTTCTCCCACTGTCCAAAGATGTGCAGGTTGGTTGGATTGGTCATGCTAAATTTCCCATGTTATCCAGAGTTGTATAAATTAAGTGGATTTGACATGGGGTAGGGGAGTGGGTTTGGGTGGGATGCTCTTTGGAGGAGTGGTGTGCGCTTGTTGGGCCGAATGGCCTGTTTCCACACTGTAAGGATCCTACATTCAGTTTCAACTCAGGATCGAAAGTTTATACTGTTGGTCTTCATCTGACTGAACAGACCAATTCTTGCCTTCTGCTTTGGCCAGATTTTCTGATCCATTTGAGCACAATTTTATGATCTATTTGAAGAAGCAGAGATATTTCATAAATTGTTGTATGAGCCTCTTCTTGACACAATGATCACAGATTAGTTATTCTAATGTAAATAGTTGTAAACCAGAGCCCACCTAAGACAACATTCGTACAATCCTCCCTTTTTGAGGACCTAAAACTAGAGGCGCAGTTTCAAAATAAGGACTGCCCCAGTTAAGATGGAGATGATGATGAGGAATTTCTAATCTGGGATTATTAGTCTTTGAAATTCTCTTTCCCCCCAGAGTAGGAGATTTTGGGTCATTGAACATACTCAAGGCTGTGTTAGACAGGCTTTTGATCAGCAAGGCAGTCAAGGATTACAGGGAGTAGGCAGTTCCAGTGAAGTTGAGTTCACAAATAGATCAACTACAATTTTATTAAATGGTGGAACAGGCTTAAACAGTTAGCTGTCTCCTGCTTTCATTTCTTATGATGTGGATGTTTCGTGAGACTAAGCTGATCAGAGATGTACAAACAGAATACCTGAGAACAGTTTGTATGTTTGCCCTTTTGTTCTTTTCACCAAGTTGAACATGGAACATTTTATCACCGGCCAGGTATTTTAGTAGACTAAACATTACTTCAGTAGTTCTTAGGTATAAATAAAAACTTCAAAGTGCCCATAAGTGTATTATTTCTTGTACTAACATTGATCTAGAGTTTGACATGATTCTATAGCTGTAATAAACTATTGCCACTTGGACTTACTCTGTAGCCTCTGCTGATTCATCAGGTCTGGAATGTGAAGTGCTTATTTTTTGCTGTTTAATTATTCGGTGAATAAAGAAGAATTATAGCTCTGTACCAACTCGGCACGGTGACTTAGTGGTTAGCACTGCTGCCTCACAGCGCCAGGAATTCAGTTCGATTCCACCTTTGGGCGACTGTCTGTGTGGAGTTTGCACGTTCTCCCTGTTTCTGCGCAGGTTTTCTCCGGGTGCTCAGGTTTCTTCCCACAGTCCATAGATGTGCAGGCTAGGTGGATTGGCCATGCTAAATTGCCCGTAGTGTTCAGGGATGTGTTGATTAGATGGGTTATCGGGGGATGGGTCTGGGTGGGATGTCTGAGGGTCACTGTGGACTTGTTGGGCTTTGGGCCTGTTTCCACACTGTAGGGATTTTATGACTCATTATCTATGATAATTCTCTCTCTCTCTCTCTCTCTCTCTCTCTCTCTCTCTCTCTCGTACACAAATGAGACTAATTTAAAAATGCTTGTCTGTGCCAGACCATTTATAATATTCCTACTCCTAACTGTTTCTTTCGGTTAGCATTTCCCCACCTGTTTCCATGACTCCAATTGAAGGCTTGAAATTTGTTGTGTCTACTTAGTGAGAAGTTTTGGTAGGGGTGGAGAAGTGGTGAGAACAGAGTGTTTTTAGGAAGTCAGTACTGCAGTTAAAATGCATCAGACCATGACGGCAGCCATTGCCACCTCAGAACTCTTGTCTCCAAAACTTTAGATCGTCACTTGAGGCCTGACCCCCCACTTATGAAGCCCTTTCCTACATATCCTGATTCTTGTTTTAAACATGTTTCAAAGGCAGCTGGAGTAAAATGAACCTCTTGCTGATGGACAGCAAATGCTGGCGTTTAGGAAATTTTTTTTTCATGAATGATGGCCATTATTCCTTTCCCTCTCCTCTTGTATCCTGTATTTAGGCTGTCAGAATCGTAGAATGCCACATGTGGCTGCCAACTAGTCAATGACTTGAAAGTACAAATAAATGCATCCGTCAAAAGTTGATACAACCTAAAAATGATCATCCCAATGATTTACAATGTGTGTGTGTAAATACGTTATAGTTTTTTCAAGAAAAGACAAAATAATAGAGATTATTTTAAGTTGAATTTTCTAATAAAGATGAGAAGTTTTTTAAAAAACATTTTTCCTGATTATGCAATTTAAACAAAAATTTGACAGCTGTGGGATAAACACTAATTGTCCATGGATATATTTTATCCTTAACACATCCATTGACGTAGTTTACTACTTGGAATGCCAGTTGGTTTATTTTGCCTATGCTGTTATTTTTTGCTAAAACAATCAAGATGAGTCCCACTGCCTTGCTGTTTTCTCCTAGCTCTCCCATTTGTTTTATTCACACTTCCCAGACTATGATGCCAGTCTCAAATGCCAAAGACCCTGTTCAATGTCTGGTTCTGTAAGGTAGGTACGACTTTGCAGCTTTGAAGCTATACCAGTTAACCAAGGGCAAAAATAGAAATTGCTGGAAAATCTCAGCAAGTCTGGCAGCATCTATGAAGAGAAATCCGAGTTAATGTTTCGGGTCCAGTGACTCTTCTTCAAAACAGACCTGAAACATTAACTCTGATTTCTGTCCACAGACCCTGCCAGATCTGCTGGGTCTTTCCAGCAATTTTTGTTTCTGTTTCCGATTTCCAACATCTGCTATTCTTTTGGTTTCCAGTTAATCATGATATTTCTGTGAGATTAAAAAGCAGCTCAGCAGAAGAGCATTTTCAGAAAACAGTGAAGTAGATATTTTGAAAATTATTTTAGGGCAACAATTTCTAGGGTGATGTAATGTCCAAAGGTTTGTTTTTATTTTGATTTGGGCACCTACTCAGGTTGTGACTAAGTTGAAGGACTATGATTTGGTGTATTTGGCCCACTGAGTGTGACACATCTGTTGTGAACAAAACACTCCTGAGTTTGGCAACTGAATGCATCCATACTTACTGAAAACAGTTTGTAAGTTTTGCCGTTGCTCCAGTGGAATCCAGTATGAGAATATTTAAGTAAGATCTTCGTACTTTTCTTGTGTGAGTTCATGTTAAAAATGTACTCATTAATTAATTTCTGTAAAAATTGTATTAGTTGTTCCAGCTATGAAAGTTAATTTTATCTAGAAATTTGATTCCATTACATAGAATGTAGAACAATGTAGCACAGGAATAAGCCCTTCGGCATCCCATGTCTGTGCTGATCATGATGCCATTCTAAACTAATCCCATCTACCTGCATATGGTCATCCTTCTCTTCCCTCTATGTTCATGTGTCTGTCTAAGTGCTTCTCCAACACTGCTGCCTTGAATACTTCTATCACCTTCCCTGACACCGCATTCTAGTCACCTACCACCCACTGTGTAAAAAAATTTTGCTCGCACATTTCCTTTAAACTTTTCCCCTCTCACCTTGAACCTAGTATTTAACATTTCTAACCTGGGAAAAAACCTTTAACTAATGACGCCTCCCATAATTTTATGTACTTTTATCAAGCTGCCCCTCAGCTTCCGACATTCTAGCAAAGACAATCCAAGTTTGTCCAACCACCCTTTGGAGCAAATACAGTCCATTCCAGGCAACATTCTGGTAAACCTTTTATACCCTCATCAAAGCCACTACATCCTTCCTGTAGTGTGATGACCGGAAATGCACGCAATACTCCAAATGTGGTCTTTCTTAAGTTTTATACAGTTGCAACATGAGTTGCCAAATTTTGTATTGGGTGCCCCACCGATGAAAGTAAGCATGCCCTGTGCCTCTTTACCATCTCATCCACTTGTGTTGCCAATTTCAGGGAGATATGAACTTGGACCCCAAGATGCTCCTAAGGGTCCTGCCCTTTGCTGTATACTTTCCCTTGCATTTGACCTCCCAAAATGCACCATCTCACACATATATATATATAAATAACAGCAGTCCCAGCACTGATCCTTGCAGAACACCACTGGTCACAGACCTCCAGTTAGAAAAACACCCCTGCACAACTACTCTTTGTCTTCTATATCCAACTTGCCAATTCACCATGGATGTCATGTGACTTAAATCTTCCGGATTAGCCTACCGTGAGGGACCTTGTCATATGCTTCAGTAAAGTCTATGTAGACATCATCCACTGCCCAACCCTCGTCAGTCATCTTCATTACTTCCTCAAAAACTCAAGTTTGTGAGACAAGACCTCCCCCGCATAATGCCACCATTACCTGGCAAAGAGATTTGTTGTAAAGGTATTTTCATAAAAATTATAACCTGACTCTTTTGGTAAATAACTAAGCTTATTGAATTCTGCTAAATTTGTTTGTCAACTGTGTTGGCAAGTTTTAGAAACATCATCTTCCTTCTGGTAGACATTAAACATTTCTATCTGCTTATGGAGGAATACTCTTTCTTAATGGTCACAGTTTGTTGCTGTGTCATAATAGCAAAATGCAGTTAGGTTGAATGGTTCAATCATTGTAAAAGTTTGCCAGAATTGGAACAGTTTACTGGCTCAGTGCCAGCCACTTCCAGCCTGTGACTCTTCAAAGATAACACGAGATATGTCTGCAGGAGTTGGTTAACTGTTGAGCAGAGTTCACCGTCCCCTCATCATCCTTGCACTTGTGAAATCATAGTCCAGTTTTTTTTTTGACTTGATCTTCCCTCTTTGAAGGATTGTTGTTTGAAGTTTTCTTCATGTCTTGGGATGTAACATTCTGTGGGTCTCTCTCACCAGACCACACTTAACTTATAGCCAAAAATAGTTGTATTAAAAAATGTATTTTGGAATTAGAAGTTAAAATGCCCACAGCATTTACATTCCTCTGGATGAAAATGTCTTCTTCATAAATTTACTCTAAACCTCTGCCTTTCACTTCCAAATTACGACACCTGGTTATTGACTCTTCGACTAATAGGAACAGCTGCTTCCTATCCACCCCGTTCATGTCTTTCATAATCTTATTCACCTCCCTCAGGTCCTCCCTCAACCTTCTCTGCTTCAAAGACAGCGACTTGAGTTTGTCGAGCTGAAATGCTCCATCCAGGCAACATCTTGGTGAATCTGATATAACAAGGTGTAGAGCTGGATGAACACAGCAGGCCAAGCAGCATCAGAGGAGCAGGAAAGCTGATGTTTTGGGTCTAGACCCTCCTTCAGAAATTCTTCAGATTTCTTCAGAAATCTTGGTGAATCTCCTTTGCACCTCCTCCAGTCCAATCATATCCTTCCTGTAATGCGGTGACCAGATCTGCATACAGTACAGCAACTGTAGCCTAACTAAAGTTCTGTACAGCTCAGCATGACCTCCCTGCTGTTATAATCTGTGCCATGGTTAATAAAGGCACCGGTCCCGTGTGTCTTCATAATTACCATATAGGCCCATCCAGTCACCTTCCAAGATCTGTGGACAAGCACCCCATGTTTCTTCGAGCCTGCCAATCATTGAGTAGTCCTTGTTCCTTTTTCCAAAAGTACATCACCATATTTTTACCAGGGTTTAATTCCATCTGCCACTGATCAGCCCATCTGACCAATCCGTTTATATCCTCCTATAACCTGATACCTTCCTCCTTACTGTCACCACCCTGCCGTTAATCTACAAATTTATTACCCTTCCCGAATTCTTATCTAGATCATTTATGAATATCATAAACAATAAGTGACCCAGCACTTATTCCTGTGGTACACCACTGCGCACTAGAAATAGTGTTTGAAAAATGTATTAACTGCCCTTGAGGATGGACAAAGGGAACCAGCTGATGTAGTGTAGTGCAATGTCTTTCGATTGCCAAAAGACATTCAGTCAAGTGTCACATAAAAGGTTACAGCACAAGAGCTATTAGTAATGAGGGTGATTATATAGAGACTTGGGGTTCATTAATAGAAACAGACTGGATAAAGGCATCATTTTCAGACTGGCAAACTAACTAGTTGAGTGTCGCAGGGATCACTGATGGGATGTCAACACATTGGAATCTTTATTAATGACTTGGGTGAATGGCTGAAGTATATTACGTCCACATTTACTGATATTACCACAATGTGTGGGAATGCAAGTTGTAAGGAAAAAGCTATGTGTGTACAAGGTAATGTAGAGAAATGAAGTGGTTTGCATAAAAGTTTGAAACAAAAATGGAGTAGTGGAAAGCATGGTAGGTTTGGCAAAATTGACTGAGACTGTTTCAAGTCCAGTGACCCTTTGTCAGATTGAGTATTGTTGGGAAAAAGTGAGGTTTTAGGAAGAATTAGATGAGGTAGGAACAATGAAAAACAGAACGTTACTTAGATATTAAAAAAAGTCTTGCATTTATATGCACTTTTCATAACCATCGGATGCCTCAGTGCTTTGCGAGCACTGAAATGCTTATTGAAGTCTAGTCACTGTGGTAACATAGGAAAGGTAATAGCTAATGTGTGCACAGCAAACTCCCACAAACAGTGGTGTGACAATATCTGGGTAATCTGTTTTTTGAACAAAAAGTATTGGCCAGGACGCCTTTGTCAATTCCCTACTTTTATTTGAAATAGGTCCATGGGATATTTTATTTGCAGTAGAGGACTTGTTAAGCCTCATCTGAAAGACAATGTCACATGTAGACAGGGTGGTTAAAAAGGAGTTTGGCACACTTGTCTTCATTGCTCAGTCCTTTGAGTATAGGAGTTGGGAGGTTATGTAGGACATTGGTGAGGCCTCGTCTGGAATACTGTGTCCAGTTCTGGTTGCCCAGTTATGGGAAGGATATTACTAAGCTGGAGAGGGATCAGAAGGGATTTACCAGGATGTTGCTGGGTATGGAAGGTTTTAGTTATAAAGAAAAGCTGGGACTATTTTCACTGTAAGAGGTTGAGAGGCAACCTTATAGAAGTTTATAAAATAATGAGGGGTATAGATAGAGTTAATGGTAATCATCTTTTCCCTGGGATAGGGGATTTCAAGACAAGAGGGCATATCTTTAGGGTGAGAGGAGAAAGGTTTTAAAAAAGACATGAGGGTCAAATTTTTTGCACATAGTGTAGTTAGCGTGTGGAATAAATTTCCTGAGGAAGTGGTGGATCTGGGTACTAATACAATATTTAAAAGATATTTGGATAAGTATGTGAATAGGAAAGGTTTGGAGGCATATGGGCCAGGTGCAGGTAGGTGGGACTAGTTTAGTTTGGCATCATGTTTGGCATGGACTTGTTGGACTGAAGGATCTGTTTCAGTGCTGTTTGACTCTATGACTCTAAACAACAGTTCAGCACTTCTGCAGTATGCAGAAGAATGTAATTCTAGACTTTCATGCCTGAGTCCTCAAGTTGAACATGAATCTGTACTGTAACCTTACTCAGGCAAAGGTGCTACAAATTGAATCACAACTGACTCACCAAATGGAGAGAGTCTGCAGAATGTTGTCCAAATACGTTAATTACAAAAAGTTAGCATGCAGGTACAGGAGGAATTGAGATGTTGGTCCTTATTTCAAGGATGATTGGCTTAATTTTATACTCCATGTAGGAGCAAATTACTGCAGATGCTGGAATCTGTACTGAAAACAACAAGTGCTGAAGATCACAGTGGGCCAATCCATGGGGCATCTATGAAGACACAGCAAGCTAACGTTTCGAGCCTGGATGAAGTGTGGAAGGGGCAACATTTATGCTATGATTGGGGTGGGGGTAATGTGGGTTTGGTGGGGGGTAGAGTGCTGGGGAGAAAAGATGTTGATAATTCAGATTCAGTGATCAGAATGTGAGAATGGCAGAACAATAGTGTGTCTTACTGCCAGACTGGACAGAACAGACAGTCCCACTGGGGTAGGGAGAGGAGATGGTGGCAGAGAATGTAACAAGTAAAGTTAAAAGAAACTGAAGAAATGAGAGAATGTAACAAGTAAAGCTAAAAGAAAGGTGAAAAATTGGGAGTTGGTTCACCATTTGAAAGTGTTGAACGCAATTTTAAGTTCAGAAGGCTGTAAAGGGCCTATCCTGTCAAGTCTGGCAGTTAGACACACCATTGTTATGCCATTCCTACATTCCAATCGCTTAATCTGAATTATCAATGGCTTTTCTCCCTGTGCTGTATACCTACCTTCGAGTAAAAATTGAACAATTTGCATTCTTTACCCCAGAGGTATTGAATATTTTATGGCTGAGCTAGAGCGATTTTTCATCCACAAGGGAGATTTTTTTATTATTCATTTGTGAGGTGAGGGCATTGTTGACTAGGTCAGCATTTATTTCTTATATCTAAACGCAACTAAGAGTCAGGCACATTGCTATAGGTCTAGAGTCACATGTAGACCAGACCAGGCAAAGATAGGAGATTTCTTTCTCTAAAGAATGTTAGTAAATCAGGTGGGTTTTTATAACATTTGACAATGGTTACATAGTTGCCAGTAGGTTAGCTTTTTATTGAGCTCAGGTCAATTTGCTACAATGAGATTTGAACCCCTGTTTTCAGAACATTAGTCTGGGATTCTAGATTACTAGTCCAGTGACATACCACTATGCCACCACCTTGGGGGTTAGAAGGGGCACACATAGAAGTGGAATTGAGGCTATAATTAGATTAACAATGATCTTTTTGAATGCAAGAAAGCTCAAGAGGCCATATGGCCTACTCTTAATTCAAATCTTCAACCCTGAGGTGACTTTCCTGACCCAAAATCCTATCCCAGACTTCAGTGGACCATGGCAAAAATGAGTGTAAGAGATTATGCTCAACTAAGACAGTTGTGTGTTACTAACAGTTGAAGAAGGGAATATATTGGAAAATTTGAGCTTCAAAGTGATGAAGCCTGCAGAAGGCTCAATATTTTTAATATCTCTCTTTCACAAATGACGAAAGAAAGTACAATGGAAAAAAATTATAGAAGAGTACAGATAAAACTAAAATGAAAGAAAAGTAACCTGAAAATGTAGCACTTAATCAAACGTACAAAAGATCTGTCTTCTTTTCAAGTTTGTAACTAAAAAAAAATTATAACTAAAGGCACTACTTACTTAAGTCTAATTTAGACTCATACAGCTTGAAAACAGACCATTCGGTCCAACTCATCCATGCCAACCAGACATTCCAATCTGACATAGCCCCATTTGCCGGAATATGACCCATATCCCCCTAAACCCTTCTTGTTCGTATACCTGTCCAGATGCCTTTTAAATGTTGTAATTATACCTCCACCACTTCCTCTGGCAGCTCGTTCTGTACACGCACCACCCTTTGCATAAAAAAAGTTACCCCTCAGGTCATTTTTTAAATCTTTCCCCTCTCACCATAAACATATGCCCTCTAGTTTTGGACTCCCCTACCCTTGGTTAGTCACCTTATCCATGCCTCTCACAATTTTGCAATCTTCTATAAGGTCACCCCTCAGTCTCTGACGCTCCAGGGAAAAAAATGCCCCAGCCTATTCAGCCTCTCTTTATAACTCAAACCCTCCAATCCCGGCAACATCCTTGTAGATCTTTACTGCACCCTCTGCTGTTGAACAGCATCCTTCCTGTAGAAAGACAACCAGAACTGTATGCAATATTTTAATAGTGTCCTCACCATTGTCCTGTACAGCCGGAACACGACATCCCAATTCATAGAGTCATAGAGTTCTACAGCAGAAGATAGACCCATTGGCCCAAATTGATCCATGCTGACCACATGTCCTTCTGCACTAACTCCATTTCCCTGAACTTGGCCTATATCCTTCTAAACATGAAACGACTATTATGAGGGGACATAATTTTAAGGTGATTGGAGGAAGGCATAGGAGAGATGTCAGACATAGGTTCTTCATACAGACAGTGGTGGGCATGTAGAATGCGCTGGTGGCAGTGGTAGTGGAGTCAAATACTTTAGACACTTTTAAGCGACTCTTGGATAGGCACATGGAGGATTGTAAAATGTACGGTATGCAGGGTAGATTGATCTTAGTAGCATAATAGGTCAGCACAACATCGTGGACAGAATGCCCTGTACTGTGCTGTGCTGTTCTATGTTCTTAATCCTTTCATATTCATGATTTCGTCCAAATATCTCTTAAATGTTAATGTACCGGCCTCAACCACTTCTGCTGGCAGTTCATTCCATATGTGTATCACTCTCTGTGTTAATAAACTTGCCCTTCAGGTTCCCATGTATTCTTTCCCCTCTTACCTTAAACTGATGCCCTCTA
Source organism: Ginglymostoma cirratum (assembly GCA_024137785.1). NCBI lineage: Eukaryota > Metazoa > Chordata > Chondrichthyes > Orectolobiformes > Ginglymostomatidae > Ginglymostoma > Ginglymostoma cirratum. Next base: position 50,760,448 of record JAHRHZ010000023.1, read on the forward strand.
GTCCTCGATTCCTGAACCCTGGGAAAACGACTGAATGCATGCACCCTATCCTCGCCTCTGATGATCTAATACACTTCTATAAGGTCACCCCTCAGTCTCCTATGCTCTGAAGAAAATAGTCCTAGCTTGTCCAACCTCTCCCTATAACTCAGTACCTCAATTCCTGACAACATCCTTATGAATTTATTCTGCACTTTCCAGTTTAATAACAAGCTTCCTATAGCAAGGTGAACAAAACTGAAAAGGCGTCCTGTACAGCTGCAACATTACTTCCCAACTTCTACACTCAAAGCCCTGACTGTTGGAGGCCAGTGTGCCAAAAACCACCTTCACTGCCTTGTCTACCTATGACTCCACTTTCAGAGAACCGTGCACCTGAACTCCAAAGTCCCTGTGTTCCACAACACTCCTTAAGGCCCGACCATTCAGCTTGAAACTCCTACCTTGATTTGACTTTCCAAAATGCAACACCTCACACTTATCTATATTGAACTTCATTTGCCATTTCTCAGCCCACTTACCCAGCTGATCAAGACCCTGCTGCAATTTCTGATAACCTTCCTCACTGTCCACAATACTGTCTATTTTAGTGTCATCCGCAAACTTAATAATCATGTCTTGTACATTCTGACCAAATCATTGATATATCTCCTATACTCAATGTTCTGACAAATGAAGGCAAGCATGCCACACACCTTCTTCACTACCCTGTCTACCTGCAACTCCACTTTCATGGAACTAAGCACCTACGCCCCTAGATGTCTTTGTTCAGCAACACTTCCCACAGCCCTACTATTAACTGTATAAGTCCTACCTTGGTTCGCCTTACCAAAATGCAACACCTTATATCCACAACCTCATCATCTCAGGTGACCTCGGACCCACAGCCTCCAACCTCATTGTTCCCCAATCCCGCACCGCCCATTTATATCTCCTTCCCAAAATTCACAAAACTGACTGTCCCAGCTGACCAGTTGTCTCTGCCTGCTCCTGCCCCATTGAACTTCTCTCCACTTACCTTGACTCTGTTTTCTCTCCCCAGTCCAGGAACTCCCCACCTACGTTCAGGACACCACCCACGCTCCCCACCTCCTCCAAGAACAGTTCATCAACTTTACTAACACCTTTCTCCCCAACCTCAAGTTCACCTGGACCATCTCTGATACCTCCCTTTCCTTCCTGGACCCCTCTGTCTGCATCTCTGCTGACCGCCTTGAAACATATATATTTCAAGCCATCATCTCCCGCAGCTACCTAGACTACACCTCCTCTCACCCACCTTCCTGCAAGAACTCCCAATTCCTCCGCCTTCACCGCGTCTGCTCCCAAGATGGGGTGTTCCACTCCCAAACGTCCCAGATGTCCTCTTATTTTAAGGACCACAACTTCCCCCTTCAGTGGTCGAAAACGCTCTCAACCGCATCTCTTGCGTTTCCCACATCTCTGCCCTCACATCCACTCCCCCCAACAAAAACAAAGACAGAATTCCCCCTTGTCCTCACATATCACCCCACTAACCTCTGCATCCAACGTGTCATTCTCCACCGCTTCCGCCACCTATAATCCGACCCCACAACCAAAGATATATTTCCCTCCCCACCCCATCTGCCTTTCATAGGGACCACTGTCTCCACGCCTCCCTCATCCGCTGCACACTCCCCAGTAGCCCCACCACCCCTGGTACCTTTCTCTGCAACTGCAGGAAGTGCGACACCTGCCCCCACACCTCCTCCCTCACCTCCATTCAAGGCACGAAACAAAACTTACACATCAGGCAGAGGTTCACCTGCACATGTGATCTATTGCATCCGCTGCTCTTGATGTGGCCTCCTCTACGTCGGTGAGACCAAGTAGAGGCTCGGAGACTGCTTTGTAGAGCACCTGTTCTCTGTTTGTGTCAAACAACAACACCTTCCTGTCTCGAACCATTCTGTACTCCCGCTGCCATTCCCTGTGTGTCATGTCCATCCTGGGCCTCCTCCACTGTCACAATGATGCCACTCTCAAACTGGAGGAGCCGCACCTCATATTCCGCCTCGGGAGCCTACAACCCAATGGCCTAAATGTGGATTTCACCAGTTTCAAAATCTCCTCATCCCATGACCAACCCTCCCTCTCATCCACGCGTCCTTGACCTGACACACCTGTCCATCTTCTCTCCCACCTATCCGCTCCTCCCACCACTCCCTCCCTGCCTCACCTATCACCCTCCCACCTACCTTCCCCAGCCACACCCCTCCTCTCTCTATTTATTTCTGTGCTCCCTTCTCCTCCACCACCCCCATCGCCTCCTCCATTTCTGAAGAAGGGTCCCGAACTGAAATATTCACTTTCCTGCTCCTCTGATGCTGCCTGGCCTGCTGTGTTCCTCCAGCTCTACACTATGTTGTCTCTGACTCCAGCATCTGCAGCTCTTACTATCTCTAAGGTCAGATGTGAATTGTTCACTGATGATTGTACAATGCTAAGCACTATTCATGACTCCTCAGATTCTACAGTAGTCCATGTCCCCAAGTTTGTGCTGAAATGTGGCAGATGGCATCTGTGTCATGCAAATGCCAGACAATAACACTCTCTCTCCAACAGGGGACAATCTAACCATTGCCCCTTGACATTCAATGATCTCATCACTGAATCGTCCACTGTCAACATCCCGGGAGGTTACCATTGACTAGAAACTGAACTGAACTAGCCATGTAATTACAGTGGCTACAAGAGCAGATCAGAGGCTAAGGCTACTACAGCAAGTAACTCATCTCTTGACTCCCCAAAACCTATCCATCATCCACAAGGTACAAGTCAGGAGTATGATAGAATACTCTCCACTTGCCTGAAGGAGTGCAGCTGTAACAACACTCAAGAAGCTTGACACTAGCAAGCACATAGCAGTCTGCTTGATGAGTACCATATCCATTCTTTCCAACACCAATGCTTTGTAGCAGCAGTGTGTGTCAATCTCTGAGATGCACTGCTGAAGTTCAGAAAGACAGTAGCTTCCAAACCCATGACCACTTCTATCTTGAAGAACAAATGCATATGCAACATATACACAGGAACACCATCACATGAAAGATCCTCTCCTGACTTGGAAATGTACTGCCATTTATTCAATGTTGCTGAGTCATAATCCTGGAACTCACTTCCTAGGCTATTATTGTCTACCTACACCATATGGATTGCAGCAGTTCAATAAAGCATCTCATCACCACCTTCTGAAGCAACTAGGGATGGGCAATAAATGCTGGCCTAGCAGTGATGCCCACATTCCATGCATCAATTTTTTTTTAAATCACCACATTGGCAGGCAGAGGACCTTTGCCAGTGATAATTAGTCCCTGGTCCACAAACCAATCAGTTTCAGTCATAAACAGTCCTTCAGCTCGAGTTTATCTGCACATTGCTGGATTGAAAGCTACACAAACAGAGTTTACAAAAGTTATCAAATTCCTTGCTTTTAAAGCATGCAGCCAAGCTTATAAAAACCTTGATTTTAAGCAGTTCTTTCTCATTTCAGTCCACGGTTTTAAAAAGCATAAAATAAAAAGTCACGGTCTTTACAGCTTAACCCCTTAAAGTACGGTAGTGAAGCTGTTGGAGGTTTCAGAGCAGCTCAACCATTTTGTGGTCACTTTTACTGGTATCAGTTTTGCATTTACCTTCCAGATTTTTTAGAATTTGAATATCCAAACGCCCACAGTAGGATTTGAACTTTGATTTTGAATTGTATGTTCATGTCTTTGGATTAATCTGACCATTGTACTGTTCTATCTGCTTTGCCTTTTCAGTATTGTTAATGTATAGCAAAATACTGTAACTTAGTGAGACATTTCTAATAAAAAGTGGATTGAGTATAAAGTGGAATTACAGATAAGAACACTATCTACCTTTTATGGATCAACCAAATATGATTGGAGTTGATGCACACCAAATTTTAAAAACATCTTATTATAATTGTATGTCGAGTGGAATCAAAGCACCAAGTTTCTTTGTGATTATACTGTTTTAAACCAAAAAACAGTTTGGTTAAATACCCCTGCTAATATTCTTGTATGGCACAGGTCATGAATAACTTATTTTGAAATCTTTCTCTTTTGTTTCAGAGTCCACTTGTTTCGAGATGATTCTTTTTAGATGAGCACATAGTGGACACTCGGAGGCAGGGCAGGTATGCACTTACTCAAAATGAGTAAATCTCGGATCTTCCAGATTTGTGGCATCATGGCCTCTGTGTTTATGATTCTATTGATAATTTTATATTGGGATGATGTTGGAACGGCCCATTTTCACTTGCACACTACTATTTCAAGAATTCAAGTTGCACACCTCCCTCTAAAGACAAACTTAAACCATAACCAGCTGAATTCCAAAAACACAGTAGAAGAAAGAATGCCCAGTTCTGAACCTGACATTACTCAGGATGATCTTGATTTTTTGTTGTTTGAAAACACAAAAGGATACCTACAGGAAGGAGATTCTCCTGAGATGGAAGAAACTGTCGATACAATATCTGAACGCAACCTTGAGAAACTCCCAGGCTTTGACTTGGGAATCAATTCTGCTAAAACAAAGACTGAGTTAGAAAAGATACAAAATGAGAGGAAACAAAATATTAAAGATGTGTGTGCAGATGCCAGTATCATGTTCTCAGGGAAAAATAGGAATTTTGAAGATATTCCAAATAAAGAATTGGACCATCTTATTGTGGATGACCAGCATGGTGTTATTTACTGTTATGTTCCCAAAGTGGCCTGCACTAATTGGAAGCGAATTATGATTTTGTTAAGTGGCAGTATTTTGAAGCAAGGCACTCCATATAGTGATCCACTTGAGATCCCCAGGGATTTAGTGCATAACTCATCCAGTCATTTCACCTTCAACAAGTTCTGGAAACGTTATGGCAAATTTTCAAAACACCTCATGAAGATTAAGCTGAAAAAGTACACAAAGTTTCTCTTTGTTCGTGATCCTTTTGTAAGATTAATCTCGGCATTCCGCAGCAAGTTTGAAATTAAGAATGAGGATTTTTATAATCGTTTTGCAATCCCAATGCTCCAACTGTATGCTAATTATTCTGACCCACCATCAACTGTTAATGAGGCTTTCTCTGCAGGAATCAAGCCCAGTTTTGTCAATTTCATTCAGTATTTGTTGGACCCTCAGACAGAGAAGAATATGCCTTTTAATGAACACTGGCGGCAGGTATACAGGCTTTGTCACCCATGCCAAATAAATTATGACTTTATTGGAAAACTTGAAAGTTTGGACGAGGATGCTAGCTACTTACTGAAGTTGCTGAATGTGGAAAAGCTTGTTCAGTTTCCGCAAAGTTTACGGAACCGGACAGTAAACAGCTGGGAAGAGGACTGGTTTTCAAAAATTCCAGTAGCTTGGAGAAAACAACTTTACGAATTGTATATGCCTGATTTTGTTATCTTTGGCTATCCTAAGCCAACAAACTTGTTATTTGATTGATGTTGAAAATGCACTAGAAGTCTTTTATAGAGAAAAGTATGCAGTGAATTCCTCATACGCAGCTCCTGGATAGGCTTTGTCTTGCCAGAAATATGATGGAAGTTTTGTGAGGTTGTCTCAATTTTGCATTGCATTGCTTACATTTATGATACATGAAATTATTCCTCACTCTCATCATGCAGCCAAACCACAAAAGTAGTTTTGTTTTCATTTTGGCCAGTAAAGGACTTTAAGCAGGTCACCTTGCCAAAATGGATAGACTTGATAGTCTGCTGAAAATCCAGATTGATAACCAGTCTCTTGAGTTTTATATTCCGTATATGCTGAACTGACAAGCAGTGGAATATAATCACTGGCATTTATCAATGTGAATTTCTTTACTATGCTGTAATTATGATATTTTGGGTGATTAAATGTGGGTAACTCCATAGCAGCCAGTGCAAAATCATGAGCAATTTCACTTCTGCTCCCTGAAGTTCAAACTATATAGTATTGGTTATTTGAATCAGCACCAGGCCTGTTGCTGTAGTGAAAACTTGCCTTTATGAATGCTCACTCCTGTGATATTGATTTTTAAAGATAATTTCTTCTCTCTCTAAAATTTCTTGAATTGTAAAGTCCAGGATTGATGTACCTTGCTTTTTTCACAACCTCTGCAATCATGAAGGCATCCTGCGTAACAGGTCTCAGACAATTACCTGGATTTCTCACCTGTTAAAACAAAAATAGCCTAGAGTGCAAGCATCTTCTGATCTTCATAATTCATTTTGATGTAGTAAATTGAAAGGAATCTGTCACGGGAAAATTAAGACAGTGAAGAATTCTTACTTGAATTAAAACATTCCTCTGACCAGACCGTTAGAGTGCAGTATTGGGTTAATTGGGTTAATTTTAAACAAAACTGTAGTATTATTACAGGCTATTTTTAACTTTGCATTTTTAAAAATTAATTCATGGAATGGGGAAGTCATTGGCTAAGCCAGCATTTATCACCCATCCTAATGTTATTAATCATATGGGCTACAAGCAATGCCATCTGTAACTGTTATGATTGGAATATTGTCAAAACAAAGTTTTGTGCCTTGAATTCCTTTATTGCAGTAAACAGGTTTTGCACATAATTCCAGGAAGTGTCAAATTTCAATTAGTAAGTTGAGCTACTGACCCTAGTTAATAAAGTCACATGAAAATGTGTCACAATATTTGACTATTGGTAAGTATTATACAAATATATATTTTATACATTTATGGGATAAAGCAATAGATTTTGTTGAGAGTTAAGAAAGTACCTTGTTTAATAATTTTGGGGATTTTGCACATTTTGATGTTTGTATAGCCTAAGAGAGAATAGTTATAGCTAAAAGGAAAACTAAGGGATTATTTTCTGTACTAAATAATTAACTTTCCATTTTTCATAGCAAAGTCCTCTTATTTTAGAAACTGTCTTAAATGAGAATAATTCTTGCCTCATGAAAATCTGATATTTTGAATCTGTTTCCCTGTAAGTAACTGCCTAATAGTTGCTTTAATTTTAATGAGGGATTGACTGGAGCTGACTGGAGAAAATTGGAAATGCTCATCTGTGAGAAAATTGTTGCTGCCTTGAAACAGCAGCTGCCATTAAATCAGTGGAACTCTTCCAGAATGCACGCATTAAAATTCAGACTTTCTGCAAACACTCCTTATTTGGGTTTATTGCAAAAAGACAGCTTCTGTAAGCAAAACACTGTCTCCTGTGGTCTGAAACTTAATATGTGTGTAACATGTTACAGTGTTTTATACGTTAAATTGTTTGAAATCATATTAAAGTCACACTTGTGGCTGTGCACAGAACACCTCACAGTCGATGAAATGCAGTACTGTTGTTTTATAGGCAAAAGGAGACACTACAACATCTCAGAAACAGCACTGCAGGAATGAATGACTGAATTAGACTGCCTGCTTGAACCAATTAATGTCCAACCTAAAGGGTGTTACTCTGGCAAAGTGGAAATTCTTCCATTTAGGTTACATGTTGAAGTCCCAGGCTGGAGTATGAGCCTATCAGAAAAACCCCCAGCTGTTCACAATAAATATCAATGATTTGGACATGGGAACCAATTGTAATTTTTCCATATTTTCGGTTGATGTAATTCTAAGCAAGGATATGAATAGTGAGAAAGATATAAAATGGCTTCTGGAGAATTTTGACAGACTTAGTGAATGAACAAGAACATGGTAGATAGAACATACAGTATAAAAATGACATTATCCTCTGGTGGGAGGAACAGATGTGCAGAGAATTTCTTGAATGATGAGAGATTGAAAAGTGTGTAGATGTGTAAAGGGACTTGGGGATCCTTGCTAATAAGTCACTGAAGGCTAACAGGCAGGTGCAACAATTAATTAGGAAGGATAATGGAATGTTAAACAAACACAAAATGTTGGACAAACTCAAGCTCTGGCAGCACCTGTGGGGAGAGGAGCAAATGTTTAAAATCCGATATGACTCTTCTTCAGAATTGCTTTTATTTTCCATTGTCGGGTAGGGTGGAATCAGTGACAGTCACTAAGGGAGATGTGGCTGTGAAAGCAAGTTTTGCCGAACACTTTATCAAGAACTAGGAACGAGATAGAAACATGCCTAAAGATTAGCAGAAATCCAATTGGAAAATTAGAACTTCAACGTGGACATACCTGGAAGAAAAGTGTCAGTGAATTAATACTGCAGGTGCTGGAAATCTGAAATAAACACAAAATGTTAGAGAAATTCAGTAAGTCTGGCAGAATCTGTGGAGAGAGGAATAAAGTTGGCATTTCAAGTCTGATATAACTTCTTCAGAACCAGAATGTTAGCCTTTATTGCCAGATAATTTGAGTAGAGGTGTAGTGAAGTCTAGCTTCATTTGTACTGAAGTTTAATTAGACCATACATGGAATTATGTGTGCACTTTTGGTTTCATTACCTCAAAAAGATATTGCCACATCGGCAGTGCAACAAAAGTTCATGAGACTTGTTCCTTGCTTGGCAAGACCCTCCATGAAGAGTGATTGGGCAAGGTAGCCTATATTCTCTAAAGTTTCAAAGAATGACAGGCAATGTCGTTGAAACCTACAAAATACTTAATGGGATAGACACGGGGCAGAAAGGGACAGATAGACAGAAAGAGGCAATTCAGCTCATTGAATCTGCACCAACGCTCCAAAGAGCATCCCGCCAAAACTCTCTCCCAGCCCCAGCGTAATCCCTGGATGGCTAATCTGCCTAGCCTGCATATCCCCAGACACTGCAGGGCATAGCTAGTCCTCACCTGCACACCTTTAGACTGTGAGAGGAGATGAGAGCTCCTGAATGAAACCCATGCAGATATGGGGCGAATGAAACTCCACACAGACAGCCACCTGAGGGTGGAATCGAACATAGATCCCTGGCACTGTGAGGCAGCAGGGCTAACCAGTTGGAGGTAAGTCGTTTCCCCAATTGAGTAGTCTAAAAGGAGGAGGTGCAGCTTAAAAATAAGATTAAAAAAATCTTTCACTCAGAAAGTTGTGAACCTTTGGAATTTACTAGCCCAGAGGGTGTGAAGTTCAGGTTTGGGTGTATTTGGGAAGTAAAGATCAATCATTCCTTGATCACCAATAACTTAAAGGGTTATAGGATTGGGGTGAATTAAGGAGATTCAAGTGTCTGACCAGCCATGATTGTATTAAATAGCGGAGCAGGCTCAACAGACTGCATAACCTATTCCTATCCACTTTTGACAGAGCTATGAAGATTTACAGTAAGCCAAGCATATAGCACTGGAGATATGGATGGGAATTTTGCCATGTCCTTATCCCAGTAGGCCATGTGATGAAGAGTAATAGCTTATTTTATCTAGAAGTGAGAGAAATTCACTTCTGATTCAAAAAATACAGCCAAGAAAATTGCATATAGACTAAGCAATTGTAGTTAGTGCTCAAGAGTGTAAATGTATTTTACACAGGGCTGTCTGATAATTTGCAAGGGAGTGGCATAGGCTGTTTTCTTGACTTAGGAGTGATATTTGTATACCTATTAGTTGATGACCCTAACTTCAGAGTTGAGTGTTATTTTAAAATGGTATCAGAGATAAAAGGTACTGCAGATGCTGGAGAATCCGAGATAACAAGCATGGGGCTGGATGAACACAGCAGGTCAAGCAGCATCATAGGAGCAGGAAAACTCGACGTTTCGGGCCCAAACCCTTCATCAGAAATCAGA
>JAHRHZ010000023.1:50770541-50801615 GCA_024137785.1 Ginglymostoma cirratum
TCTGATTTCTGATGAAGGGTTTGGGCCCGAAACGTCGAGTTTTCCTGCTCCTATGATGCTGCTTGACCTGCTGTGTTCATCCAGCCCCATGCTTGTTATCTCTGTTATTTTAAAATGTTATTTTAAAAACTTGAATGGAGAAAATGTAGTTCCTGAGCATGAATGCTGAGGCAGGAATGATTAGGACTGAGGAACCGTTATACAACAAAGAGCCTTTTACATCGCTTATGTTAATAACATTTTTTTTTTTACCTCGGGTAATGCTTCTGTTTATAAATTCATACCCTTTGACACAAGTCAGCAAAAGAAGGAACCACTGTCTGACAAAGAACCTATCCATCAGTGCCTTGTTTTTTAAAAGGACCAATCGTTTCATTATGTTAAACTTTGAGAAAAAGCCTATGCCTTCAACCTTTTTTGCCTGTGTTTAATATTTCAGAGATACAATGTGTGTTTGATGTAAATGACTCCTGGATTGAAAAATATTGTATTGGAAATCTGAGTTAAATAGCCCCCTATGGACATACAAGTGCCTCCATATTTCCTTTCTTACCTCACCAGATTAGGGAGCCATTTTCAAAATGCAGATTGAGCTAACTGAAGGCCAGTGTTAACCATCAGTATATTGACCTTAAATGTCAGATGCATATGCTATAGTTTTGCAGCAAGTTTGAACCATGCTTTTGTCAGAGAATGTAACGTACTGAATAATTCTGCTTTCGGCTGTGTTGGGAGATCTGAAAGTTAGTGCTTGAAATTGAACAGATGGTAAAAACATGAGAAAGTCTAGAAATTGTTTTTTGTGAAAATAAAACTGAGTACAATGGATGGAAGGTAACCCTTAATGGCTCCTTCCCGTTTGTAACTATTATTTTGAAACTGTTACCAATATTGTCAAAGTATTCCTTCAGTTAAAATTTCAATTTCATTGTATTGGCCGCTAGCGTCTGTTAGCTAGCAATGGTGACAAGGATCATTTAAAGAGAAATAGAACATTGAACATCATATCTGTGCCAACCACAATGCAATTCTAAACTAATAGTATCTGGCTGCACATTTTCCATATCCCTCTATTCCCTGCCTGTTCATGTGCCTCTCAAACATTGCTAACATATCTGCTACCACTCTGGCTGTGCGTTCCAGGCAATTACCACCCTCTATATATAAAAAAAACTTTCCTCTCTCATCTACTTTTAAACGTTTCCCCTCTCACCTATACCCTCCTTGTAGTTGATTTTTTCACTCTGGGCAAAAGTTTCCAACTATCCACCCTATCCATGCCTCTCATAATTCTACATGCTCCTATCAGGTCATCCCTCAGCCTCCGACGCTCTGGCAAAAACAATCCAAGTTTATCCAACCTCACCTTATACCTAATGCACTCTGATCCAGGCAACATTCCTGGTTAATCTCTTGTGCACCCTCTCGAAACCCCTCTATCCTTGCTATTGTGTGGCAACCGGAACTGCATGTGCAATTTCAAATGTGGCCTGACTAAAGTCTTATACAACTGCAACATGACTTGCCAATTTTTATACTCAATTCCCCGACTGATTAAGGCAAGCGTGTTGTACGCTTTCTTTGCTATCTTATCCATTTGTGTTGCAACCCTTAGGGAGCTGTGGACTTGTATTCTAAGATCCCTCTATATATTAATGCTCCTAAGTGTCCTGCCATTTACTGTATTCTTTCTCCTCCAAGTGCATTTTGCTTCAAGCAAGACATTAGTTAATTGAGTTCCAGGCATACAATTAAATATGTTGTAACCGTAAAACTTGTTTCTGTGCTAACAATCACTGGTTACACAATCGCAATATCTTGGCTTCTCACCAGATACTTATATTATCAAGTGCTAATCTCTAAGGGACAGTTGGGCAACTTCCTCCCTACCTTTTCCTTAGAGGTGTGTGACTGCAGCAAGAAAACATTATTTTAATGCCCTTTTCTTTCTTTCTTTCTGTGCCTTGACTGTTCCCAGTGACTTAACTTTGCCTTCCAGACTTTTTGAAACCAAAAGCTTGACTGAGTTAATAACTAATAATTCAGAATATTGGTAAACATCAGAAAATAGTAGTGATGAACAATCAACTCAAAGCAAATTTCTGAAAATACCAGAAGAAGAATTATGTTAGACTCAATGTTAAATGTTACTCTCTCTGCAGCCAGTGCCAGACCTGCTGGGTTTTCTCCAGCATTTTCTGTTTTTATTGGTGATGAACAGTCCTCTTTTAGACTGAAGGGAAGTCCACAATTTTGTCTCCTAGGACTGTTGTACTTCTTGAGATATATACTGACCTATATGATTTTGGCGTGGAATTTCAAAGTTTGTAAATGACATGAAATGTACAAATGTAATAAATAATGATCAGGAAGAGACTTTAGGAGGCCATAGGCTAGACAGGCATGTGGGAAAATAAACTTAGTGAAGAGAACGTGTAGTAAATCATTTTGGTAGAGAAATTGTGGAAAAGTTAAAATTTAAATGAAGCTATTTTAAAAAGGATGCAGAACCAGAGCTTTAGGGTGTATACACATAAAACTTTGAAGATGACAGGACACAATGAGAAATTTGTTATCTCTTGGCTCATATAGAGCAAAAGCTACAATGTGTTCAGCTGTTCAAGCTAATTAATCATATCGCGTATAATGGACTGCATTGCTGTGATGCCTCTTTCACCTTTGCAGATGAAGAGTCGCATCTTCATGTCTTCGATGACTATTCTAGATGATCACAGTCACACAGTGGCAATTCATTAAAATTCTCCACTTGTGCATCAAATATTTGCTAATTAAGACTGTTTAAAAAGTCATATGGGATCCGTGACTTATGACTGGAGGCAGAGATTACAAAAGGAAAGTTACACTGAATCTTTATAAAATGTCCTAATGAGACCTCAGATGGAGCATTATGGTCAATCCTAGGCGCTAGGATGAAATCAAGTCCTCAGGTACAATGGGATTCATTGGAATGGTGCCAGGGAAGCAGGATTCCATTTACAAGGAAGCAGAGATTGTTCTCTTTAAAGCAAGTGGCTAAAGGGACATTGGATGTGGTGTTCTAAATTATGAAGGCTTTCAATTGAACAAGGAGAAACTGTTTTCATTGGCAAACTCCCCATTATGAAAGGACATGAATTTAAGATAATTGACAAATGAAGTGGAGTAAAATTGAGAGTGTTTTTTGTAACGCAGTGAGCTGTTAGGATTTGAATGCTCTGCCTGAACTGTGATAGAAGCAATTTCAGTAGCAACATTTGAAAAGGAATTAGTTCAGTACTAAAAGGGAAAACCTGTTCGGTGGTCAAGTCAAAGAGTGGGGTGTTAGGGTTATTTGACTACCTTTTAAAGAGCCATCACTGGCACAATGAATGGAAAGGCACTCTTTCAGGCTGTGTCACTCTGAAAACCATATTTATCAGTTTGCTTGTATGATCTTTCCTCTTGGAGCTTTCTGCATATTTTTGAATTATTTCTACAGGTTTAATAACAGTTTTTTTGTTGGGGTTGGGGATTATTTGAAGTTCCTTGTTTTTGTAGGTTGTGAGGAAGTACTTAACAATTTTAAAACCCTATTTTTCAACAGAATTTTTAAATCATTCAGACAGTTATTGATAAAATGCAAGTAGTGAAATATACATCGAGTCACTTTTAAAATCTGTGTCATAGTGCATTACTACCTTATTACAATGAAAATGTGTAACAGACCTGGCAGACTGCTTTAGAAAGTTTGTAGACATGTTGACATTACGGATTGTTTAAAATGAAACATCAATTACCAAAAAAAAGTCTACTTCCATCTATTAATGATCAAACTTGCTTCTCACTAAGATGTCCCTATATTGGAATATATAAATTTGGTGCTGACTGTCTGGTAAATACAGGCGACAATTTTTTTAAGCAAGTTTTGTTAAATGGAAGGATTTCAGGAGGGCATCTAGATAATTGTTGTTTCATGGCATTGTGCTTAATGGTTTTACAACACTTTTAATCATTGTGCTAGATCAAAACATTAGTAGAAAACTGAATTCACTGTTATGTTGCACATTAATATAGTCATCTCATACTTGTGAGAAGTTACAATTGATTTTAAATGATAAAAGGGAATGTTAAGATAAATATTTTGTAATTGTTCAGAGACCGGATGTGCTTTTTCCAAAAGAAAATATTTTTATTAATAAATCAAATCTCTGAGAATTTGTGTATGTTGGTCCCAGGACTATGTATCTCCACAGCTAGGTCAGTGTTCCGCCCTTGCATGCACAGTAGTGCTACTTTTCATTTGTTTCCTGTTTAAGAACATAAAAAGGGGAGAGTCGTAAACATTTCTGCAGACTAAGTTCTACATAAATGCATTTGAAGCTCCAAATGTTAAGAAATTGTATGTATTTTGGAACTTCCTTTAACTTTTCTCCTTGAAATGCATGTCAAACTATTTAATAATTTCTAGTTTCCAAAGAGATGTGGTCGCATTGAGGTCCGTGACCATAAATGAATTGGACAGCGGTAAAATTGTGCATTTGGAACAAAAGCCAATATATTTTGTTTAGTCTGTCATTTTTTAAAACTGGTATTTATAAATTTTATAGATAAAATTGAATAGATAAGGAATTGACCATTATGTACATCCTTTGGCTTTTACTCAAAAGATACCAAAACTGCTGATAACAGTCTTTTATTTTGAGGGCTTGCATTTCTATAAAAAAGGTTACAAAGTGAAGACTATGCCTTTCTTAAATATGTATAGGAAAAGTTTTTGAAAAAATTGCTTTTCTGTTTTTGTTGTAGTAAATTGTGCAATAAAATTGCTCAGGCGTACTTAAATAACATTGGCCTCTGTGTGATGAATGAGAAGTAAGATGTGAGTGTGATTAAAAATACAAAACTAAATCCAACTGAACATTTAAATTTCTGTTTCTGTTGAGAATTGTACAATGTAGAAGTTGATAGGCTGGCATAAACATTAGTTATTTTTTAATTACGAAAGAACTGCGAAAGCTGTAAATCAGGAGCAAAAACAAAGTTGCTGGAAAAGCTCAGCAGGTCTGGCAGCATCTGCGAAGGGAAAAACAGAGTTAACAGAGTCCGGTGACCCTTCCTCAGAACTGATGGTGGCTGGGAAAACATCAGTTTACATGGAGAAAATAGGGAGGTGGGTGGGGTAGGGAGTAAACGATAGGATAGAGCCCAAAGAGAGAGAAAAACAGTTGGACACACAAAAGAGTTGCTAACGATCAGGCCAGGATGGTGAAATAGTTGTTAATGGGGACTGTTAGTGACTAACAACGGGGGGCGTGTAATGGCAGGCTATGTTGTAACAAGGCCTGGTGTGTGGGTTAGGGGGCTGGGGCATGGGAGAATTTAGGCCCTAAAATTATTGAACTCAATATTGAGTCCAGACGGCTATAGGGTCCCCAAGTGGAAAATGAGGTGTTGTTCCTCCAGCTTGTGTTGGGCTTCGCTGGAACATGGCAGCAAGCTAGAGACAGAGATGTGGGCCAAGGAGCAGGGTGTTGCGTTAAAGTGGCAGGCAAAAGATAGATCAGGGTCTTTTCTGCGAGCAGGACG
This sequence comes from Ginglymostoma cirratum, assembly GCA_024137785.1. Taxonomy (NCBI): domain Eukaryota; kingdom Metazoa; phylum Chordata; class Chondrichthyes; order Orectolobiformes; family Ginglymostomatidae; genus Ginglymostoma; species Ginglymostoma cirratum. Next base: position 50,776,107 of record JAHRHZ010000023.1, read on the forward strand.
TAGGTGTTCTGTGAAGCGGTCGCTAAGTCTATGCTTCATTTCCCCAATATAGAGGAGACCACATTGTGGTAAACAACTCAAAAATACCCATGGTCCTCTGGAACCTTGCTCTCCTCACCTTCTCTCTGACTCTATCTCCTCTCCCAACGCCCCCACCTCCTGTTGGGTATTCACCATCCCATCTAACCTTCCGCTCTCCGATGCTGAACGCTCCGCACTCGGCAATGGCCTCAGCTTTATTCCTCTGCATCCCCACCTTAACGAATTTTGGGCACGACGTGACGTCGAACTCTTCTTCCGTCTTCGCCTCCATGCTCATTTCTTTGGATAAGACTCCTCTCCCTGTCCCACAGACATCTTTGCCCAACTCCAACACTCTCCCTCCACCTGGACCCCTCCCTCCGGCCTTTTACCTGTATTCGATCTGTTCATTGAGAACTGTTGACGTGACGTTAGTCGCCTCAATTTTGCTGCCCCTTTCACCAAATCCAACCTATCTCCCTCTGAACTGACTGCACTCCATGCACTCAGATCTAACCCTGACTTTGTTATTAGGCCTACCGATAAGGATGGTGCTGTTGTAGTCTGGCGTACTGACCCTCTACCTTGCAGAGGCTGAGCGCCAACTCTCAGAAACCTCCTCCTACCTTCCCCTGGACCATGACCCCACCATGGCACATCAGGCCATTGTATCCACTACAGTAGCTGATCTCATTTCATCTGGTGATCTCCTCCCCTCCACTGCCAAGCTAACAGTCCCCCAACCCTGCACAGCTCATTTCTACCTCCTGCCAAAAATCCACGAACAGGACTGTCTGGGCAGACCCATTGTTTCAGCCTGCTCGCGCCCCACAGAACTCATCTCTTCCTATCTTGACTCAGTCTTCTCTCCCCGCTCCAACCCCTACCCACGTACACCCATGATTCCTCTGATGCCTGACGTCGGTTTCAAAACTTCCAGTTTACTGGTTCCAGCCACCTTCTCTTTACCATGGATGTGCAATCCCTTTACATGTCCATTCCCCATCAGGAGGGTCTTAGGGCTCTCCACTTCCTTCTGGAGCAAAGACCTGAACCATCCCCACCCACCACCACCCTCCTCCGCTTGGCCGAGCTTGTCCTCACCCTCAACAACTTCTCTTTCAACTCCTCTCATTTTCTTCAGGTAAGAGGGGTTGCCATGGGTACCTGCATGGGCCCTAGCTATGCCTGTCTCTTCATGGGGTATGTGGAACATTCCTTGTTCCAGTTCCGGCCCCCACCCACAATTCTTTCTCCAATACATCGATGATATCGTCGATGCTGCTTCCCCCTCTCGTCTGGAATTAGAAGACTTCGTCAATTTCGCCTCCAATTTTCACCCTGCCCTCAGTTTCACCTGGTCTATCTCTGACTCCTCACTTCCCTTCCTTGATATTTCTGTTTCCATTTCTGGGGATAGGCTGGCCACTTATATCCATGACAAACCCACTTACTCCCACAGCTACCTGGACTATACATCCTCACACCCCACTTCCTGTAAAGAATCCATCCCATTCTCTCTGTTCTCCTGTCTCCGTCATGTGTTCAGATGAGGCCAACTTCGACAAGGGAGTCTCCAAACTGTCCACCTTCTTCCTCAACTGAGGATTCCCCACCTCCATTGTTGACAGGGCCCTCAACCAGGTCCGACCCACCTCCTGCACTTCTGCCCTCACCCCTTCTCTTCCCTCCCGCAACAACGATAGGGTTCCCGTTATCCTCACCTACCATCCCACCAGCATCCACATCCAGAAGATCATCAGACGCCATTTCCGCCACCTCCAGTGAGATGCCACCACCAGACACACATTCCCCTCCCCTCCCTTGTCCACCTTCTGCAGGGACCGTTCCCTCCGGGACACCCTGGTCCACACTTCCTTCACCCCCAACACCTCTCCACAGCCCTACGGCACCTTCCCCTGTAACCGGCAAAGGTGCAACACCTGCCCATTTACCTCCTGTCTCCCCAGTATCCAAAGGCCCAAACATACCTTCCAGGTGAAGCAACACTTCACCCGCACTTCCCAGAATCTAGTCTACTATATTCGCTGCTCACAATGTGGACTCCTCTACACTGTGGAAACGAAGCGTGGACTTGGTGACTGCTTCGCAGAACGCCTACGTTCTGCTCGCAGAAAAGACCCTGATCTATCTTTTGCCTGCCACTTTAACGCAACACCCTGCTCCTTGGCCAACATCTCTGTCTCTAGCTTGCTGCCGTGTTCCAGCGAAGCCCAACACAAGCTGGAGGAACAACACCTCATTTTCCACTTGGGGACCCTACAGCCGTCTGGACTCAATATTGAGTTCTTAATTTTAGGGCCTAAACTCTCCCGTGTCCCAGCCCCTACCCCACACACCAGGCCTTGTTACCACATAGCCTGCCACTACGCACCCCCTGTTGTTAGTCACTAACAGTCCCCATTAACAGCTATTCACCCTCCCAGCCTGATCGTTAGTAACTCCTTTGTCTGTCCAACTGTCTTTCTCTCTCCTTAGGCTCTATCCTATCGTTTACTCCCTACCCCACCCCACCTCCCTATTTTCTCCATATAAACTGACATTTTCCCAGCCACCATCAGTTATGAGGAAGGGTCACCGGACCCTAAACATTAACTCTGTTTTTCCCTTCACAGATGCTGCCAGACCTGCTGAGCTTTTCCAGCAACTTTGTTTTTGCTTTTTTTTTTGTTCACTAAGCTGCAGTTCAATTTGTTGTCTATCCTTATTAAGGACATTAATTATCAACTGATTTTTAACCCTCCTTACGACAGCAAAATCTTAGGATATTGTGCACACTTCCATCTATCCCAACACAAATGGGAGTACACTAAAATCATAATTTGATTATGACATATATAGCAAATTATTTAGAAGTGTTGCAATCCTTTTGACCACATTGACACAGCCTAGGTTTTCCGTGATCTTGGAGCCCTTCACAATTTCAGGTCATGATTCTGATATTCCCCACTTCATTCTGAGGGTTTTCAATTTTCACCAGGGATTTTAATGGATTGTGCTGGTTCAGGTTGCGATTGGCAACCTGACTTGGCTGGCTCCATTGTGGAAGTAGGCACTTACCAATACTCCACCTTTATCACATAGTCCAGCCATCTTTTTAAACCTTTATGGATCACCTCTCTTTATTCTAGAGGTGTTGTAGACCATAGGCTGCATGAAGGAACATTTTGGAAGGTAAGCTCAAAAGGTTGTCCGTATCTGTCCCACACCCCCACCATCACCCTTGCTGAGCTAAGACACTTATGTGCCCAGTTATCCCTGATAAATGCTACAGATGTAATGAATCCTGGATTGACAATAGAATGTATAAAAATAAACTTTTTAAAAAGAGTCATTTATTCATTACTTTTGTGAAAGTTTTTAAAGGCAGGGCAAAAATGTGTTGATCATTCAGACCATTTAAAGTATCCATAGCAGAAACTGCAAGCACCTAAGACTCCTTGTTCTTGTACAAATAACCATTTCATAATTGATAGAAGGGATCGAAGTACCAGAGCTGCCAATCAAGCAGTACTTTCCCAGGAACTCAGCAGTTTCGACAATCTAATTGATGTCTGGGTACTCAACTAAACCTTATTATTTTATTGGCTGACAACTCAGGACATCCAGTACATCATTGAAGGAGGATTGAAGTACCATAGCTTGATATGAGGGTTATGTGTAGAGGTGAGAGGCAAAGCCTGTGATTGGAGATTTGAGGGGCCATCGTGGGAGTGAATGGATGAAGCAGGGGCATTTTGTGGAGTATGAGGAATGAGAGCTGGACAATCTTCAATATAGTGGACACACCTTTTAAAGTGCCCACCTTGGCTTGGGCTGTCTCCAAACTGTTCTTGGACTGACTGCTTGGATCTCAGACAATGAAGAGCGCAGCTGTGGAGCTGCTTTCTCCTGAGTAAAGTGAGATGATCTGGGAATTTTCCTGACTTCCACTAGTCCCCTACAGGATTAAAATTCAGGCTTTTGTTTTTAGTAACTCTGTTTGATATGTGCTGCAAGTATATTGAATCTTTTTGCAGAATTTGGGAGATACATCATATTTTTGACTACCCAATCTGATCATATATTGTAAATGAGATGAGCATTCTTTTTGTATCTGTAGGAGAATTCTTGTAAACAGTTAAAATAATTTTTTAGATCAAAAGAATTGCAAAATGGATCTAGTTTTATATTTATATATGCATATGTATTTATACATTTATGCATATATATAGCACCTTTCACATGTTTGCAAACCAAGGATATCCCAAAATAATCATAGCTTATCAAATACTTTTTGAATGCCAATCATCCTCATAATTTAGGGAAACAACACTGTCAATTTGTACGCTGCAAACTCCTACTGGAGTTCTGTTTCAGTGATATTGTTCAAGGGGATATACATTGGCCAAGATACCACAAACACACTCCAACTCTTCGAATAGTATTGTGCAATTATTTGCACCCAGCTCAGAAGGCGAACAGAATTTTTTTGTAATAACTCATCTGTTGAAAGGGAGGTTGGTGCAATGCTGTATGAATTTCTTGGTATTTGACTGCCGCTCAAAGTAGTAGAATCCTGAAAAAGTCCTCCAATGCAAGGTGCATTTTCTCAGCAGTAATCGGTTTCAGAAATGTTGATGCCATATTTATTGATCATTATCAATACAGTATTCAAGTCTTCCATAAGACTCCAAGAGCAGAAAGAGGCAATTGAGTCCATTCCACCATTTAATGCGATCATGGTTGAGATCATGGTTGGTCTATAATCCTCAGCTCCATTTTCCTGCCTTTTTCCCGTAAGCCTTGATTTCTTTAGTAATTAAAAATCAGTCTCCGTATCAAGACCCAGCCTTGACATCCTTCTGTGGTAAAGAAGTCTACATATTCACCACCCTCTTAGAGAAAATATGTTTCCTTCTCATCTTTGTCTTAAATGGCAATGCCTTACTCCTTATTATGTCCTTTTGGTTTGAGACTTCCTCATAAGCAGAAGCAATGTCTCTATCAACCCTGCCAAACCCCTTGAGAATCTTTTATGTTTCAATAAGGTCCCCTCTCATTCTCCTAAACTCTAATGTGTACAAGCTGAGCCCCTCCTCATAAATAAACTCCCTCCATACGTCAGTTATGAGGAAGAGTCACTGGATCTGAAACATTAACTCTGATTTCTCTCCACAGATACTGCCAGACCTTGTGTCATCCTCCCTGTTTGCCTTCCGACCTATTTTCGATTTTTCTGCAAATTTGGTTATAGTACACTCGCTTCTGCGATCCAAGTTGTTAATATTCTGGTAAATAATTGTGGCTGCAACTCTGATCCCTGTGGTATTGGGGTTGGTTTGTTCATGATGCAGGGTAACACCAACAAGTGTGTGTTCACTTCCTGCACTCGCTGAGGTTACCATGAAATCCCACCTTTGTGACGTCTCCCCTCCCCAGGCATGGTGAGCCTCCAATTAGATTGCCACCAGTCATCTCTTCCTCATGAGATATCACCAGAGTCACAGGGGACCATAGGCTGTTTTTACATTTTTATCCTGTGACACTCCATAAATTACAGTTTGCTATCCTGAAAATGCCTTTGGAAATCCAAATATATGACATCTACCAGTTCCCCTAGATCTATCCTGCTTCTTCCCTCAAAGAACTGTAATAAATATGTCAGGTGCGATTTCCCCTTCATGAACCTATTCTATCATGTCAAACATCACAAAGTGCTTCATGTGCAAAGTGTAATGCAAGCATTGATGAACCTCATATCTTGTGACATCAATGTCATAACTACAGGTTTTAACATTTTTGATGACAGGAGCGTAACTAGCAGGACAAAGCAGTTTGAAATTCGCACTGATAAACCAAAAAGTTCTGCCATTTATGTTGGGGCGGCATGATGGCTCAGTGGTTAGCACTGCTGCCTCACAGTACCAGGGACCCGGAGTCAACTCCAGCCTTGGGCGACTGTCTATGTGGAGGTTGCATGTTTTCCCCGTGTCTGCGTGAGTTTTTTCCACAAAAATATGGAGGTTAGGTGGATTGGCCATGGGGAATGCATGGACGAAGTGGGTCTGGGCAGGATGATCTTCAGAGGGTTGGTGTGGACTTGATTGACTGAATGGCCTGCTTCCACATTATAGGGATTCTGTCATTCTTTGAATGAAAGAATATAAGGGAGCCATATTTGGAAATTTGTGCTTCAAAGTTAGAAGAGATTTCACTGGTAGCGTTGGTCAAGAACATGGTGAAATTTGTAAATAGTGATAAAGCAATTCATCATGGAATAATGGAGACAGCACAGTGGCTCAGTGGTCAGTCACTGCTGCTTCACAGCGTTAGGGATCTGGGTTCAATTCCAACCTTGGGTGAATGTCTACAGCATGATAAAACTTTTCCTCATTTCACTGCAACTTCATTGCTTGTCACATTAAAGCAGTGCCTTCTGGCCTTAAACCTTCCAAAAATGTGAACAGTTTCCTTCTATCTACTCATCTAGAACTCCCATGATTTTGAGTATCTTTATCAAATCTCAGCTTTTTCTTTAAAGAGAGCAGCTCCAGATTCTGCAATCTCTAACACGAAAGTTTTGTTTTTAACTCCTTGGTATCATTCTGGTGAATGTCACCTGCTCTCTAATGGCACCTAACAGTGCCCAGAACTGGATGCAGAATTACAGCTGAGATTAAATCTGACCTGTTGCTTTCAATGGTTTGTACATGAGTGTCTCCAGGTCCTTCTGTTCTTGCATTCCTTATGCCTTTTACATTGTGTGGCCCCAGAGACCTAAGTTGGCTAGATGTAAACATGCGGATCAGATAGCGCCAAAAAAATTGTTTAATTCTGACTCCAGTAAAGGTCGATTTGGAGCTTGCCTCCCTGCTCTTGCTTCAGGGAAAAAAGCAGATCATGACACTTCGCCTTCCTCCCTTTTCACAGATTTGTGCAGCATTTACTTTCTTGCTTTTCATCTTGTACATCAGCCATACCTCGTCTCTGTTTGTAAATCCCTTGTTAGATCCCTAATTGATACTACTCCTTTTACAATAAAACTCTGGCTAGACACACTTGGAATATTGTGTTCAGTTCTGGTCACCTCATTATAGGAAAGATGTGGAAGCTTTAGAAAGGGTGCAGAGGAGATTTACCAGAATGCTGCCTGGACTGGAAGGCAGGTCTAATGAGGAGATGTTGAGGGAGCTAGGGCTTTTCTCATTGGAGCGAAGAAGGATGAGAGGTGACTTGATAGATGGGTACAAGAGGCATAGATAGAGTGCATAGTCAGAGACTTTTTCCCAGGGTGGAAATAACTATTACGAAGGGGCATAATTTTAAGGTGATTGGAGGAAGGTATAAGGGAGATGTCAGAGGTAGGTTCTTTATACAGAGTGGTGGGCGTGTGGAATGTGCTGCCGGCAGTGGTAGTGGAGTCAGATACTTTAGAGATTTTTAAGCGACTCTTGGATAGGCACATGGACGATAGTAAACTGTAGGGTATGCAGGGTAGATTGATCTTAGTAGGATAATAGGCAAAACATCATGGGCCGAAGTACATATGTTCTATGTTCTTTTACCTTGCTATTCTTTTCGCTTCTCTTATTTGCTTGTTTAAGTTCCCCTGTGCACTTTCTAAATTGAACATGGTTTTGAACAGAATTATCCATCTAACAGACGTCATGTGCACCCCTTTTCTTCTTTGTTTTCTCTATCTCTTTTGCATTCAGTGAGTTCAGGATTTGTTTGCCTGGTGCAGCGGCCTCCTTCCGTAGGGGTCTCCCAGAGTGGTGTGGCGTCTTTCCGGACTCCTGCAGCGGCCTCCCAGCGTGTCAGCTTTGCGGCATGGAGCCAAGACTGGAAGCAAGGTACCAGCTTGGTCTGTTGTACTGAATTTTTATTTCTGTAATGCTGGACATTTTACTTCTCTATTGCCTAAGATTTTGTAACTAAAGAAGCTGTGCCTTGGTACTTTTGTATCTAAGTTGGCGCTGTAATTGGCGACGTATAAATTTTTCGCTATACTCATTGAATATATGAGATAATAAAGGATATTCCATTCTATTTCCCTCATGATGAATATGCTTCGACTGTACACAAGCTATCTCCTCTCTAAAGGCAGCCTATTGTACAGTTTCAGTTTGCCTACTAATCTTTGATATCAGTTTTTCTGAGCCAGATTTATTCTTGCCATTGAAGTTGGTCTTCATTCAATTAGTTATTCTTACTCAGAATTGCTCCTTGCCCTTTCTATCTCCTTATTCAATGATAGCTATCTCCTGACAATTTTAGCCACTGACATGATCGACTTGGCCCATATATCTTATTCCCATATATTAGACCGAATTCCTCGGCAATGCCTTCTTTCATGTTAGACTGGGAACATACTGTAGTAAATTCTCCTGAACGCATTAGAAATCTCTCCCCCTTACTATTATAAGCATCTATATTTGGAAAGTTAAAAACCCCATTATAACTACCCTATAATTCTTGACTGCTCTGTGCTTTCCTTCCCCATCTTTCCTAATAGTTGTTAGCCTGTACAATACAGCCAAATTTTCATTTGGTTTATTATGAGACAGCGAGTGAGAGAATGATAGAAGTCATCTATGGCTCAGTTGATGGCACTAAGTTAGTAGGTTTTTGACATCAATTCGAAGTCTAAGATTTGAATGCAAGAAATCAAAAAAATGATGCTTTAATGCAGTACAGGAGTGTGCTGCACTGTTCTGCATGCCACAGATGAGATGTTAAGTCGAGGACCATCTACTCTCAAGGTGAATACGAAAGATTCCATAGTAATATTTTGAAGAAGAAAAGGGCAGTTATCTTTTGATGTTTAAACCCTAATGAAGGTCTCAAAACAGATTATCTGGACAGTATTACATTGTTGTTTGTGGGAGATACTATGTGCATTTTGACTACCCATTTTCTGACTTTAAAAAAGGGATTACACTTCAATAGAATGTGATTGGCTGTAAAGTACTATGAGAGATCCTGGAGTAATGAAAAGCAACATATACGCAAGTCTGTGTGTAGGTACGATTGTTGATACCTGATGTAGTTTTTTGTCTTAATTTAAAATGTATATTTTTCTGTAATAGCTCAGGAGATTGTTGAACCACATCTTGTGTTTTTGCAACAAACATTGTTTCATTTGAGGATATCTAAAAGAAAGGAAATTGTGCAATTTTAAGAGCATGTTTTGAGCAGCATGCAAAGTACACTTTCAAATCCATTAAAGAAATAATTTTCACAAGTGGTAATTAACAGTTGAACAATTGAAAAAATGTCAGTGTCACAAGCACCAGCTTGAAAATCATATACTCTGCCAATCTGCTTTGGTTTTGCCTTTAGACCATTGATTCTCTTTATTTACATGCTTTAACTGTCCTTCAATCCAAGTGCAGATGTCAGAAAAGTTAGTAACCCCATTTCTTTCTGAATATGAACTTGCAAAAACATACACGTAGAAACATGCTCTATGTTAGAGGGGTTGTAATTAAAAATTATTTGTGTAATAGTATTATGGGAAATTCTATCTGTAATTAGTGTGAGTTTTGTGCTAATTTTACAGTGACCCACGTCGTTTACAGCTGCATGTTCAATGTTACGATCATCTCACTTTGTATTTTAAACGATGAGAGTTTGTGTTTTATAGAGTCATACTGTGATTCAGCGTGGAAACAAGCCCTTCTGCCCAACTTGTTCATGCCGACCAGGTTTCCTGAACTGACCTAGTCCCATTTACCTGTGTCTTTCTAGCCTCTCCATATAACTCAAACCTTTCAGACTCGGTAACATTCTTATAAATTTTTTTTGTACCCTTTGCAGTTTAACATCACCCTTTCTATAGTAGGACAACGAGAATTGTACACAGTACTCCAAAAATGACCTTACCAATGTCTTGTATAGTCATAAAATGATGTCCCAACTCCTGTACTCAATGCTCTGACCGATGAAGGCAAGCATGCCAAATGCCTTCTTCACCATCTTGTCTACTTGTTACGCCACTTTCAACGAACTATGTACCTGCACCCCTAGATCTGTCTGTTTGACAACTTTCCTCAGGGCCCTACCATTAACTGTGTAAGTCCTACCCTAGTTTCTCTTACCAAAATACAACACATTGAGTTTAATGGCAGATAAATGCAATCTGCCATTCCTTGGCCCACTGGCCGAGTTGATCAAGATCTTTTCCTCCTAGATAACCTTTGTCACCGCCCACTATACCACCAATTTGGGGTCATTCACAAATTTACTAACCATACCTCCTCTTTTCATCCAAGTCGCTTATATAAATGACAAATAACAGTGGACCCAGCACTGATCCTTGTGGCCCACTGCTGGTCACAGTCCTTGAGTCTGAACAACAACCCTGTAGCACCACCCTTTGTCTCCTACTATCAAGCCAGTTTTGTATCCAATTGGCTAGCTGTTCCTGATCTAACCATACCAACTTATCTACTATGCTTTACTATCATTTATGTTGAAATATAGGTTCATGAGGAAGTTTTGTGGCGCAGTGTGTAACTACCTTGCCACAAAATCAGAAGCTCCGGGTTGAAGGTTCATTTGGGCATTTGATGACCAAGGAAGGTGCATTCATGGCACATCATCAACCTGTACCTCCCTCAAACACAAGCCAGTGGCTGGCTGCAACACGTGCGATGTCACAGCAATTCAAGACTCCTTGGCAGTCAATGTGGATCAAATTGGTGCCAACAGCACTGCATTCAAGCTCCCTTCAATCTGATGTGGATTTGGGACCTGCCTCCAAGACCTACCTGTGGTGACCGTGGTGTTAAGGTTTGGGCCTGTCTTCAGACCAAAAATTTGAGCAGAAGATGGGTCCAATCAGCTATTGCATTGTTTTAACCTTCACTGTGTTTCTACGTGCTCTAGCATTCTGCATCTGTTTTTGCTATTTCTACATTAACTGGCAAATTGGTTTATTTTATAAACCACATGTAGCAAAATCCTTTATTAATAGAATTGGACTAAATAAAAATAGTATAAATGACTGGTCTTATTTTTGTCTATATTGCTCAAGGGACCCATGAATTTTATGTTAGTATTGTCTCCAATAAAACACAACTGGATTTTCACATGCCAGACCAGGCATTCTTGTTTCACTTTTTCTGAGTTGTATAAGGCAAAATTCCTTGTGATGAAATTGCTGCCATAACATATTCTGCAAAAATATGATTCAATATATAAAACTGTGAATGAACTGCAGGAGGATAACACATTCACCTGACCCCAACATCACACAGCCTACCCAGAAAATCCAGCACAGGGTAAATTGATTTAATTTTGTTTTTAAAAATTCAGATACATGTATCCTTTATGATCATGAAGGAGGATTTTTTAAAAGTAGAAATTCTAAAGCAATTTAAAAATTAGAAGATGAGCATAATGGAATTAAATGGATACCCATTACACTGACATAATTATGTGTTATGATAGAATGCCAATTAATGCTGTGATCAATTTAATGCACCTAATTTGATGGTACATGAATTTTCTGGGAATCCATTTATGTTAATAATAGAATGGAAGCTCTGAATTTCACAAGGAGAGGCAACATATAGATTGCTAAAATTAGGGTGATCATTCGGATGCTGTCTGTTTATATTGCCTCATGTAAATACTCTATTAGCAGAGCCATCAACTAATACACAAAATAATTGGGGAAGTAGTGTGTCCAAAATAATTAATAAACCTGTCATATCACTGATGAACTCAATGAATTCAGTGTAAGTCATCTCTCCAACTCTCTGTTGGACAAATAATACGCTGACAAAGCACATGTTTAAATATGAGATAGTAGGAACTGCACTTATTTCTGAAGAAGGGTCTAGGCCCGAAACGTCAGCTTTCCTGCTCCACTGATGCTGCTTGGCCTGCTGTGTTCATCCAGCTCTACACTTTGTTATCTCTGTTTAAATATGACTTGTGTTTATTTAGAAATATAATATTAATAGAAGAAACAGTCAAAACTAAGATATATCATACTTGTTTAATTTACTTATAAAACCAAAAGTTCAAAGCTTAATTTTATTCTTGGATTGCCAACTCTGTTTAGATTTATTCCTCACTTGACCTTGTGTTGTCCTGCCTGTTGAAAAGACCTTTTATCTTCCCCATATTTCATAACAAAAATTATAATGTTCAAACAAAGAGCAAAACATTTTTAATGCTCCTGTGTTTTCTATTTTTCCCTCAGTGTTTCATAACAATGTCCGAGAAGCTAATTTTTAATTCCAGGTGGATTGGCAATGCAAACATGAGATAAAACTGAACCATGAATTTAAAAATTAACAGAACAGCTCTCCCAACTGTCTGTGGATGGGGAAGTAATTCACTCAAGTAATTGTACACACCTTTATTATTCATCAAAGCTAAAACAGAGTTGCCGAAAAGTCAAAAATTATATTTTACCATTGAAAACAGTGGTTCTCACAGGAAGATCTGTAAGTAGAAGACTGCTTCACCAGAAACTGATTGCTAGCTATGTATATTTCCTTTCTTGCAACCTCCCCTGATGTAACATATAATTACAATTGATTATAACTGCTTCCTGCAGGGACAGCAATACAATTAATTGACTTTGACAATAATGTAGAGCTGTTATTTCAGAAATTCCCAAAGAGGATTGCTAAGTGGGGCTACAAGCTATGAGACAGCAACGGCCTCCATGGAGCTTCTATCAGGTTATAGCCACTCTGTCTTTAACAGGCCCTGCATGGAAACAGATACTTTGATCCAACCAGTCCATACTGACCATAATCGCAAACTAACCTAGTCCCACCTACGTGTGCTTGGCCCATAGTCCTCCAAATATCTCTTATTCATATACTTATCCAAATGTCTTTTAAATGTCATAACTGCACACACATTCACCACTTCCTACCACATACGAACCACTCTCTATGTAAAAACAAATGCCCCTCATCTTTTTTAAATCTTTCTCCTTCCACCTTAAAAATATGCTCCCTAGTCTTGAAGTCCCTCAGCCTAGGGAAAAGACACCTGTCATTAAGACAGCTGCCATTCAACTTGTCTATTCCCATCATGATTTTGTAAACCTCTATAAGGTCACCCCTCAACCTCCTACATTCCAGTGAAAAAATGTCCCGGGCTATCCAGCCTCTTCATATAACTCGAAACCTCCATTCCCAGCAACATCCTGGTAATTCCTTTCTGAACCCTCTCCAGTTTAATAATATCCTTCCTAAAATGGGGTGACCAGAACAGGACACAATATTCCAGAAGAAGTCCTGTACGTTATCAACATAATGTTCCAACTCCTATATTCAAAGTTTTGAGCAGTGAAGGTAAGTGTGCTGAACACCTTCTTAACTACCCTGTCGACATGTGACACAAACTTCAAAGAATTATGTACCTGAATGTATGTAATTATGCATATAATTATGCATATCATGCCCCCCAACTCCCTCATTTCCTCCCCAGACACACTCTTGGTTTTCAATGTTGGATCATTATGATTTGCATGTTTCAAAATTGGGTCACGGAGACAGAAACATTTGAGAAACACAGTTGTTCCATGCTCAGCTAACTATATTTTGTTGTAATAGAAACAAAATGCCAGAAATACTTAGCAGATCTGGCAACATCTGACAGAGTTAAAGTTTCAGTGCTGTTACCCTTTGTCATAGGACTAAAATTTTAACTCTGTCTTGTCTCTACAAATGCCGTCTGATCGGGTGAGTAATCTGAATATTTTCTGTTCTTATTTGGGGTGGCACGGTGCCTCAGTGGTTAGTACTGCAGCCTCACAGTGCCAGGGTCCAGGGTTTGATTCCAGCCTCTGGTGACTGTGTAGAGTTTGCACTTTCTCCCAGTGCACATGTGGGTTTCTTCAGGGTGTTCTAGTTTCTTCCCACACTCCAAAGATGTGCTGGCTAGGTGGGTTAGCCATGGTAAATGTGGGGTTGAAGGGGTGGGATGCTCCTTGGAGGGTCAGTGCAGATGTAATGGACCAAATGGCCTCTATCGGGATCCTAGGTTTCTATTTCAGATTTCCAGCATTGGCAGGGTTTTAATTTTGCATTACCTAAGCCTTGCCCCCCCACCCCCACCCATTTCAAGTCAGATTTTTAGCAACAAAATCTTGCATTTATCTGGGGAATGAACTGCCACAAATTTTCAACCAACTGCTCAACTAACCACTCCCTATGACAATACATTGACTCAGCAGACTTGGCTCGCCTAGTTTGAATTTACACAAAAGCTTTGCAGTTAACTGTTCCCTGGTGCTTTCTCCATGGCAACACCTCTATCATTCAGGGTCCAATTGCTAACCAATCAGCAACCTCATGCAGTATAAATTATTTCCTTTGTGATTTAGTATTTTTGCAATTTTGACAAAGCTCCTTTTTCTCAGAACTCAAATTTAAAAAAGACATCGTAGGTATTATGGAAATATAGTCCAACTGGCAAGATGTAACTAGAGACAGATCCCGAGGATCTGTGTTCGGCCCTGGTGTTTAACTGTGTATTGGTGTTCCACTGTATTAAAATTCAGTATGTCACAAATCCACTTATAGCACACAAGTCTGATGGTTCCGAACTACCTCACAGCCTTGACTTCCAAGGCATACCTCCCCACGCCCCCAGCTTACTGCTCTTAAAGCACAGTCAGGTGGATAGTTGATCCTATGTAGGACTGCAAAAACGAATAGATTTTCGCTATGCACATGCATCGAATGCAGCAATAGAGAGCTGTATCTACAAATTTTCTGACGGCACCAGGTTAGCTGACTCAGTGATGGTGGGAGCAACAAATTGCTAAGGGCCATTGAGAGATGAAAGCTGGTGACAAAATTGGTGGTGAAGAATGAGGTGATTTACAATGAACTTGAGAAAGATATGAACAAAAACAAAGTTGCTGGAAAAGCTCAGCAGGTCTGGCAGCATCTGTGAAGGAGAAAACAGAGTTAACGTTTCAGGTCGAGTGACCCTTCTTCAGAACTCAGTTCTACATTCAGTTATCAGTATCACATCTTGGGTAGGGTATATTAGGCATTAGTGCTAGAATAATGCCGATTCACCAGAGAGATACCAAGATTAGAGATAACAAAGTGTAGAGCTGGATGAACACAGCAGGCCAAGCAGCATCAGAGGAGCAGGAAAGCTGACGTTTCGGGCCTACACCTTTCTTCAGAAATGTGTAGGCCCGAAACGTCAGCCTTCCTGCTCCTTTGTTGCTGCTTGGCCTGCTGTGTTCGTCCAGCTCTACACCTTGTTATCTCAGATTCTCCAGCATCTGCAGTTCCTATTATCTCAGATACCAAGATTAGGTGGGTTATTGAGGTTGGTTGGCTCGCCGAGCCGGTTTGTTGTTTTGCAGATGTTTCGTTACCACGCTTGGTAACATTCTTAGTGTAGCCTCCGATGAAGCGTCGGTGTGTTTTCCCGCCTGATTTTAAAATTCTGGGGTCCGTTGAGATGGATTACCTCACTTCCGGGTTTCCTTCGTAGTGGAATGTATATGGGGTCAAGTTCAATGTGTTTATTAATAGCCTGCTTCGTGGAGTGCCATGCTTCCAGGAATTCTCGTTGAACTTGTTGAACAACATTACTTGAACAAGAACATGACCCCTGTGAAACCATCTCCAAGGACAACATACTCAAACTATTGGACCTATGCCTGACCACCCACTTCACCTTCAACAGCCAAATATACGAGCAAATCAACGGGACGCCCATGGGATCACCTGTCTCCGGACTCATAGCAGAAGCAGTGATGCAAAGATTGGAAAGGACCGTCCTTCTGAAAATCCAACCTAAGCTGTGGATACGCTACGTAGATGACACCTTTGTCATCATTAAATGGGCCAAATTAGAAGAGACACACAAACTTATAAACAACACCCTCACTGGAATAAGATTCACCAGAGAGGAAGAGAAGAACAAACAGCTCCCATTCCTGGACGTCATGGTAGAACGCAAGACAAATGGGGAACTCCAAATGAAAGTACACCGAAAAGCCACACACCCAGACCAGGTACTGAATTTCAATAGTAAGCATCCCAGCACACACAAACGAAGCTGTGTACGAACACTATTTAAAAGGGCAACAATACACTGCAGCAACACGGAACTACGCCAAGAGTAAGAAGAATACCTCTGCCAAGTGTTCAAGGATAATGGATATCCAAAGAACTGGGTCAGAAGATGCCTCCACGAACAGCATCAGAAAGATTCTACACGCCCCAACACCTTCATCACACTACCCTACATCAGGAACACGTTGGAACTCACCACAAGACTCCTACGACCGCTGGGAATCAGAGTGGCACACAAGCCCACGTCAACCCTACAACAACTTCTCATCCGAACTAAAGACCCACTCCCTGCCATGGACAGGACCAATGTCATTTACAAGATCCCCTGCAGAGACTGCGAGAAACACTGCATCGGACAAACAGGAAGGAAACTAACAACAAGAGTACATGAACACCAACTGGCTACAAAAAGACACGACCAGTACTCACTCATCTCAATCTACATGGACAAGGAGAACCATGACTTCGACTGGGACAGCACCAAGATCCTGGAACAGGCTAGGCAGAGACAAGCACGAGAACTCCTGGAAGCACGGCACTCCACGAAGCATGCTATTAATAAACACATTGAACTCAACCCCATATACATTCCACTACGAAGGAAACCCGGAAGTGAGGCAATCTATCTCAATGGACCCCAGAGTTTAAAAACCAGGCAGGAGAACACACCAACGCTTCATCAGAGGCTGCACTGAGGATGTTACCAAGCATGATAACGAAACGTCTGCAAAACAACAAACCAGCTCGACGAGCCAACCAACCTCAACACCCACAACCTGAGTTACAGATCTACTCCAAAACCTTAGATGGGTTAAATTATGAAACAT
Source organism: Ginglymostoma cirratum (assembly GCA_024137785.1). Taxonomy (NCBI): domain Eukaryota; kingdom Metazoa; phylum Chordata; class Chondrichthyes; order Orectolobiformes; family Ginglymostomatidae; genus Ginglymostoma; species Ginglymostoma cirratum. The sequence goes on from JAHRHZ010000023.1 coordinate 50,793,037, forward strand.
CAGTCTTTATTTTCTATCCCTTGTTGTTGTTAATTAAGAAACAGTGAGATAGCTTAAAGTTTTAGCATACCATTTTGAACAGGGCAGCCCATGTGGAGAAGATCTATTAGAGTGCTTCATACTTCTTTGTATCTTGTAAATACTGAAAAGACTTAGGCTAGTCAGGAGATTAGTCATTAGCTGTAGCCAGATTTATAATGGTGCGGGTCCAATTGGCTTTCCAGTCAATGGTGATCGTAAGGCTATTCATTGTTCTGAGATTCAGTGATGGTAATGGACATTGGATACTAAAGGGAGATAATTGGACTTTCACTGCCTGGTAGTTATGTAGCATAATTGTCATTTGCCACTAACCAGTGCAAGCCTAGACGTGAGATCATGAAGGCACGGTTCATTATCTGAGGAGTTACACATAGTACTGAACAGCACGCAGTCATCAACTAACATCCTAATTCTTGACCTTTTAGCAGAGGTCATTAAGGTTGTTGATGAAGTATTTGCTGATGATAGTTGGGCCTGGTTCGCTGCCATAATGAACTCTTGCAGTGATACCTTTTGGCTGAGATATTAGCCAGTATGAAGAGTTACAGTGGACAAGTGGAGTTAAGATTAAAAACGCACTGTGTTCTAATTGCTTGGGGTAAGATTCTCACAGGATGAACGAATTATAACGTTCCTAAGGGAAACATCCTCTCTGTTCAGCTGTTGCCTGACTGCTTCCAGCAGGTTTGGCACGTTAAGTTGTTTATTTGTAAACAGCACAAGATTTGTGAGGCTCAGGAGGATTCTCAAGGTAGTGGAGTACACAATCCATTGCAACACACAATGTAATTTGTTTTCTATTAGGAATACTATCTCACAGGAGTGGATCTTTGGCACTAATACAATCAAGTCTAATATTCATTGCCAAAAAATGCACTGAAAGGTACATTTCCCTGATGTTACTGCAACAGTTGAAAGTTCAAACTCAAAGCTTTGCTGATTTTTCACAGCAAGGTTGGTGATTGGCATTAATGCAGTTCAAGAAAAACTCTGCAGTCATCAGCCTGATACCAGACCAAGGGAATAACTCCTTTGGTTCATAGCACTTATCACATGGCAGCTCCCAGGAGATCTCATCAACTTTATTTGACCTTTGGCAATTTTTAAAATCCAGTTTTCCAAAGCTTTTTTAGAAAAATAAATTATGGAACAGTGAACCAGTATCCTCCCTGGTCTCCAGCAGTTGTTGTCACATAACACATGTTCACAATTTAGTTGCAGTCTCAGTTTTGGTTTACACAGTTATCTGTGGAGTTATTTTCTAAACAGGTAAAGCTTAGTAGGTCGTCTTCCCCTGTTGTCTGTATGTGCTTACCCATGTGCTCCTCTAGCAACAATTGCAATGAGAGATGAACATTACTCCTCTTCCTCCTTTATTTAACCAAGGGATTGAGGAAACAATAGTCCCATTAACAGCACTGCAGAAGAATCACACCTGCACATTTCTTAATCTATATAGATTGGTGCACCATCACAAAGTGTATCCAACATTTTCACAGGGAACAGGATGACTGTTGTAATTTCAATATGAAGTGGAACACAGTCACCGTGTTCTGTGAACAGTGAATGAAAAGTGCATCATGTTCTTAACATCAATCACAGGTCAAGAAGCTTTGCCATTGTTACCTAGTTCCTTTTTAAACAAGTTAGACAACTCCAACGAGAATGTTATTTGCCTGGGTTTGCCTGGGTGTCCCACAATACTGAAGCAGTCAAATCACTATAAACCAGTCCAGTGCAAAAAGTCTCAAATTTATTAGGAAATAAGTTATAAGCATCTAATACTAAACAATACTATCTTACAAATTTTTAATTTCAGAAAATACTTTATTCATAAAAATATCTTTATATACAACCATTGATGCAGTTCGATACTGTACAGTAGCATATGAAGGAACAAACAAACATTGAAGTTTTATTCTATCCAAGAAATAAAACAAAAGCATTTCTTACTTGTACAAGTTCATATTTACATACATTTGGGGCACTGGGAGGGTCTGATAACTAAATGGGCCCCCATTTAACTTCAGCAGAAAGGCCTCAGACAGTGGTCTTTCCCTACATACTACCTGTAATCCTATTCAGCCCCTTAAGCTTTCAATACTTCCCCAAGTCTCTTGTAAATTTATGCAGTTGCCCTCTCTCTCTGGCTCTGTCTCTGTGGGACTGCAAAGCTGTTTTCTCTCTTCCTCTCTCTCCGGTTTGTCAGCAGGTCTCTGCCTTTTGCCATACATGTCTCCTCGGAAGGTCTCCTCCCAATCTACAGATTAGTCCTTTTTATATATCTTTTCCTGTACCTTCTGGATAATTCTAAAGCTTTAGCCAATCAGAAGGTTCCGCTTAATGGCTTCTGCAGGTTTGGATGACTTTGTTAATCACTAAACGTCCTGTTAATGTTTGTTCCATGGTTTTAAGCTTGAGTGTGTGCATCTTGTTGCTAATATGTAACCCTTCTTTGTTTACGTTTCGGGTCTGGTGACCCCTCCTCAGAACTTGAGGGGTTCTGAGGAAGGGTCACTGGACCCGAAACGTTAAATCTGTTTTTCCCTTCACAGATGCTGCCAGACCTGCTGAGCTTTTCCAGCAACTTTGTTTTTGTTCCTGATTTACAGCATCCACAGTTCTTTCAGTTTTTATTACCCTTCTTTGTTTAGTTGGTATGATAGAGCTGTCCAGGATGGCTGTTGACAGAATGTGTCCTTCATGCTATACTAATGTCTTTAGCACCTAGTTGCTGCTTGTGTCTGGTTTCTGGGTTTTGTGACTTCAGATTTTACTTGGCCAATCTACCCAGCATTCCTTGATGTTTTGCCAAATTAGCAATGTGTTTTAGCAGCTGCTACACCATGGAACACCCTAAGGGAAGTTTAACCCTTAATATTAACAGTGGAAAATATGTGAATTTATTTGGAAGATGTAGTAGAAGGACTTGCAGACCTGACCTGAGTCAACATGTTTGAAATTAAACATGAAATATAATGTATTTAAATTGGGCAAATGACTTTTGTGAACAAATTTGACATATTCAATTTATGATAGGAGCATGGTTTTTGTAGTGAATATGTAGTGTTTTCTTGTATCATTTTATCACAGTGAAGTTCTTGTTGTCCAAAGTATACCATGGCCTGAATCCTCCAATCGGGGGTTGGATTCACTCCCAGATCAGACAACATGTCGCCCATTTATCTTTGGAGGTGTTTTCCATGTAAAGTTATGGGCCAGGGGCCTTCTCAGCCAAAGCAGCACATCTAAATCAGGAATATTCGTCAGGACCAGGAGAGAGAATCGGTGCTGAAATGATGTTCCTTTTTACAGCAGCTGCTGCCATGTGTTTTTTAGTCACTCACGGGATTTTGGCTGGGCCAACAATTATTGCTCATCCTTTGACAAGGTGGTTATGGCTTCTTAAACTGCTGCAGTCCTTGGGCTGTTGGCGCACCATTTTGGATGGAGTTCTGGAATTTTGATCAAGCAACAATGAACAAATGCTGGCATAGTTCCAAGATGTTTGAAGAGCTGTTCATTTTTCATTTGAAGAGCCAGAGCAGGCACAATGGGCCAAATGGCCTCCTTGTATGCTGTAATAATTCTGTGAAGCCAGGATGGTGTGCAGCTAGGAGAGAGAGAAACTCACAGGGGGTGGCATTTCTATTTAACTGCTGCCCTTGCCCTTCGAAGTGGTAGAGCTCGCAATGCAAGATCTCCTCCCATTAGGGATGGGAGAAAAATGCTGGCCTGGTCAGTGATACCTACATTACACAAACAAAAGAAGAACAAAAAGTTATCATGTGCAAAGCAAATGTGGCCATTTAGTATCTTCAGGGGTGAGAACAAATAACTGAGTGTTAAAATACAATTGTAGAATTAATAAGATCTGAGATGATTATTGAACTCTGCAGGCCTCACTCCTTGATCTAATAATTAGATTAAATGTGAGCATGAATGGATGTCAAACTACATTAGAGCCCCATGGTGATCTGCCACAGATATATTTGTTCATGATCCACACACTGAGTTATTGATCTCTGTTACATTACTGCGGAGAAGTGTCAAAACTTTCCCACAGTGAAGAAGGGGAGATGGAATATTCACCCTGAGGCCTCTGATCTATTTATTCAAGCATCAAGCCTGAGAATTGCAGTTGTCTTTTATGTGACAGGGAATGATTTATGTTCCATATGGGTGACAAAATAGTAAGCATTTCTGTACCTTTGTCTTTAGAATTATTTTCTTACCCTTGATTTTCCTCCCCCTAACCACAGACTGACAGTAGTTCAGAGGCCAGGTGATCACTCTGACCTCGAGCATTTCTTGGTGCCGGCTCGTAGTTAATTATTGGATATGGGACTGTGACTTGAAAGTAATCTTTGGTATGATTTTTCCCAGAACTCGACTCGGCACTTTCTCATGTTATGTGGCCAAAACTAGAGAGTCCCCAGAGCAGAATGACTCCTGTCCATAACAGCAGGTGCTCCTACATACATACCTTCGATGTGAAAGTGCTAGTGTTGGATTGGGGTGGACAAAGTCAGAAATCATATCACATTAGGTTAGAGTCCAATAGATTTATTTGAAATCACAAGCTTTCAGAACACAACTCTTTCATCAGGTGAAGTGACAAAGCAGTAGAGTCTGAAACCTTGAGATTTCAAATAAATCTGTTGGATTCTAACCTAGTATCATGTGATTTCTGACACATATCTTTAGCATTGACTTGGGAGTGAGTGGGCAAGTAAACTCCTTTTAATGAAAAAGAAACTGGAGGTGTACAATTTCAGGTCTCCACTCCCATTGAAGGTGCAGTCTCCCCTCACATTATCTCCAGAGTTAAAATGCTGCCTTCCCTCTCAAATGGATATAAAAGATCGCACAATGCCATTTTAAGAAAAGCAGGGGAGTTCTTCCACTGCCCTGGAAAACATTTATCCCTGGACCAATATCACAGCTGTAAACATTTTCTAGCATCAACCAGATTGTTACATTTATTTCAGCAATGTCTACATCTCAACTTGGCTTTAAAGTGCTTCAGGATGTCCTCAGATTGTGAAAAGTGCTATTCAAATGTAAGTCTTTTCCTCTCTTAAATAGTAAAGAAATGTCTTATCCTCTTCCAAAAATGAAAATGTTGTCATAGAGTGATAGAGTTACATAGCACAGAAACAGACTCTTCACTCCAACTCACCCATGCTGACCAGACATTCCAATCTGACCCAGTCTCATTTGCCAGCCCTCTAAACCCTTCCAGTTCATATAATCATCCAGATACCTTTTAGATGTTGTAACTTTACCAGTTTCCACCACTTCCTCTGACAGCTTATTCCAATGCATGCACCACGTTCTGCATCAAAATTTTACCTCTTAGGTCCTTTTTAAATCTTTCCCCTCTCATCTTAAACCTATGCCCTCTAGTTTTGGACTCCCTTACCCTAGGAAAAAGGCCTCAGCTATTCTCCCTACCATGTCCCTCAGGATTTTATAAACCTCTAAAAGATCACCCCTCAGCCTCCAACACTCCAGGGGAAAATAGCCCCAGCCTATTCAGCCTCTCAATTCAACGCAAAGCCTCCAGTCCTGTCAACATCCATTTAAATTTTTTCTGCACCTTCTTAAATTTAACAACATCTTTCCTTTGGAAGGGTGACCAGAATAGTATGCGGTATTCTAAAAGTGACCACACCAATGTCCTGTACAGCAGCAGCATGATGTTCCAATTCGAATGCTCAATACACTGACCAATGAAGGCAAGCAGGGCCAATGCCTTCTTCACCACCCTATCTACCTGCAATTACACTTTCAAAGAACTATGTACCTACACCCCTAGGTCTCTTTGTTCAGCAACACTCCCCAGGACCCTACCGCTAACTGTATAAGTCCTGCCCTGGTTTGCCTTACCAAAATGCAACGTCTCATAATTATTTAAATTAAACTCTATCTGCCACTCCTCGGCCCACTGGCCCATCTGGTCAAGGTCCTGTTGTACTCTGAGATAATCTTCTTCACTGTCCACGATGCCACCAACTTTGGTATCATCTGCAAACTTACTAACGATGCATCCTATATTCACATCTAAATCATTTATATAACTAACAAAAAGCAGTGGACCCAGCACCGATCCTTGTGGCACACTGCTGATCACAGGCCTCCAGTCCAAAAATCACCCCTTCACCTCACCTTCTGTCTCCTACCTTCAAGCCAATTTTACATCCAATTGGCTAGCTCCGCCAGATCCCATGTGATCTGACCTTACTAAACAGTCTACCATGCCGAATCTTGACAAACACTTTGCTGAAATCCATGTAGACAATACCTACTGGTCTGCCTTCATCCATCTTCTTTGTCACGTCTTCAAAAACTCAATCAAGTTAGTGAGACACAATTTCACATGCAAAAGCCATGTTGACTATCCCTAATCAGTCCTTGTCTTTCCAAATGAGTACAGGAAATGACAAAAGGAATCATTGTAAATGTTTCAGTTCCATTCAGGAATTGCCTGATGATGGGGCTATGAGACTGCAGTGTAAATAAGAACAGTGGACGGATCAGTGGCAGATCTGGGGTTGATCTGCTAGGAAATTGGACATCTTAACTCACACAATGTTACAGTATTTGAAGAGGTATTAAAAACATTTCTGATGCATTAATTTAAAGAAATAACAAAGTTGTTCAGATTAAATTGTTAGTGAAGTTGAGCCATGTATACATGTTGCAAGAATATAAGCGGAACATGATCAGCTCGGGTCTTGTTGGCATAACTCAGTCACAAGTCACCTACTAAAGCGGATGAACTAAGAGGAAGTAGATTATGGAGTTATGAACTTTAGTACAATGAAATGCTTTAGAAAATGCAAGAAAACACTAAAAGGAGAAGGTCAGTGGAAAGAGAGGAAATATCATTATCATAGATAGTAAGAACTGCAGATGCTAGAGTCAGAGAAACACAGTGCGGAGCTGGAGGAACACAGCAGCCAGACATTTATCAACTGCTTTTTGTTTCTTAGAGGAAAAGATGGTCATTTGTTCATTTTTCCAAATATCTGTCCTTTGCTCATTCCTGGCAGCCTCATTATTCAAGTGATCTTCTGCGGATGTGAGTCTAAGCAATGATTAGGAACTGCAGAGTTTGGATAAGAAACCAAGGCTATCAAATTGTTACCCCCTTTTCCACTATGCACACTTTTCAACAGATGCCACTGGAGAATAGCCAAGAACAAGGTAGATTTAATTCTCCATCTAACTTTTCACCTGCCCAGGAACATTAATCAATTCAGTAAAAAGAATTGAACAGACTTAGGAACTTGTCAATTCTAAGTATCATAAGTAAAATGCTTACGTTTGTTGAAGCAATGATTTCCATCATGTGTATGTCTGAATTCATATGTATGTAACTGCATGTACATCAAATTCGTAGACACGTAAAGGTATTTCATTATAACTGCAGAAGTGAAATATGCTTCAATTGAAACTCATTGTAGTTCCTGTCACACACATTCCTGTTTGATGCTGCTTTTATAACTTTAACATTTTGAAACACAGTTTCACATTTTGCCTGATACAGATTCATCCTGGGTGTCCCACACAATGCATTTTCTTTATCCTGTGGTTGTTACAGTTTGAATTATTTAATTTAATTTCTTATTACATTTGCCACACACAATCCAGACTTGGAAATATATCACTTTTACTTCAGTATTGATGGGTCAGAATCAACAGCATTATGCATCTACCCACACCGCAAGGACTGCAACAGTTCAAGAAGGTAATAAATGTTCTCTCAGACAGTGGCGTCCACATCCTGTGAAAGAACAAACGAACCCTAATCGTCTTCCTTCTTCTGAGCCTCATTTTTCATGTCACAGCCCCGCCTCTCTCTTCTAACCAACAGGATTGTATCGTGAATTTTATTTTTTTAAGTAGTGGTTATGTTTCAGCTGATAATTTTTCAGCCCCTGACCCACCCTCTTCCCCTTGCTAATTTTTCACTATCTACAAAGGATTAATTCTCAGTCTTGTGTTATCTCTTTCCTCCACCACAGAAACCGCAAACAACAATTGCTTCAGGCATTTAAAACAAAAACTGCTGTGTAACTTTATGATCTTGAGGCCTCAGTCATAATGTCCAGGAGCATTCTGCTGCAAAAAGGATGAAAAATGTTGAGGATAGAAAACAAGAGAAAGCTCAAAAAAATTATCGATGCTCACAAACAACTCAATATCATGGCTAAGATAACAAGCATGGGGCTGGATGAACACAGCAGGTCAAGCAGCATCATAGGAGCAGGAAAACTCGACGTTTCGGGCCTAAACCCTTCATCAGAAATGGGGGAGGGGGAGAGGGTTCTGAAATAAATAGGGAGAGAGGGGGAGGCGGATAGAAGATGGATAGAGGAGAGGATAGGTGGAGAGGAGGCAGACAAGTCGAAGAGGCGGGGATGGAGCCAGTAAAGGTGAGTGTAGGTAGGGGGGTAGGGAGGAGATAGGTCAGTCCAGGGAGGACGGACAGGTCAAGGGGGCGGGATGATGTTAGCAGATAGGAGATG
>JAHRHZ010000023.1:50802015-50828712 GCA_024137785.1 Ginglymostoma cirratum
CATCTCCACCTCCCTAACCTGTCCTTCCTCTCACCCCAAGCCACACCCCCATCTCCTATCTACTAACATCATCCCGCCCCCTTGACCTGTCCGTCCTCCCTGGACTGACCTATCTCCTCCCTACACCCCTACCTACACTCACCTTTACTGGCTCCATCCCCGCCTCTTCGACTTGTCTGCCTCCTCTCCACCTATCCTCTCCTCTATCCATCTTCTATCCGCCTCCCCCTCTCTCCCTATTTATTTCAGAACCCTCTCCCCCTCCCCCATTTCTGATGAAGGGTTTAGGCCCGAAACGTCGAGTTTTCCTGCTCCTATGATGCTGCTTGACCTGCTGTGTTCATCCAGCCCCATGCTTGTTATCTCAGATTCTCCAGCATCTGCAGTACCTTTTATCTCAATATCATGGCTGACAGTATTTACATGTATGATTCCCTGCCTATATCCACTGACTCTTGTTTTGAATTTCCTTTTTTAATAGACCACTGATTTCCTTAAAAAATATGTGTTTTGAATTTTTCTCCTTCTCATTGACTCCTTCTCCATGAATGGCCTCTTACCTGTTTGGCTTCCACTTGACTCTCTCTTGCTATACCCTCCACTCTGCTTGCTCAGTCTACTTCCTCCATTCTGCAAACTGACTAGGTTACCAGTCCATCCTCTGTGGTTACAGCAACACAATCATTTCACCCACATTCACACACCTCTCTGACAAATTTCATGTTGCGAGACAGTGCTATATTGACCCTGCATACGTTGACATCTTGCACTTGTCAACCACACAATAAAATTTCATTCTGTTTCACTCTTTGCAATTTGCACCTTGCTATCTTGACGTTGACACTAACAAGTCGAAAAGCAATCATCACTTCTGCCACAATGTCTTCAATTTGAAACAACCAAATATTGTGGCATTTAATGTTTCAAATAAATGTTCCAGTCCAAATGTCCAAGGACTAAAAGCAATACGATTGGTTTTTACTCCCATCCAATTCAACTTTAGTTCCTCAACCAATGGACCAAGGTATAGTTAAAATGTTGAATTGCTTTTACTGCAATATGCTTGTCCATCAAAAAATCACCTGCCTGGAATCCAATGAAAACTCCAAAGTAATGAATATCCTGAAGAAAGCAGATATGGTAAAGCAGGAAATAATCATAAATTTCTTCATGTGTGCAATTTTGTTCAAAGCCAATGATAATAACTTCAATGGATTTTCACATGAACCATCAGGGAGAATGATACCATCACTAAACTCTTAAAATTAGGTATAGAAAACTCATTGATTAATGAAGAAAAATTGATAATATAACCTATCAGCACAAATATGTACTAATGTGTTTACTGTGCCTAGTTTATATATCTACATACATGCATAGTGGTCCACCACAATGTTGGATTAGAAATATTGGCAACTTGTTATGTCCAGAAAGTCCAGGTGAACCCAGAAGTATCAATGTAAATAGATAGTGCTGGAACCTACAGTCATCACTCCCTTCCTTCTGTTGCCTAAATTTAGTTTACCTTCACTTCATTCCTGCAAACTCTCGTTACACCTTCTTACATCAACCTCTAAATTACTCCGTCTAACTACTGTTACAGCCGAGGTTGGAGGGGGTCACTGTTTCCTTTTCCAGTCCTACTCTTCAGCTGGATACAGTAAATTTGAAATTTAACCAAGCTGATGAAAAGGGAAATTATATCGGTCTCAGATCTCAGGTTCAGTGTTAGCATCAAGTCAGCCAGGTTTCTTTAGTCAACAACAAATAAATACAAAAACAATCTTCCTCAAAGATATGTTTATTGACAAACAGTTTTAAATTTGTTTCTGTGGATATATATCGTTCTAAAAAAAACATGCATTGAACAAAGAAGAACAAAGAAAACTTACAGCCCAGGAACAGGCCCTTCGGCCCTCCAAGCCTGTGCCGATCCAAATCCACTGTCTAAACCTATCGCCCAATTCCTAAGGATCTGTATCCCTCTGCTCCCCACCTACTCATGCATCTGTCCAGACGCACCTTAAATGAATCTACCGTGTCTGCCTCTACTACCTCTGCTGGCAACGCGTTCCAGGCACCTACCACCCTCTGTGTAAAGTACTTTCCGCGTGTATCCCCCTTAAACTTTTCTCCTCTCACCTTGAACGCGTGACCCCTCGTTATTGAATCCCTCACCCTGGAAAAAAGCTTATCTCTATCAACCCTGTCTATACCCTTCATGATTTTGAAGACCTCAATTAGGTCCCCCCTCAATCTCCTTTTTTCTAATGAAAACAATCCTAACCTACTCAACCTCTCTTCATAGCTAGCACCTTCCATACCAGGCAACAATGGAGTAAACCTTCTCTGTACCCTCTCCAAAGCTTCCACATCCTTTTGGTAATGTGGCAACCAGAACTGTACACAGTATTCTAAATGCGGCCGAACCAAAGTCTTGTACAATTTTAACATGACCTGCCAGCTCTTATACTCAATACCCCGTCTGATGAAGGCAAGCATACCATATGCCTTCTTGACCACTCTATCCACCTGTGCAGCCACCTTCAGGGTACAATGGACCTGAACTCCCAGATCTCTCTGCTCATCAACTTTTCCCAAGGCTCTTCCGTTTACAGTATAGTTCGCATTGAAAACACTGAAAACTCTACAATGTTAACTTTAAAATACTTTGGTCAAGTAATAATTAAAATAACGCCACATAGATCAATCATGATTGCCCCACTCGCTTGGCCCTCTCACAACTTATGTATATCCTTTGAAGACTTTGTGTCTGTATCAGTATGAAGAGCTGTGATCCAAATATTTTTAAATAAGCTGCCAGCAGTCCGGTGAGTTCCTTGAACAGTTGTAAATGTCTGAATTCTGCTTGCTGACGGGGAAGGTTCCAATGAACACTCTCTCAGAATTCTCCACGAGTGGTAAAGATCGTTTCTGGTGGGTTTTCAACTCATACACTTTGCTGGGAGGAGTAGCAAAGAAAGAGGGGAAGCAATGTTCTGTTGCTGCAGGTCAAACTCTCTCTCAGTTCAAAATGCAACAGGGCAATGCCATTCAAAAACTGGCCATTCTCTCTGAAAGTTCTCCAGACTCCATCCACCTTCAACATTATTGCTGGTGTACCCAAAGGTCTCTTCTGTGGCAAAGTATCCTTTATTTAAACATTTCAAGGTATATTTGTATGGGGCCACAAAACTTTTTAAAATGTTTTGATCATAGCTTTTCATAACAATATAGATACAGTGTCTTCAAAAAGACATACATCGATTAAGTAAATGTGCCAAAATTTGGCAAATGGAGTATAATGTGACAAGATGTGAAGCTGTCCACCTTGATAGGAAGAATAGGAAGGAAGAATTTAATAGGAGACTTCAGATTAATGTGGTACAGAAAGATTTAGGTATCCTTAGACATAAATCAACAAATACTTAGGAAGACAAATGTAATTGCATTTTATTGCAAGACAGGTTGAGTATAAATGTAGAAAAATGTTTCTACAGCTGTACAGAGCCTTAGTGACAGTATGTCTGAAGCAAATATCCCTCTGATTTTCTTTCCAGCCTCCAAATTCCTGAGGCGGCTGCAGTTCCACAATCAGAAGTCAGTGCCTTGATTCAGAGATAAAAGGTACTGCAGATGCTGGAGAATCCGAGATAACAAGGTGTGGGGCTGGATGAACACAGCAGGCCAAGCAGCATCATAGGAGCAGGAAAGCTTGACGATTCGGGTGCTCCACACTCCCCTCCAGCCCCACCACACCCGGCACTTTTCCCTGCAACTGCAGGAGGTGCTACACCTGCCCCCACGCCTCCTCCCTCACCCCCATCCCAGGCCCCAAGAAGACTTTCCACATCAGGCAGATGTTCACCTGCACATCTGCTAATGTGGTATACTGCATCCACTGTACCCGTTGTGGCTTCCTCTACATCAGGGAAACCAAGCCGAGGCTTGGGGACCGCTTTGCAGAACACCTGCGCTCAGTTCGTAACAAACAACTGCACCTCCCAGTCGCCACCCATTTCAACTCCCCCTCACATTCCTCAGACGACATGTCCATCCTGGGCCTCCTGCAATGCCACAGTGATGCCACCCGAAGGCTGCAGGAACAGCAAATCATATTCAGCCTGGGACCCCTGCAGCCCAATGGTATCAATGTGGATTTCACAAGCTTCAAAATCTCCCCTCCCCCAACCGCATCCCAAAACCAGCCCAGCTCATCTCTGCCTCCCTAACCTGTTCTTCCTCTCACCTATCCCCTCCTCCCACCTCAAGCCCCACACCCATTTCCTACCTACTAACCTCGTCCCGCCCCCTTGACCTGTCCGTCCTCCCTGGACTGACTTATCCCCTCCCTACCTCCCCACCTACACTCACCTTCACTGGCTCCATCCCTGCCTCTTTGACTTGTCTGCCTCCTCTCCACCTATCCTCTCCTCTATCCATCTTCTATCCGCCTCCCCCTCTCTCCCTATTTATTTCAGAACCCTCTTCCCCCTCCCCCATTTCTGATGAAGGGTCTAGGCTCGAAACCTCAAGCTTTCCTGCTCCTATGATGCTGCTTGGCCTGCTGTGTTCATCCAGCCCCACACCTTGTTATCTCAGTGCCTTGATTGCCGTGTCAATGCTGATTGCCATACATATTTCTACTATAATGCGTGTTTCATTAACGTGGATTGGCTGTAATGCGATTGATGAATAGTGAACGCTATTTGAGTAATGCAAACTTTCTACTGAAGAGTAGAGCAATTTGCTATAGCAATTTCCCTATAAAGCAGTTTTCTATGGCGCGAGGTCGCACAAGAACGCAACTATCATGCTATAGAAGAACTACCTGCGTGTGGAATCTTGGAGTGGCTGCATGTGGTGCTACCATGCAACTTAGAGGGAACATTGATCTGTTGTACTGTGCACAATTTTGGTCTCCCAAATTAAGGAGGGATACAATTACTTCAGAAGTAGTTCAGAGAGTGGCTACCCAATTGATTCTGTTGTATAAGGGAATGAGTTATAGGGAGAGATGTGGACAAGCTAGGACTATTTTCTTCAGAATATAGGGGGATCTCATAGAAATGTTTAAGATCATGAGAGGCGTGGATAGGGTGAGTACACTCAGTCTTTTTCCCAGGGTTGTGGAATTGAGGAGTAGAGGACATCAGTTTTAGGGGAAAGATACATGGGAACCTGAGGGGTAACTTTTTTACACAGAGGGTGATACGCATATAGAATAAGCTGCCAGCGGAAATGGTTGAGGTGGATACATTTAACTTTAAAAGGCATTTGGACAAATACATGGATAGGAAAGATTTAGAAGGATATGAGCCAAGTGCAGGAATAAGGGGTTAGAGTGGATGGACATTTTGATCGGATTGGACCAGTTTGGGCCAAAGGGCCTGCCTCTGTGTTGTAGGACTCTCTGACTCTATGGATCTATAATGGTCTAAGGATCTGAAAGAGCTAGAACTGAGAAGTTCCTTCAGGACCACCCACAATGAGAATGTCATACATACTTGAGGGCGGAAGAGCTTAGGATCTTGATGGAGTTACTATGCAGATCCTTCTCAAAGTTTCTGTAAGAGTGTGTATTGTATCAGTGTAACTGGCAACTAGAAAAAAATTTGCTAACATGTTACTTGCTACCATGTAATAAACTACTTATTCAATACAACAGACCCTGCTAAATAGTCAAAGAAGTGATTTTCCTCCCCCACTAGACAAAATGAGCTTCTGGATCTCTCCATTTAAAGTGGATGGTAGCAGCAAACCTACCTCAAGATGAGGTGCAGAGTCTATATTATGGCACAAACAACAATTTCCAAGGTTTCAGTTTTGGCAAAGAAAATTTGATGTACGGAGGAAAAGAAAAGGAAAGCAGCACCACCATATGGTAGTGGTGTCTATTGCCTTGAAACCTGATTCCCACTTACAACAAGCCATATTTTATTGCTTATGTTGTGGTAAATCTCCACGTTTTTACCTAATCAGTATGCAGGCTATGATTCAGTTTATGCATCTGGCACTGAACAGTTAGACTCTCCTTCTCCCCCACCTGCAATGACTTAAAGATTTTAACTTCTGTTTGAAGCTCTAATGGAAATCCCACCCAGGATGAGACAGAGATGTTTGACTGGGCAGCTATGCAGCCGTAAATTCAACCCCTAGAGCAATTGGTTCCAGTTGGACTAGTATGCTGTTTCCTTGAAAGAGCTCATTTGTTTCATCGATGTTTCTGTTATATTCATTTTGATTTGTGTTTGCCGAAGAGTTCAGCTTCCAAAGCTCAAAAACAAGGGCAGCACGGTGGCTCTGTGGTTAGCACTGCTACTTCACAGCACCAGGGAACTCGGGTTTGATTCCAGCTTCGGGCAACTGTCTGTGTGGAGTTTGCACATTCTCCCCATGCTTGTGTGGATTTCTTCCGGGTGCTCCAATTTCCTCCCACAGTCCAAACTTGTGCAGGTTAGATGGATTAGCCATGCTAAGTTGCCCATATTCTCCAGAGATGTGCACATTAGGTGGATTAGCCATGGGAAATGCAGGGATAAGGTGGAATGCTCTTCTTAGGGTTGGTGCAGACTCAATAAACTGAATGGCCTCTTTCAGAACTGTAGGGATTCTATGAATCTACGATTTAGAAGACCAGGCACAGTCTGGTTGGATGGCAGAGTAGGCTCCAAAGGCTGACGCCCGTTCCTACGTGAGCTAAAATACTTGTGGTTGGTATGTGAGGAGATGAAATGCTTTTTACAGATGGAGTTTGGGAGAATCTTCCAAGATGAATGGTCCCAACATCATTTATTATAAAGAAGACAATAGTGTTTTGCTGTATCTGCTTTATTTTTAAGCATCTCTTTTTCCTTCCCTACAAATTGCCTAGGTCTTTCTGAGTCTTCACTGGTTTTGGTCATGCGGCCAATACTGGTATTCTCTGCCTAGAACGACTACACTGAAAGTTGCTGGTGTACAATGGACATCATGGATGAATTCTTCACATGTACTTAGGGTGCACAGGTTTCTGCCCAGCTGTCTTTGTTAGGGCTATGACTCGGAGACATGGTCCTGAATTTTCTCAGGAGAATAGTCGGGACAATTGCTGGTTCAGCAAACCTGACTCAATCAGAGTTCGGGACTTTGCGAAAGGGAGCTGCATAAGATCACGAAATGCTCAGAGGACTGGGAAGCAGAGATTTAAGAGATAATGGGAATTGCAGATGCTGGAGAACCTGGGACAACAAGGTGTAGAGCTGAATGAACACAGCAGGCCAAGCAGCATCATAGGAGCAGGAAAGCTTGACGTTTCGGGCGTAGACCCTTCATCAGAAATGGGGGAGGGGAAGGGGGCTCTGAAATAAATTGGGAGAGAGGGGGAGGCGGATAGAAGATGGATAGAGGAGAAAATCGGTGGAGAGGAGACGGACAAGTCAAAGAGGCGGGGATGGAGCCAGTAAAGGTGAGTGTAGGTGGGGAGGTAGGGAGGGGATAGGTCAGTCCAGGGAGGATGGACAGGTCAAGGGGGCAGGATGAGGTTAGTAGATAGGAGATGGGTGTGGGGCTTGAGGTGGGAGGAGGGGATAGGTGAGAGGAAGAACAGGTTAGGGAGGCGGGGACGAGCTGGGCTGGTTTTGGGATGCGGTAGGGGGAGGGGACATTTTGAAGCTTGTGAAATCCACATTGATACCATTGGGCTGCAGGCTTCCCAGGCTGAATATGAGTTGCTGTTCCTGCAGCCTTCGGGTGGCATCACTGTGGGACTGCAGGAGGTCCAGGATGGACACGTCATCTGAGGAATGGGAGGGGGAGTTGAAATGGGTGGCGACTGGGAGGTGCAGTTGTTTATTGCGAACTGAGCGCAGGTGTTCTGCAAAGCGGTCCCCAAGCCTCCGTTTGCTTTCCCTGATGTAGAGGAGGCCACAACGGGTACAGCAGATGCAATATACCACATTAGCAGATGTGCAGGTGAATATCCGCTTGATGTGGAAAGTCTTCTTGGGGCCTGGGATGGGGGTGAGGGAGGAGGCGTGGGGACAGGTGTAGCACTTCCTGTGGTTGCAGGGAAAAGTGCCGGGTGCGGTGGGGCTGGAGATGAGTGTGAAGCGGACAAGGGAGTCACAGAGAGAGTGGTCCCTCCGGAAAGCAGATAAGGGTGGGGAGGGATAAATGTCTTTGGTGGTGGGGTTGGATTGCAGATGCTGGAAGTGTCGGAGGATGATGCGTTGGATCGGGAGGTTGGTGGGGTGGTACGTGAGGACGAGGGGGATTCTTTTTTGGTTGTTATTGCAGGGACGGGGTGTGAGGGATGACTTGCGGGAAATGCGGGAGACATGGTCGAGGGCATTCTCGACCACTGCGGGAAGGAAGTTTCGGTCCTTGAAGAACGAGGACATCTGAGATGTGCGGGAGTGGAATGCCTCATCCTGGGAGCAGATGCGGCAGAGGTGAAGGAATTGGGAATAGGGGATGGCATTTTTGCAGGAAGATGGGTGGGAGGACGTGTATTCTCGGTAGCTGTGGGAGTCGGTGGGCTTGAAATGGATATTGGTTTCTAGGTGGTTACCCGAGATGGAGACAGAGAGGTCCAGGAAGGTGAGAGAGGTGTTAGAGCTGGCCCACGTGAACTTAAGGTTGGGGTGGAAGGTGTTGGTGAAGTGGATGAATTGTTCGAGCTCCTTGTGGGAGCACGAGGCTGTGCCAATACAGTCATCAATGTAACAGAGGAAGAGGTGGGGCTTAGGGCCAATGTAGGTACAGAAAAGGGATTGTTCCACGTAACCTACAAAGAGGCAGGCATAGCTTGGGCCCATGCGGGTACCCATGGCCACCCTCTTTGTTTGGCTAAGCGGATGAGGGTGTCAGTGGAGGGGGATTGGTCAGGCCTGCGGGACAGGAAGAAGCGGAGGGCCTTTAGGCCATCTGCATGGGGAATACAGGTGTATAGGGACTGGACGTCCACAGTAAAAATGAGGTGTTGGGGACCGGGGAATTGGAAGTTCTGGAGGAGGTGGAGGGCGTGGGTGGTGTCACGGATGTAGGTAGGGAGTTCCTGGACCAAGAAGGACAAAATGGAGTTGAGATAGGTGGAGTTAAGTTCAGTGGGGCAGGAGCAGGCGGAGACAATGGGTCAACCAAGGCAGTCAGGTTTGTGGATGTTGGGAAGGAGATAGAAGCAGACGGTGCCGGGTTGGGGAATGATGAGGTTGGAGACTGTGGGTGGGAGGTCACCTGAAGTGATGAGGTTGTGGATGGTTTGGGAGATGATGGTTTGGTGCTCGGGGGTGGGGTCATGATCCGGGGGCGGTAGGAGGAGGTGTCGGAGAGTTGGCGTCTGGCCTCAGCGATGTAGAAGTCAGTGCGCCATACTACAACTGCGCCTCCCTTGTCCGCGGGTTTTATGGTGAGGTTGAGATTGGAGCGGAGGGAGCGGAGGGCTGCACATTCTGCGGGATGGAGGTTGGAGTGTTTAAGAGGGGTGGAGAGGTTGAGACGATTGATGTCTCGATGGCGGTTGGAGATGAAGAGGTCGAGGGAGGGTAGGAGGCCTTGGGGTGGTGTCCAGGAGAAGGGCTTGTGTTGGAGGTGGGAGAAGGGGTCAGTAGAGGGAGGGTTAGGCTCACGGTTGAAGAAGTAAGCGCGGAGGCGGAGGTGGCGAAAAAACTGCTCAATGTCCAAGCGTGACCAGTATTCGTTGATGCTTGGGTGGAGGGGGACAAAGGTGAGCCCTTTACTGAGGACTGACCATTTGTCCTCAGTAAGGGGGAGGTCAGGGGGGATGGTGAAGACTTGGCAGGGCTCAGTGTTGCTGTCTCCTCTGGAGCTGCTGGCTTTGGGCAGAGCGATGTTGGTGTCCGCTGTGGGCGGAGTTGCGTCGGTGGTGGTGGGCAGAGTTGCGTCGGTGTCAGCAGTGGGCGGAGTTGCGTCAGCACTCTTCCTCTCACCTATCCCCTCCTCCCACCTCAAGCCGCACCCCCATTTCCTACATACTAACCTCATCCCACCCCCTTGACCTGTACGTCCTCCCTGGACTGACCTATCTCCTCCCTACCTCCCCCCCTACACTCACCTTTACTGGCTCCATCCCCGCCTCTTTGACTTGTCTGCCTCCTCTCCACCTATCTTCTCCTCTATCCATCTTCTATCTGCCTCCCCCTCTCTCCCTATTTATTTCAGAACCCTCTTCCCCTCCCCCATTTCTGAAGACGGGTCTCGGCCCAAAACATCAAGCAGAGATTTAAGATTTTGAGTAAGACACATGGGGGGCAGGGGCTGGGGCGGTGCAGTGTGAGGAAGAGCTATTTCGCACAACAAGTGGTAATGATCTGGAACTCACTGCCTACAAGGATAGGATAACCAGGGATGATCAATAATTTTGAAACCGAAATCAGATGGGCACTCAAGAGGAATAAATTTGCAGGGCTACATGGATAGAGTCAGGAGGAATGGGAATGGGATACAGAGAGCTGACATAGACTCGATAGGCTGAATGACCTCCTTCTATGTCATGATGACGCTATGACCTCCTATCACAGGAAATGCAAGGAGCAAGTACAAAGAAGTCAAGAAAGCCAAAGACACAGCTCGAATGAAAATAAAGGTCAGGGAGGTCATTAGTGACTTCAATAAACAGTCAGAGAAAAGGATGAAACACTATCTTGAGTTGTATTCTTGGGAAAACAGGAACACCAAGGAAGCTCTGTGGACAACAGACTGTGTGTGTCATGGAAGAGCTGGATGTCAAGCCAACACAGTAGAGGAGTTTAGCAAAGTTGATGGACTCGCTGACCATGGGCAAAGCTCCAAGTGATGATGATATACAGCCTGAACCCATCAAACATGAGAAACTTGAAATAACAGTGTGGAGTTGGATGAACACAGCAGGCCAAGCAGCATCAGAGGAACAGAAAAGCTGACATTTCGGCTCAGGGCCCTTCTTCAGAAATACTTCTACAGCATCTGCACAAACCTAGCCACCTTTGCTGCCTCAGGATGTGTGCCAGGTCAAGGAAATGAGGGTGACTACAGTGATAGCAATGATTGAGGCAGCTCTGGGCATCACGGAAGTGTCAAAGTGCAGATTGTGGCTGGTCACATTTAACCTGAATCCAAATGTGGTTTCAGAATTGAAAGATCTGCAATTTACATGATCTTTCCACGCTAGTAACTGCAATATAAATGCAGGAAAAGAAGTTATTGCTATAAATCACTTTCATGGATCTCACTAAAACTTCAAACTATGGCAGCAGAGGAAGTTTTGTTTTTCATTCACCCATGGGACTTGGGCATGGCTGTCTGGGCCAGTGTTAATTGCCTGTCTGTAGTTGCCCTTGAGAAGTTGGTGGTGAGCTGAGTCCTTGAACAACTGCCATCCACCTTCTGTAGTTTGACCCACAATGCCATTAGGGAGGGATTTTGTCTGAGCAGTGGTGAAGGAATGACGACATACTTCCAACTAAGGATGGTGAGTGGCTTGGAGAGGAACTTGCGAGTGGTGGTGTTCACATGTATCTGCTGCCCTTGCCCTTCTAGATGGAAGTGCTCGTGGGTTTGGAAGGTGCTGTCTAAGAAGGCTTGCTGAATTTCTGCAGTGCATCTTGTAGATGGTATACACTGCTGCTACTGAGTGTCGGTTGTGGAGGGAGTGGATGTTTGTGGATATGGTGTCAATCAAGTGGGCTGGATGGTGTCAAGCTTCTTGAGTGTTGTTGCAGCTGCACTCATCCAGGCAAGTGGGGAGTATTCCATCACACTCCTTCTGACTTAAAACAAACAAAAACAGAAATTGTGGAGAAACTCAGCAGGTCTGGCAGCATCTGTGGAGAGGAAACAGAGCTAATGTTTCATGTACATGATTCTTCTTCAGAACTGATAGCAGCTAGGAAGATGTGTGACAGCAGAAAAGGGGTGAGGGTTGGTGGAGGAAGGAGCGAGTGGATAGGTGGAAATGGAGCCCAGAGAAAGACAAAGAAGAAAGAGTTGTCAAAGGGACTGGTGATAGTAAGGCAGGAAGAAGGAAAGCTAGATTGGTAATACTGGGAGCTATGAGTAATTCTGACTTGTCCTGTCATGGCTTGAGTCTTGTTGATAGTTGGCAGACTTTTGGGAGTCAGGAGGTGAGTTACTCGTGTAGCATTCCTAGCATCTGATCTGCTCTTATAGTCACAGAATATTTATTTGTCTAGTCTAATTCAGATTATGGTTAATATAACACCCAGGATGTTGATAGCGGGGGATTCAGTGATGATAATGCCAGTTACACTCCTGGAGAAGATTAGCTGCCCACCGAATTTGCTGAATGTGATCTGCTCAGTCCATGAAAACATGATGGATGCGGTCAGCTCTGATGGGACAACATCAAGTTCTTTGAGACCCACAGTTGGGACAAAACTGATTTACATTTTGGGACTGAAATCCCTTGACTGCTTCTTCTTTTGGCTGTTTTAATCAGTTTTGAGTTCATCTACATAAGGCATCGACTGACAGACCAGAACTAAAGGGGGTACAGGGGAAGGTCTCATGATGTTGCTTGGGATAGAGAAATTGAGCTATGAGGAGAGACTAGATAGACTTGGATTGTTTTCTCCAGAGCAGAGAATGCTGAGGGGGACATGAATGATGTATATATGACTTTGAGGGGTATGGACAAGGTGAATAGAGAGCAGCTGTTCTCCTTGGTTGAGGGGTCAATCATGAGAGGGAATGGTTTTAGGGTAAGGGCAGGAGATTCAGAGGGGACTTAGGAAGAAACTTTTTCACTCAACTGGTGTGGGAATCTGGAATGCACTGCCTGGGAAGGTAGTGGAGGCTGGAAACCTTACAACATTTAAAACATAATTGGGTGAGTACTTCAAATATCAACAATCAAAGATATGGCACAAATACAGGAAGTTGGGATTAGCATGCTTTTAGTGGTAGTTATGTCAGTGCTGACTCAATGGGCCGAAGGGCATTTTCTGCACTATATGTATCTATGAATCTATGACAGTGCACTGTTCACCTGGAATCCAGGACAGAACAGTCAGTGCTGGAGCTTATCAGAAAGCTGCTTTATGCTTACAATGTATTAATATTCTATCCTGAAGAACTCCTGCATCCACGTTGGGCAGACTTTCTCACCTCATAAAGAGTTAGGTATGACCATCAGCATCAGGAAGAAATTAATAGTACCTGAAATAGAAGAGAAACTTTGATTTCCATGCTTTTAGGCTCAGGGTGATATCAGTCTAGAACATGGCCATCCCACAGTCCAACAGCATTAACAATATAATGCTGCAGGTCAGTGATGGATTCATACATCTGACTCCACATTCACCAGCATCAGTCACTTGGTGCTAGAAACAACAAACACATCAGAAACTCTCCAGCTGTTATGGTCAAGAGACATTTTTTATTCACTCAGAGAGTGTTGGTGTCACTGGCTGGACCAGCATTTGTTGCTTATTCCTACTTGCCGCTTCAGAAGATAATGGTGAGCTGCTTCTTGAAGCTGCAGTCCGCGTAGCGTAGATACACCTACGTTGACATTAGGGAGGGATTCCAGGATTTTGACCCAGCAACAGTGAAGGAACAGTGATATATTTCCGAGTCAGAATGGTGAATGGCTTGGAGGGGAACTTGCAGGGAACGATGTACCCATGCATCTGCTGCCCTTATCCTTCTAGATGAAAGTGGTCAAGGGTTTGCTAGGTGCTGACTAAGGAATAAGCATGGATCAACAGTGGCCCGACAGGGAACACCAACTCATGAATGTACCACGTCTGTGTTTGCAGTGCTTTCTTTCATAGTGATGGGACCTGGAACATATGAGAAAAGGCAGAACCATTTCCACCTTCAGACATATCCTCTGTACCTCTTTTGCAGGATGAATGAAGGCTGTATATCCTCTTACTTGGTCATGATTTGCCAGGCATTCATGCCTCTACAACATCCACAAGCAAGATCCAAAGATCATAGACATTGATATAGAACACTGACAGACAGTTACTGATGGCCGTGACCTCCAGAGGCTGATGTCTTGGAAGGGCAGAAGAAGAGGTAAGCTAAAACAAGGACCTCAAGTGGTCCATGAGGGCCTAGAGAAAATACCGATAAGTAAATCATGTTTACTTCTGCTCCTCAGCAGCTAGTAAGGCCGAGATTTCTCCTGAGAAACACCACACTAGGCTTGACAGTATCATTATCTCACAAGATGGAAGACTGCCAGGAAATCTCTTCACCCAGAAATTGGTGAGAATGTGAAACTTGCTACCTCTGAGAGTGGTTGAGGGTAAACAGTGGAAGCTGGGTAAACACATGAAGGGGAAGGGAATTCAAGGTAATGCTGATAAGCTTCAATGAGAAATGATGGAAAGAGGCTGTGGTGGAGGCTCCTCAGGTGGACTGGTGGGCATGAAATGCCTGTTACTGTGCTGTATATTCTATGTAATAAGTTCTTAACCTTGTGGAAAACCCACATTCAATTGAAAGATTTTCATTACTTGTGGGATTTCCAAGCATTTCTATTACTTATAACTCTTCCAAGATTTTAGCAGCTGCCACCCACTTTTACTCCAAATTCACCTCATCACAGTTTACTTTTTCCCAAGGATAATTATCCTCGGCCTTTTGCAGTCAAATGAATACTGCAAAAGACTTTAAAGTTTCTGGCTATTAAATATTCAGAACATGAGCATGAATCTTTTGAAGTTTCTCAAGGTGACGATTTTCCAGCTGCTGTTTTCAATTATTAACTTCTGTGCTTGCTGAATGTTCTATCGCTGAGCCTGAGCTAACATTTTCCAGTGTAATCCTCAACTTTCATTTTTAACCTTCCAGATGTACAATGGCATCTGTTTGACTGAGAGTGTTCAAATACTTAGAAAATAAAAAGTTCATGTTCTCGGGCACCACTGGCAAGTATAGTAATTTGGAACTGAACAAATGCCAATTGTTATTTGTTTGCAGTGGAACTTAAGAAACACCAATTTAAACCATCAAACCATCATCTCTCAAACCATTCATAACCTCATCACCTCAGATGACCTCCCACCCATAGCCTCCAACCTCATCGTTCCCCAACCCCGTACCACCCTGTTCTAACCTGACAGTCCCGGCCGACCGATTGTCTCTGCCAGCTCCTGCCCCACTGAACGTTTCTCTGCTTACCTTGACTCTGTTTTCTCCCCCCGGTCCAGGAACTCCCCACCTACGTCTGGGACACCACCCATGCCCTCCACCTCCTCCAAGACTTCCAATTCCCTGGTCCCCAACACTTCATCTTCACTATGTACATTCAGCCCCTGTACACTTGTGTCCACCATGCAGATGGCCTAAAAACCCTCCGCTTCTTCGTCTCCCACAGATCCAACCAGTCCCCCTCCACAAACACCTTCATCTGCTTAATAGAGCTTGTCCTTACCCTTAACAACTTCTCCCACTTTCTACAGACTAAGGGGTGGCATTGGGAACCCGCATTGGCCCAAGCTATGCCGGCCTCTTCATAGGATACGTGGAACAGTCCCTTTTCCGCTGTTACACTGGCACTATCCCCCACCTCTTCCTTCTCTACATCGATGACTGTTTTGGCACTGCCTCATGCTCCCAAGAGGAGCTTGAACAGTTCATCAACTTTCCTAACACCGTTCTCCCCAACCTGAAGTTCACCTGAACCATCTCTGAAACCTCACTCTCCTTTCTGGACCTCTACATTTCCATCTCTGGCGATGTCTCGAAACTGACATCTATTTCAAGCCACCAACTCCCGCAGCTACCTAGCCTACACCTCCTCTTACTCACCTTCCTGCAAGAATGCAATCCCCTACTCCCAATTCCTCTGCATCCACTATGTCCACTCTGAAGATGGGGTATTTCACTCCTGCACATCCCAGATGTCCTCCTATTTAAGGGCTATAACTTCCCCGCTCCGGTGATCAAAAATTCCCTCATCCGCACCTCTTGCAATTCCAGCGCTTCTGCCCTCACGTCCCCTTCCCCAACAAAAATAAAGACATAATTACCCCTTGTCCTCACACATCACCCCAACAACCTCTGTATCCGGTGTATCATTCTCTGCCACTTCTTCCACCTACAATCCGACCCCACAACCAAAGAGATATTTCCCCCCCCCAGCCCTATCTGCCCTTCATGGGGACTGCTCTCTCGTGACTCCCTCATCTGCTCCACACTCCCCACTCACCCCACTACACACGGCACCTTTCCCTGCAACCGCAGGAAGTGCTACACCTGCCCCTACACCTCCCCCCTCACCTCCATTTAAGGCCCAAAACAAATCTTTCATATCAGACAGGGGTTCACCTGCACATCCGTCAACTTAGTCTGCTGTATCCCTTGCTCCTGATGTGGTCTCCTCTACATCGGTGAGACCAAGCATAGACTGGGAGACCATTTCATAGAGCATCTGTGCTCTGTTCGCGACAAACAACAACACCTTCTGGTCACCAACCATTTTAACTCCCCCTCCCACTCTCTGGGTGACATGTCCATCCTGGGCCTCCTCCAGTGTCACAATGACACCACCCGCAAACTAGAGGAGCAGCACCTCGTATTCTGGGAGCCTACAGCCCAATGGCCTAAATGTGGATTTCACCAGTTTTAAAATCTCCCCACCCCTGGCCTTATCCCATGTCCAACCCTCCCTCTCACCTCTGCCTCCTTGACCTGACACAACCTGTCCATCTTCTCTCCCAGCTATCTGCCCCTCCTACCTCACTGACCATTCCCCACCACTCCCTACCTGCACTCACCTATCACAATCCCACCTACCTTCTCCAGCCCCACCCCTCTTCTATATTTATTTCCCAGCTTCCTTCCCCCTTCCCCGTCCCGACCCAAAATGTCAACTTTCCTGCTCCTCTGATGCTGCCTGGCCTGTTGCGTTCCTCCAACTCCACACTGTGTTATCTCTAACTCCAGCATCTGGAGTTCTTGCTATCTCTGAACCATTTAAAAATGTTTCCTGCTATGAATTATAATAACTTAAGACCAGTTCAAATTGTAATGACCTCTATCATGGAAATATTATTCCACCTTCCTACAAACAGTTAAATTGCTTTTATACCTTTTCCAAATGAAATTCAGATAGGCCTTTTGTAATGTTAAATAGAATTCTAAAAATAATTCTGTTATCTTTGTGTTGTGTCTGGAAATAGTTATGGATTTCAGGAGAAGCAACTAGTTCCTCACAGTTCCATACATTTGCTACAATTGCAAGTTATTTTTGTTGACACTTATCTGGCTTATGAGTGCCTGGTTTAAGATCAGTTGAGACATTAGATATGTAGCTGAAATTTCGAAAGCAGTGAGATCTGTTAAGAGTAGTTCAGTTAAAAAAAACATGTTTAGAATGACATAAATGATGCGAGCTTTCCTCATTTTGCGATTCTGGTAATTCAACTGTGTATTTCACAAAATATTTTAGCTGTGGCACTCTCACCTCTCAGTCACAAATTAAAGTTGCATGTCTGCTCTTGAACACAACAAATCAGCCAGATTAAAGTCCCACTCTCTACTGGAGGGAGTCAACCTGTGCTGAGCTTAGGCTGAGGGTCACCACATCTCAGGCAAGGGGTGAGGCTGAGAAGATAGGACTGTGACTGCAGCAAGCACAGAGATTGAACCCACACTGTTAGCATCATTCTGCCAGTAATCCAGCCAACAGAGCTATTCTGAAGAAGGGTCACTGAGCTCAAAATATTAACCTTGCTTTCTCTTCACACAATAAAAACCGAAAGAACTGCAGATGCTATAAACCAGGAACAAAAACAAAGTTGCTGGAAAAGCTCAGCAGGTCTGGCAGCATCTGTGAAGGAGAAAACAGAGTTAACGCTTCAGGTCCTTCTGAGGAAGGGTCATCGGACTCAAAACGTTAACTCTGTTTTCTCCTTCACAGACGCTGCCAGACCTGCTGAGCTTTATCAGCACCTTTGTTTTTGTTTCTCTCCACAGATGCTGCCAGACCTGCTGGTTACCACCACCAATTTTGTTTGAGCTGACCAAGCCTTTAGTGCATCTGTAACAGAACCCTGAGAGACTAACTCTTTCCCTCAGGTAAACTGTTACATTGAAGCGCTATTTGCCCACACAAGTAAATATAAAACATCCTGTGGTGCCTTTTCTTAAAGTAGAGGAGGAGCTATCCCCAACATCACGGCTAATCTTTATCTCATTATCATTATTACAAAAAGCAGCCTGTTTATTGTCACATTATCATTTTTTGGAGTTTGCTGTGTCCAAGTCTGATGCTGTTCCTACATTATAGCAATGACATCAAAATTACTTTAGCAGTTGGAAGGGACATGAAATAACTCCACGAAGGCTGGTATCCTGTCAGCAAGTCCCCCTTTATTTACATATGCACAGTACATGACACAAGTGCAGCTAGCTCAGAGTTGGCTCCCAGAGTCAACAGAACCCCTGACACTGCTGTATATATGTGTCAGCCAGGACTCCCTGATTGGACCAGTTTAACAGCCCGAATCATATTCTATGAGTTCCACCTTGGCTGACCTCGTTCCAATCACTGCAGTACTTTAAGGTGCCAAGTATATAAATGCAATTTCTTTTTAACATGGTAGGGCTTTCAGGAATAGGGAGGTATCCAGATTCTGAAACGTCCTCTGTGTTTTTTTAAAGGCTTCCAATCCTCTGGCTTTCCACTAATATTCACTGCATTGTATGCTTTTTCTTTTGCTTTTATTCTGTCCCTGACATCCCTTGTCAGCCATGGTTGACTTGTCCTCCCCTTATCATGTTTCTTCTTTCATGAGATGAATTTCTGTTGTGCTTCCTGAATTAGTCCCAGGAACTCCTACGATTGCTGCTTCATCAACTTCCCCGGTAGGATGGCCTTCTAATCAGCTCTGGCCAGCTCCTGCCTCATGTCTTTGTAGTTATCTTTACTCGGTTACATCTGATTCCATTTTCTCCCTCTCAATGTACAGGGTAAATTCTATCATATTATGGTCACTGCCCCCAAGGGACATCTTAAGCTCCCTAATCAAGTCTGCCTCATTACACATCACTAAATCCAGAATTGCCTGTTCCCTAGTAGGCTGTCCTACAAGCTGCTCCAAAAACCCTTATCTGAAGTTAGATTCCTGACCCTTTCCATGCTCTCTGTCTTATTACTTGTTCTGGAAACTTTAATAACCTCTGCTGAGCCCTCCCCCCTTTAACTTTTTTCCATGATTTTCCATGCAATTGAACCCTGCCTCTATTTAGTTTGAAGCCCTATCCACAGCCCTATATATATATATACGATTCACAAGGACTATTATCCCAGCATGGTTCGGGGGGGTACCCTGTCCCATTGGAACAGCTGCGTCCTTCCCCCATACTTGTGCCAATGTCCATGAATCCAAACCCGTTTCTCCCATGCCAATCTTTGAGCCATGCCTTTACGTCTTTAATCTTATTGACCCTGTGCCAATTAGCTCGTGGCTCAGGTAGTAATCTGAAGATTACGAACTCTTGGTTCTGCTTTTTAATTTAGCTCCTTCTGAAGCTCAACACCAGCATGAGGAACACCACCTCCTCTTTCAGCTTAGCTTTTTATAGCTGTCAGGACACAGTACTGATTTTAGCAATTTTAATTCATAACCTCGAGGCCCGATTTTTTTCTGTGTTTCCTTTCTGATGGTTCAGTTTTTTCTGGTTTCTTTATTCTTTTACTTTGCATTCAGATGGCAGCTACCCAGCCATTCACACCCCATCTTTTGATCCTTTACTTTACCCCTTCATACTCCCTTTGACTATTGTGCCATGAAACCTTTTTGTCACTTAACCTCCCCTGTCCTCCAGCCTAACAGACCAATTCTTCATGGAAGGAAATTTTCCATCCTACACCTGGTCTGGTCTACATGTGACTACAGGCCCACCGCAATGTGGTTGATTCTTAACTGCCCTATGGGCAAATAGGGATGGGTAATAAATGTTGCCCTGGTCAGTGACACTCATACCCATGAATAAATTTTCAAAAATTTAAGGGCAGCGCGGTGGCTCAGTGGTTGGAACTACTGCCTCAGTGCATCAGAGGCCTGGGTTCAATTCCAGCCTTGGCCAACTGTCTGTGTGGAGTTTGCATATTCTCCCCTAGTCTGCGTGGGTTTCCTCTGGGTGCCTTGGTTTGCTTCCACAGTCCAAAGATGTTTAGATTAGGTAAATTAGCCACATTAAGTTGTCCAGGGATGTGCAGGCTAGCTGGATTGGCCATGGTAAATGGAGGGGTAGGGTAGGGTAGGGGTCTAGGTGGGATGATTGTCAGAAAGTAAATGAGGACTCAATGTACAAAATGGTCTGCTTCCACACTGTAGGAATTCTACAATTATATGAAAATCGCCAAATTCTGAATAACAGTCACTTTGGACTCCAAACATTAATTCTGTCTCTGTCTCTCTTTCTTCAGATGCTGTCAGACCTGCTGAATATTTCTGTTCTTTTCTCTTTTTATTTCAGATTTCTGCAGTGTTTTCCTTTAACCTTAGGTGTAAAGATTCTGGATGGTGATTTGCTTTCACAACCTTCTACACAGAGGCTACAAACATAGCTACTGGCTATCAAATTCCATTGGAATCATGTGGGCCAGGAGCTGTGGCTTTGAGCTCCTAGTGCTTGAAGGTCAGTGGGGATGTATCATAATGCAGCCAAAGAGGTTGATTATTAATCTGTAAATTATCAATTAGGACAGCATGGTGGCTCAGTGCTTAGCACTGCTGCCTCACAGCACCAGGGAGCTGGGTTGGATTCCAGCCTTGGCCAGCTGTCTGTATGGAGTTTGTACATTCTCCCTGTGTTTGTGTGGGCTTCCTCTGGGTCCTCTAGTTTCCTCCCACAGTCCAAAGATGCGCAGGCTAGGTGGATTGGTCGTGCTAAACTGCCTATAGTGTCCAGGAATGTGTAGGTTAGGTGTATTAGCCATGGGAAATAGAGGTTTACAGGGATAGAGGTAGGGTTGCGTCTGAGTGGGATGCTCTTCAGAGGGTCAGTGTGGACTCGATGGGCTGAATTGCCTCCTACCACACCGTATGGATTCTATGAAATGCTTCTGCTCTGCCCACAAAAGTAATAAGAGTTCGAGAGTTTCCTAGTCAGCCGGAACTATGTGGTTGATGCAGCACAACAGCCTTCCTATGTTAGAAGACTTCGTGAACATGACATTATTTTGAGCAAGCATCATCCTTGTTCCAAGGGACAATCACGTGCACATCAGTGTCCCAGGTGGCTCTGTTTATTTTCTATTAAAGCTTCAACAGAAGCTCTGCAGAATATTTAGTTTCTTCTGTATGGATGGATCATTTTATTTTAACTTATTTTAGATATTTGCACCTTACCGATAAGAATGCTTGCTTTAATCAGTCCTACCTCATCCATGATTTCAAACACAACTTCTCTGCATTGTTGTTCCATCCCCCAGCTAAATGCACAGGAATAAAACAAAAATAAAACAGTTCTTAATTGTTCTCCTGTAATGCTTCCAAAATATTTGTTATCACGGTTGATTTGCTTCCTGGCTGTTCAGCTGAAGCTTCTCAACCATAAAACAGAGGTCATAAATTAAAACAAGCCATATCATAAAAACATCACAGTAATCCTACGCACAATGGAAACCAAATTTGCATGAAATATTTAATGAATGACTGTGTTAAATTTTAGATTCTACACCATCATTTCAAGATAAAATTATGCCCCAGGATTTGATCACTAATCTCAGCCCATCAACATGTGGGAATGGTTTTCTTTGGGATTTAACTGGAATGGGCTATTTAAAGAAGTATTTGCCTGGTGAGTGCATCATCATTCTTCCCCAAACCATCACAGCTGCAATTAGACACATTTGCTGATTTTTGATCATTTGAGGTTTCAGATTCAAGTTTCATTGCAGGGCTTGTGGTTTTAACCTATGCAGACACCCCAGTGCAGCAGTACTGAGTAAGTGCCGCAGTTTTGGATATATTGTGCTTCAAATGCAATGTTAAACTGA
Source organism: Ginglymostoma cirratum (assembly GCA_024137785.1). Classification (NCBI taxonomy): domain Eukaryota; kingdom Metazoa; phylum Chordata; class Chondrichthyes; order Orectolobiformes; family Ginglymostomatidae; genus Ginglymostoma; species Ginglymostoma cirratum. The sequence continues at coordinate 50,823,980 of JAHRHZ010000023.1, forward strand.
GATCCCATCTGCTTTCTTACTCCACTCCCTTTTCCGCTTTATTCCTGCACCTTACTGAGGTAGGTGGAAGGGTGCTGCCCTAAAACTTCTTGCAGGGGCCGTCCTGACCTGAGCAGGAGTAGGTCATTCAGCCCCTCATGCATGCTGTGCTGTTCAGTCAGATTATGGCTCCTCACCTTCACACACCCATTTACCCAGGTAACCTCTGAATCCCATTCATCAAGAATTTAAAAAGGACGGGAGAGGCAACTTCTTGTACACCGAGAGTGGTTTGTATGTGGAATGAGCTGCCAGAGAAATCGGCAATTCAGGCACAGCTACGACATTTAAAATGCATTTGGAAAAGTACATGAATAGGAAAAGTTTGGAGGGATATGGGCCAAGTACGCACTGGTGGGGCTAGTTTAATTTGGGAACATGGTCAGCATGGACTGTTTGGATCAAAGTTTCTGTTTCCGTGATGTATGACTGAATGACTCTACAACTGCCAGAGGAAGTTGGTGGGTGCAGGTACAGTTACAATGTTTGAAAGACATTTGGATAAGTTCATGAACGGAAAGGTTTGGAGGGATATGGGCCAAATGCAGGCAAGTAAGACTAGTTTAGTTTGGGAATATGGTCAGTGTAGACTAGTTAGACCAAAGGGTTTGTTTCCATGCTGTATGACTTGATGACTCCAAGACTCTAGAATCTACTCCTGCTGTATAACTGTTCAGTGGTTTCATCTCCACTGTCATCTGGGGAAGAGAGTTCCACAGACTCACAACCTACTGAGAGAAAAACGTCACTCCTCATCTTTATCTTAAATATTTAAACGCTCCTAGTTCTTGCCTCTCCCACAAGAGGAAACATCCTTTCAGCAACTACCCTATTTCAGCAAGAAGCATTCCTTATTTCTACGCACACCTTGTTTCTTTGTCACTACAAAGCCATTGATCAATTATTCATATTCACTCATGGCTTTTTGGGAAGAAGAGTTGCCATCCTTACTGGTCTATGTGTGACTCCAGACCCACAGCATGTGGCTGACTCTTAACTGTCCTCTGAAATGGCCAGGCATGCCACTCACTGTAGTAAACTGTGGCAGGCACTTCAAAAATATGAAAACATGATCAAACAGGCAGCATCAACTAGGCACTAGAACCAGTAGTGCAATCACAGCCCGACCAACTTGTCTTACTTACATCTATGCGCTTGTACCAAACTTCAGAGAGCTAGTCAAGCAACAGTCTGATATAGTCATACTCACTGAATCATACCTTGATCAGTACCTTGGCTATGTTGAGAGACTGGGAGGAGAGTGCAGTTAGTCAGTATCCCTATGAAGCAGACTGGGAGGAGTGGAATTTGCATTCCATAAAATAAACTCTGGAATTAGGAATCTACTGATGACCATGAAATCATTATCGATTGTCAGAAAAACCCGTCCGGTTCACTGATGTCATTCAAGGAAGGAAATTTGCCATCCTCACCTGGTTTGGCCATGTTGTGACTCCAGACCCACAGCAATGTGGTTGACTCTCAGTTGTCGTCTGAAATGGCCTAGCAAGCCATTCAGTTGTACCAATCGCCACAAAGTCTCAAAGAAATGAAACCGGACAGATCGCCTGGCATTGACCTAGGCACCGGAAAAGACAACAGTGGAAACAGCCCTGTCAACCCTGCAAAGAACGCCTTGCGAACATATAGGGGTTTGTGCCAAATTGGGAGAACTGCCTTACAGACTAGTCAAGCACAGCCTGATATAGTCATACTCACCGAATCATACCTTACAGACAATGTCCCAGACACCACCATCACCATCCCTAGGTATATCCTGTCCAACCGGCAGGATAGACCTGGCAGAGGTGGTGGTACAGTAGTATACAGTTGGGAGGGAGGGAATCCTCAACACTGACTCTGGACTTGATTAAGTCTCATGGCTTCAAACCTCCTGCTGATTATAATGTACCATCCTCCATCAGCTGATAGATCAGCACTCCGCCATGTTAAACAACTCCTAGAAGAAACACTAAGGGCACAAAATGTACCCAGGGCAGGGGATTTCAATGCTCACCATCAAGAGTGGCATGGCAACAGCAGTACTGATCAAGTTGGTCGGGTCCTAAAGGACAAATCTGCTAGACTGGGTCTGCGGCAGGTGGTGAGGGAACCACCAAGAGGGAAAAACATATTTGACCTCATCCTGACCAGTCTGCTGGTTACAGATGTATCTGTCCATGAAAGTATCAGTAAGAATGACCACCACATAGTCCTTATGGAGACAAAGGCCCACCTTCATATTGAGAATATCCTCCATCGTGTTGTCTGGCACTATCACCATGCTGAATGGGACAGGCCTTGAACAGATTTAGCAACTCAAACCTGGGCATCAATGAGGCACTATAGGCCATCAACAGCAGCAGAATTTTACTCCAGCACAACCTGTAAACTGATAGCCAAGCATAACCCCCACTCAACCATTACCATCAAGCCAGATGATCAACTTAGTTCAAAGAAGAGTGCAGGAGGGCATGCCAGGAGCAGCATCAGGTATGCCTGGAGATGAGGTGTCAAACTGGTAAAGGCACCAAACAGGACTATTTGCACGTGAAACAGCATAAGCAGCAAGTAACAGACAGAGCTAAACATTCTCACAACCATTGTGTCAGATCTAAGCTCTGCAGTCCTGCCACATCCAGTTGTGAATGGTGGACAATTAAACAACGCACTGGAGGAGGAGACTGCACAAGTAACCCCATCCTCAAAGACGGAAGAACCCAGCACGTTAGTGAAAAAGATATGGTTGAAGCTTTCGCAGCAATCTTTAGACTAAACATGCTGAATGGGTAATCCATCTCGGTCTCCTCAAGTTGTCCCCAGCATATACCAGATACCAGTCTTTAGCCAATTCCATTCACTCCATGTCATATCAAGAAATGGTTGGCAATTCTGGATATTCCAAAGGCAATGGGCCCAACATTCCGGCAATAGTACTGAAGACTTGCACTCCAGAACTTGTTACTCCTCTAACCAAACTGCTCTGGTACAGTTACAACACTGGTACTTACCCAACAGATATGTTCTATACACTACAAAAAGCAGGACAAATCCAACCCAGCCAATTACTGTCCCACCAGCCTACTGTCGATCATAAGTAAAGTGATGGAAGGTGTCATCAACAGTGCTATTAAGCAACACCTGCTCAGCAGTAACCTGTTCAGTGATGCCCAGTTTGGGCTCTGCCAGGGCCACTCAGCTCCTGGCCTCATTACAGCCTTGGTCCAAACATGAGAAAACAGCTGAATTCCAGAGGTGAGAGTGACAGCCCTTGACGTCAAGGCTGTATTCAACCCAGTACGTCATAAAGGACCCCCAGCAAAACTGGAATCAATAGGTACCAGGGGAAAACTCTCTAGTTAGAGTCATACCTGACACATAGGAAGTGGTCATGGTTGTTGGAGGTCAGTCATCTCAGCTCCAGGACATCTCTGCAGGAGTTCCTTAGGGTAGTGTTCTAGGCCCAACAATCTTCAGCTGGTTTATCGATGACCTTCCCTCCATCATAATGTCAGAAGTGGGGATATTTGTCAATGATTGCACAATGTTCAGAACCATTCATGACTCCTCAGATACTGAAGCATTCCATGTTCAAACACAACAAGATCTGTACAATATCCAGGCTTGGGCTGACAAGTGGCAAGGAACATTTGTGCCACACAAATGCCAGGCTATGACCATCTCCAATAACAGACAATCTCACCATCACCCCCTAGCATTCAATGGTGTTACCATCACTGAATCCCCCACTATCAACGTCCTGGGGGTTATCGTTGACCAGAAACTCAACTGGACTCACCACAAAAACACAATGGCTACAAAAGCAGGTCAGAAGCTAGGAGTCTTGTGGCAAGTAACTCACCTCCTGACTCCCCAAAGCCTGTCCAACATGTACATTTAACAAGTCAGGTGCTGCTGGATAGCACTGTTGACGACACCTTCCATCACCTTACTGATGATCAAGAGTAGACTGATAGGGTGGTAACTGGCTGGGTTGGATTTGTCCTGCTTCTGTGTACAGGACATACCTGGCCAATTTTACGCTGGTAGATGTCAGCGTTGAACTGCACTGGAAGAGTTTGTCTAGGGAAGTGGCAAATTCTGGAGCATAAGTCATCAGCACTAATGCTGGGATAACAAGGTGTAGAGCTGGATGAACACAGCAGGCCAAGCAGCTTCTTTTCTGAACAAGGGTCTAGACCCGAAACATCAGCTTTCCGGCTCCTCTGATGCTGCTTGGCCTGCTGTGTTCATCCAGCTCTACACTTTGTTATCTCAGATTCTTCAGCACCTGCAGTTCCTACTATCTCCAGCACTATTGCTGGAATGTTGTCAGGGCCATAGTCTTTGCAGTATTAAGTGACTCCAAACATGTCTTAATAACACGTGAAGTGAATTGAATTAACTGAAGACTGATATCTGTAATGCTGGGGACCACTGGAAGAGGCTGAGATGGATCGTCCACTTGACACTTCTGGTTGAAGATTGCTGCGAATGCTTCAGTCTCAAATTCTGCACTGAGGTGCTGGGCTCTTCCATTATTGAGGATGAGGATATTTGTGCAGACTCCTCCTCTAGTGATAACAAGGTGTGGGGCTGGATGAACACAGCAGGCCAAGCAGCATCATAGGAGCAGGAAAGCTTGACGTTTCGGGCCTAGACCCTTCATCAGAAGATTTTCTGATGAAGGGTCT
>JAHRHZ010000023.1:50829112-50847931 GCA_024137785.1 Ginglymostoma cirratum
TGGCCTGCTGTGTTCATCCAGCCCCACACCTTGTTATCTTGGATTCTCCAGCATCTGCAGTACCTTTTATCTCCTCCTCTAGTGAGTTGTTTAGTCGTCCACCACCATTCATGACTGGATGTAGCAGGACTGCGATAGGGTTAGGGTTGGGGTTCGATTGATCTGTTGATTGTGGGATTACTTGGCTCTCTCTATCACTTGCTGCTAATGCTGTTTGTGTCCTGTTTGGTAGCTTCATCAGGTGGACACTTCAGCTGAGTTTCTGAATAGTCTTGCAATAGTATTGCTCAGCCATCATCTCCCCCTAGTTAAGAACATTATCAAAACAAAAGAAAAACATACAACATAGCAAAGATCTGTGGTAAATCAGAGGAGTGGGAAAGTTTCAAAAGCCAACAAAAGATGACCAGAGAAAAACAAAGAGTGAGAAATCAAACAATCAAGGCAAGCTAGCAAGAAACAGAAAGTCAGTAAGAGGCACACTAAATATATAACAAGGGAGAAAGAAACAAAAGTGAGCACAGGCTCCTTAAAGAATGAGGCTGGGGAAATAATAATGGGGAACCAGGAAATAATAGAGTTGCACATACATGTTGTATCAGTCTTCAGGGTAGAGGATACTAATATCATTACAAACATACTAAATAATCAACAGGCTAACATGGTAGGACGAAATAAACACAACATTTATCTCTATGGAAAAAGTACTTAGTAAACAAATTGAGCTAAAGGAGATGGAGCCAATGGATCTGATGGGTAACATCCTAGGATTATAAAAGAAATAGTTACAGAGATATTGGATGCACTGGGAGTAATCTTCCAAGGATCCTTAGATTCTGGAAAAGTCTTAGAGGACTGGAAAATTGCCAATGTAACACCCTTATTCAAAAAGGAATGGAATGATAGAAAAACAGGTAACTATAGGCCGTTTAGCTTAACATCTGTTATTGGGAAAATGTTAAGACTATTATAAAGAATGTCATAGCAGAACATTCAGAAATATATAATACGATCAAGCAGAATCAGCAAGGCATCTTTGAGAGTAAATCATGCCTGAAAATTTTATTACAATTCTTTGAGGAGGTAACAAGCAGGACAGATACATGGGAACTTTGGATGTAATATATTTGGACTTCCAAAAGGCATTCGACAAGGCACCACACATGAGGCTGCTTAATATGATCAGAGATCAATCTGTTTGAGGTAGCATATTGGCATGGTAATGGATTGGCTAACTGATAGAAAAGAGAGAGCTGGGTTAATGTGGATATTTTCGGGAAAGCTCTCGTGGTATGCTGCAGGGATCAGAGCTAGGGTCACAATTATTTACAATGTAAATAAGGGCTTGAATGAGGAAATTGGATTTACTGTTGCCAAATTTGCAAATGACACTAAAATAGGCAGGAAAGCAGGTGGTAAGGATGGGACAAAGAGTCTACAGAGAGATATAGACAGGTTAAGCAGGTAAACAAGAACTTGGCGGATGGAATATAAAGTGGAGAAATGTGAGGTCATGCAAATAGGAGAATTACTTAAATAGAGAAGAAAACTGCATAACACAGAAAGACTTTGGGAGTCCTTGTCCATGCATCCCAAAAAGTTACCAGTTCAGCAAGTAAAAGGGAAGGCTAATGAAATATTGGCCCTTATTTCAATGGGAATGGAACCTGAAAATAGGAAGGTTTTCCTAAAACTATAAAGGCACTAGTTAGACCACATCTGGAATACTTTATACAACATTGGTCCCCTATCTGAGGAAACATATACTGTCACTGGAGGCAGTCCAGCGACGCTTCAGTAGGCTGATACCAAGTATGGCGGAAGTATATTTGAGGTGAGCTTGAGTAAGTTGGGCCTATTCTCTTTGAAGTTTAGATGAATGGGAGGAGATTTCATTGAAATGTAAAAATGTTAAGGCTGTGGTCAGGGAAGATGTAGAAAAGTTGCTTTTCTTTGTGGGGAGAATCTAGGACCAGAGGGTATAATCTCAGAGCAAGGAGTCACCCATTTAAGACAGAGGTGAGGGGGAATTTCGTCTCTCAGAGGGTAGTGAGTCTGCGGAATTCTTTATCCCAGAGGACTGTCAAGATTGGCTCATTAAGTATATAAATGGCTGAGGTTGACAGATTTTTAATCAGTACGGGAACCCAGGGTTCCGGGGAAAAGACAGGAAAGTGGAGTCAAGGCTTATCGGATTGGCCATGCTCTCATTGAATATCAGAGCAGACCCGATGGGCTGAATGGCCTACTTCTATTCCTGTGTCTATGGTTTTATGGCTAATCTGTGATCTGACTCATTACAGATGCCTTTACTTCGCATCAATTAAAGCTTGCATTAATTAAATTCTATCTGTCTCAGTCTGAAAATTAACAATTGACTGAGCCTCAGTTACCGTTCGGGAAGGAGGCATTTCTGTCATCTTTTGCGTGTGGAGTGATTCCTGACTTCACTTCTGAAAGGTCTGGCTCTAATTTGTGGACAATCTGCAGAATTTGACTCCTATCCAACAGAAATATTTTCTGTCTACCTCCATTTCTGTCCCTAAATATATTGAAATCTTGCATCAAATCATCTTCTAAACTCCAGAGAAAGCATCCTCGCTTGTGTAATCTGTCTTTGCAATTTACCACTAGAAGATCCATTATCATTTTATAAATCTATACTGCTCCCCATCCATCATTAATCCAACCTAGTTCTGTGGATTGGCCAGCATTAATTAGCCTTTGTGTTTGATTTGTTATTGCTTGTCACATTTTATTAATTGCCATATCTGCACCCACAAGTCATTTTGGACCTCCACCATTTTTAGCTTTACATCATTTAGAAAATCTCCTTTTGTATCCCTTCTTAATTAACAAAGTAGATAATCTCATAATTGCCTGTGTTAAAAATCAGGTACTCTGAGATTATGCCCTCTGGTCCTAGTTGCTTCCCACAAAGGAAAACAACTTTTCCACATCTTCTCTGACCACAGCCTTAACATTCTTACATTTGAATAAGATCTCCTCCCATTCATCTAAACTTCAAAGAGAGTAGGCCCGACTTACTCAAGCTCTCCTCAAATAAACGCCCTCCATACCTGCTATCCATTTGCCACAGTTTTGCCCATTCCAATAACCTGCCACCAACATTTCTTTGTAATTTTGCTCTTTGATATACGTTCAAGATGTTGGAGCTTCACTGTTCACTGGGTCCTTTACCACTTTTCTCTCTTTTTTTCCCTCTATTTCCCGCCACCCCTGATGGAGTTTGGAGTTGCTGTGGGCTGGAGTGAACACGGGGCCGAGACCCACAGTGGGCCAGAGCGAGCGTGGGCCAAGACTGTGACAGGCTGGAGCGAGCAGTGTGTCCTTGTTTTCGGGGGCATGCAGGCATGCACCCGTGAGCCGCAGAAGACCGCGAGCAGTGAGCTCTGGAGCAGCACACGGGCCACAAGCCCGGAGCAGCACGGAGAAGAAGTCCCACAGCAGTGCATGGGAAGCAGTCCCTGGAGCAGAGTGCTGGCAGCAAGTTCTGGACAGAGACCGGTGTGAGGGGACAATCCCTACCTTAGAACATTGTAATGTTAACCTCTTGACAGACCCCTTAACATATTCCTATTTGTAACTTATTTTCAACTATGTAATTAAGCAATTACTTCTGTCCCTCAGCCGTATCCAAGAATTGTACCTAAGATATTGCCGTAAGAAGGAAGAAGTTGTAAAAGGTTTTCACTGTGCTCCTACAATGGAGCACACATGACAATAAAAGCATATTGTACTGTATTTTGTATTATACTGCTCATAATGTTGCCTTTGTGTCTCTGACCAATTTGGAAGTCTGGCTTTTTATACTACAATCAAAGTGATTAATGAATACAGGCAATAGTTGAATACCCAACTTTGATTCCTATGGGACAACATTTGTCAAACTGTGCCAAGAAGTATGTATCCATTGTCCCTTCTTTCTGTCTCAGCAACTCTCAGCCAGACCCATAATTTATCTTCAATTCCAAAAACTTCACTTTCAGCCTGCAGTCTGAGGAATTTTAACACATACCTTCTGGAAGTCCCAAAATTCACAGACATTCTATTATTTCAATTACCTCTTCAAATTTCTAAACAGTCCGTCACGTATCCCCTATAAATTCAAACTGCTTCTCTCAGATCAGGTGAAAATCTTCAGGTTCTGTTGCCCTGTCTGAAATAACACCACAGAGGCCAGTATCCCATCACCAAGTCACCCTTTATTTACATGCGGAGAGTCCTTGATACTGATCCAGCTCCCTCAGAACTAGCTCTCAGAGTGAACAGAACCTCTGACACTTCTGTTTATATCAGTCAGCCAGGGCTCCCCGATTGGACCAGGTTAACAGCCCCAATCAGGCAACTCATATTCTATGAGGTCAACCTGGCTGACCTCATTAGAATCACTATATTGTCAATCTGTTAATCACTGTAGACCAATGCAATTGCCCAAAAGCACACTTTTTGAAATTCGCTCATGGGATGTAGGTGTCACCCGCTGGGCCCAGATATACTGCCCATCTTGAATTATATTTGGGAAGTGGTGGTGAGCTGTCTTCTTGAACCACTGCAGTCCACATCTTGTAGGTTGACCCACAATGTCCTTACGGAGGGAGTTCGGAAATTTGACCCAGCAACAGCGAAGGAATGGTGGTATATTTCCGAGTCAGGATAGTGAGTGGCTTGGAGGGGAACTTGCAGGGGATGGTGAACTTGCAGGGGATGGTGTTGCTCTGTATCTGCTCCCCTTGTCTTTCTAGATGGCAGTGGTTGTAGGTCTAGAAAGTGCTATCTAAGGATCTTTGGTGAATTTCTGCAGCGTATATTGTAGCTTGTACACACTGCTGCTACTGAGCATTGGTCGTGGAAGAAGTGGATGCTGTGGATGTAGTGCCAATCAAGTAGCTTGCTTTGTCGTGGGTGGTGTCAAGCTTCTTGAGTCTTGTTGGAGCAGCACTCATCCAGGCAAATGGGGAGTATTCCATCACACCCCTGACTTGTGAAATGTAAATGGTGGACAGGCTTTGGGGAGACAGGAGATGGGTTACTGGCCGAAGTATTCCTAGCCTGTGATCTGTACTTATAGCTACGATATTTATTTGGCAAGTCATGTTCAGTTTCTAGTTAATGGTAACATTCAGGATGTTGATAGGTAGGATAACTGGTTTATAGCTCCCTGACTTTCCTCCTTTCTCTTGTTTTTTTTAATGCACATGTACAATTTTCAATGAAAAGGAACAGTTATTGAATTGAGAGGAATTAGTAAGATTGTAGTTTGAGCATCTGTAATGTTCCGCCAGACTTCCCTCAAATTGGGATTGGGCATTAGAGGCAACTGTGGTGTCCAAATATTTTCCCTTTTTTGGAAACAGAAGCAGCATATTTGTTCTGTGTCCAAAACTAATAAAATCTGAGAATTTTCCATTCCTTGCTGAATGTGTTACAGATACAGATATGCTGCTTCTATCTTTACTCTGCTGTACTCTATATGTTCAATCATCTGGCTGGGAAACTTGGCTGTTGCAGCTTTGATGGAAACTCCATTCTCGGAGAGTTTCCTTCACATGCTCATGAAAGCGAGCCTGTGTGGAACTGATGAATTTCCCAGCTCATTTTTTTTTTCTGTATCTTGGATATCATTTCAGTCAATGGGAGAATAGCACTTTCTCTTCCACACTTCGGTTTTACTCTCCTCAGAGCTCAGTCCATCCCCCACTAAAACTCCAAATGATTCAATCTTCACTCCCTTTGGATTGTCTGTCTCTGGGCACTTGTGACTTAAGGTGCTATGATGCAGCTGACAAGGGAGTGACATTGCTCGCTGTTTTGAATGTAGCAGTTACTTCCTCCAGACAAAGTACAATCATTGACTTTTTAAATTCATTCATGGGATATGAGCATCGGTGGGTGGGTCAGCATTTAATGTCCATTTCCAATTGCCCTGGACAGGGTGATGGTGATCTGCCATCTTGAACTGCTGCAGTCTAAGTACAGATCCACAATGTCCTTAGGGAGGGAATTCCTGGATTTTGATCCAGCAACGGTGAAGGAAAGTCAATAAATTTCTAAGTCAGGATGGTGAGTGGCTTGGAGGGGAAGATGACAGTGGAGAAGGTGGCCTGTCCTGCTCCCGTCAGCTTTCTTTCTTTATTTCTTTGTCTTCTTTCTTTTTTCTTTGTTTTCTTTTAGGTCTGGAGAATGGCGTGGTGAGGGAGGAGACCTCCGGCAGCGGCAGCAGCATCATCACCGGGATGAGTTGGATGTGGTTCCACCCCAGCCTAGGGCCACGGGGACTCGCAGGCTGGGCCGAGTCTTTGGGTCTGAGCCTGGGCCCGGGCACCAGGAGCAGGAGAGTTGGCAGTCTTTGAACAGCATAGTGATTCCTCAGAGCCTGCATAGTAGTCTTGCCTTGTTGTGGCGGTCTTGTCCCAGCATGCAGGTCTCTTCCCATTGTGAAGGTCTTCCTCATCTTTGGCTTCCAGGTATTCCAATGGCCTGGCAGGCAGTCTCGTTCAGGAGTGGCAGTCTCAGCTTGACATGGCTGTCTTCTTGGGTGGAAGCTTCCCGCCCAGTGTTCCAAAACCCCGTGTGGCAATCCTGTCCTGGAATGGTGGTCGCGTCTTGGAATGGTGGTCTCGTCCCAGCTGTGTCTTCAGGGTATTCCATCGTTCCTTAATGGGCTTTCCCTGATTCCAGGAGCCATTAACTGAACCGTGATAAACTTTGTCTTAATTTTCCTTCTTAAAAATTGTCATGTAATACTTCTGTCATTAATCTAGGTGCCACAGTGGAGTGACTTATAAAATGTTTCATGTATTTTTCATGTAAAAATACACTTGACAATAAATGTCTATTCTTTCTAACTTGGGTGGTGTTCCCATGTATCTGCTTCCCTTGTCCTTCTACTCCATAGTTGTTGTGAGTTTGGAAGGTGCTGTCTGAGGATCTTTGGCGAATTTCTGCAGTGCGTCTTGTAGGTAGTACCCACTGCCATTGCTGAGTGCTGGTGGTGGAGGGAATAGATGCTCAATGTGGCTTCCAATCAAGCAATCTATGAATCTTTGCCCTGGATGGAGTGGAGCTTCTTGAAGTGTTATTGGAGCAGCACTTGTTGCAGTCAGCTTCCACCCAAACCCCCAACAAACCCATCGCCCTTTAATGTGACATACAAAGAGCTCAGTTGGCTGCACAACTTGGCATTTCCCCCGAAATAATAATTCCTCACTGTTCATAGAACCTATAGGATCTTAGAATCCCTACAGTGTGGAAATAGGCCATTCAGCCCACACCAACCCTCTGAAGTGCATCCCATCCAGACCCACTCCATCCCCTCAACCCTGCACCTCCCCATGGCTAATCAACCCAGCCTGCAAATCCCTGGACACTATGGACAATTTAGCATGGCCAATCCACCTAACCTGCTTATCTTTGGACTGTGGGAGGAAACTGGAGCAAACCCACGCAGACACAGGGAGAATGTGCAAACTCCACACAGACAGTTGCCTGAGACAGGAATCAAAGCTGGGCTCCTGGTGCTGTGAGACAGTAGTGCTAACCATTGAGCTACCATGCCACACCAGTGTTAAGACTTGTCAATGCTTGAAGAAAGCCCCAAAAGCTGGTTCTACCCATAGTGCGCATTCCTCAACTTTTCGCAATCTTTAGTTGTTACCTCATGTCCCACAGACTCTCCTCTCCCAATAATCTGCAATGCCTGATGAGTCTTCCACTCTGCTATTCCATACACCTAGGTTACACCTTCCTGAGGGTGCTAATAATAAGCCTCTTTCTCTTTTGGAGGGGCAGAAGAAAACTTTAATATCATGAGAATGGCATTAAGACCATAAGACCATAAGACATAGGAGTGGAAGTAAGGCCATTCGGCCCATCGAGTCCACTCCGCCATTTAATCATGGCTGATGGGCATTTCAACTCCACTTACCCGCACTCTCCCCGTAGCCCTTGATTCTTTGCGAGATCAAGAATTTATCAATCTCTGCCTTGAAGACATTCAACGTCCTGGCCTCCACTGCGCTCCGTGGCAGTGAATTCCACAGGCCCACCCCCTTTCTGGCTGAAGAAATGTCTCCTCATTTCCATTCTAAATTGACCCCCTCTAATTCTAAGGCTGTGCCCACGGGTCCTAGTATCCCCACCTAACGGAAACAACTTCCCAGCGTCCACCCTTTCTAAGCCATGCGTTATCTTGTAAGTTTCTATTAGATCTCCCCTCAACCTTCTAAACTCTAATGAATACAATCCCAGGATCCTCGGCCGTTCATCGTATGTTAGGCATTGTCACTTGCCCACGTCTAACATCAGACTCAATGGGTCAAAGGGCCTTTACTATGGTGTATGAATCTATGAACTAAATGCAAATATGATACCGCAATGCTGGGATATCTCTTGGTGTTTGGGGCTAACAAAATGTCATGCAGATTGTCTAGCTGGCAGCAAACAGAGAGTATGCAGAGATGGGTTTTCTCTTGGAACAATTTGGTGTGACAAATAGGGACTCAACTTTTTACAATTTATGTAAAAATGACTTAGATGGTGACACAGTCTCTAAATATATGGGGAACACAAAGATACCTTGGAGAGTATGCTGTGAAGAGTTTTCAGAAGCACCTAGATATGTCAAATGAATAGGCAAATATCTGTCAGGTAACACATAACGTGGGAAAATATAAAGTCACTCACAATGACAGGAACAAGGAAAATGAGTATTCCTTAAATAGAGAATGACTACAGAAAGCTAAGTGATTAGTGATATTCCACAGGGATCAGTGCTGGGACCTCTGCTGTCCGTGATCTATATAAATGATTTAGAGGAAAACGTAGCTGGTCTAATTAGTAAGTTCATGGATGATACAAAGATCAGTGGAGTTGCAGATAGTGAGGAGGATTGTCAGAGGATACAACAGGATATAGATTAGTTGGAGGCATGGGCAGAAAAATGGCTGATGAAGTTTAATCTGAATAAATGTGAAGTAATGCATTTTGGAAGGTCAAGTACAGGTGAAAATTAGGAGTATTGATATGCAGAGGGATCTGGCTGTACAGGTCCACAGATCACTAAAGGAGGCAGCGTAGGTAGATAAGGTAGTAAAAAAGGCCTATGGTATGCTTGCCATCATTGGAAGGAGCATTGAGTATAAGGTTAGGCAAGTTATGCTGCAGCTGTATAGAACTTCAGTTGGGTCACACTTGGAATATTGCACATGGTTCTAGTCACCACACTACCAGGAGGATGTGGACGTTTTGGAGAGGGTACAGAAAATGTTCACCAGGATATTGCCTGGTATGGGGGATTTTAGCTATGAAGAAAGGTTGGATAGACAGGGTTTGTTTTCACTGGAACACAGGAAGTTGAGGGGTGATCTGATAGAAGTTTATAAGATTGCGGGTGGCATGGATAGAGTGGAAAGTACGAAGCTTTTTTCCAGGATGGAGGGGTCAATTACTGGGGGACACAGGTTCAAGGTACGAGGGGGCAAAAGAGATGTGCAAGGCACGTTTTTCACACGTGGGGTGGTGAGTGCCTGGAAAGTGCTGCCAGAGGAGATGGTGCAAGCAGACACGATAGCAGCATTCAAAGAACACCTGGGTGAATACATGAATAGGAAGGGAATAGAGGGATATGGTTCCTGTAAGTGAAGACAGTTTTAGTATCGAAGGGCAAGATATGTCAACGCAGACTTGGAGGGCCAAAGGGCCTGTTCCTGTGTTATATTTTTCTTTGTTCTTTGTTCTTTTTGTTCTTAAAAGTAAGGCTGTTAATCCCAGTTAGACAGGGTGTTGGTGAGACCACATATGGTGTGTAGTTTAGGTCTCATTTAATGTAGGATGTAAATGCAGTGGAAGTAGTTCAGAGGAGATTTATTAGATACCTGGAATGAGTGAGTTGTCTGATGAGGAAAGGTTGGACAGACTGGGCTTGTTTTCCCTGGAGTTTAGGAGACTGAGGGGTGATGTGATTAAAGTATATATGATCCTGAATGGTCTTAACAAGGTGGACGTGGAAAGAATGTTTTCTCTTGTGGGTCAATCCCGAATGAGGAAGCACTGTTAAAATTGGGAAACACCCTTTTAGGGTGATGGTGATGAGAAGAACTTCTTTTTGCTCAGAGAAACATGCAACTTCGGAATTCTCTGGCACAGAGACAATGGAGTTGGGGCCACTTAATAGTTTTAATGGAGAGAGAGAAAGATTCTTGTTAAGTGAGGAATAAAAGTTTATTGGGGATACACAGGAATGTGGAATTTGAAATGTAAACAAATCAGCCATGATCTTAATAAAAACCAGAAGAACTGCGGATGCTGTAGATCAGAACTGTCCTGAGGAATGATCTCCGGACGCAAAACATTAACTCTGACTTCTGTTCACTGATGCTGAGCTTTTCCGGCAACTTCTGTTTTTGTTTCAGCCATGATCTTATTGAATGGCGAATCAAGTTTGAGGCTCTGAATGGTCTACATCTGCTCTATGGTCTCTATTCCCTATGGAGCAATGGACGATACTTACTGGCAGTAGATTGAATAATGAAGATGCTTGAGTGTTTGTAAAGTTTGCTCCAGCTCTTAGACATCTTGAGTAAAAGGCTGGAAAGCAATTGAAGAGAGGCTGTTTGAATAGCAGAGCATGTCTAGTAGAAAAAACAGAGAAGTGTTTGGTATTAAGAAACAGATAGGTACTGGCGAGAGATAGTAAGAACTGCCGATGCTGGAGTCAGAGATAACACAGTGTGGGGCTGAAGGAACACAGCAGGCCAGGCAGCATCAGAAGAGCAGGAAAGCTGACATTTCGGGTCAGGACAGGTACTGGTGAGAGTTCATTTTTTGGTGGAAAGGAAGGGAACAGAGCAGCAGGCACATTTGGAAATTGAAGGAATAAGGAAGTTCAGAGCTGGGACTCACTGGTGAAAATCTCAGGTTGAATGAAACGATTTTTGAGAGAAATTGGATGTTTGATGCTGTGTGGTGAGGAGAGGTTAATTTTCAGGGGAGCTGGGAATCATAGGGATCATTTCTGTAATGTTGCAAATTGACCAGATTGAGGCACACGGATAAGTGATTGTGTCCACTAGTTAACATATAAATACCTTCTCCTGAGTTTGGTGTCTTAATTGCCAGTTAAGTAAAGTTTGGCTGTGTTGAATTTAATTTGTTTGTTAGAATATAAGTCTTGGGATGTGATTTTTTTATTCCTTTGGCTATTTCCATTGATCACTAGGAAATTCAGCATATTGTTATTAGGGAAGTGATGGCCTAATGGTACTTATTGCTGGGCTGTTATTCCATGAGACCTAGGTAATGTTCTGGGGAGCTGGGTTCAAATCCTGCTATGGCAGATGGTGGAATTTAAATTCAATAAAAATCTGGAATTAGGAGTCTAATGATGAACATAAAGCTGTTGTCAATTGCCAAAAAATCCCATCTGGTTCACTAATGTCCTTCAGGAAAGTGCTGTTCTTAGCTGATCTGGCCTATATGTGACTCCAGACCTGAAGAATGTGACTAACACTTAACTGCTCTTTGGGCAATTAGGAATGGGCAATAAATGCTAGCCTGGCCAATAACACCTTCATCCTGTGAATAAATCAAAACAAAATTGCATTTTTACAGGGATCATAGTACAGTACAGATATTCAGCCATTATATCCCTGCACATTAACTCATCCAGTGGCACTCCCCTGTTTTTCCTGGTAGCCCTTGCAATTTATTTTCTATTGATGTTTTTATCTGGTTATTTTTTGAAAGCCATGATAGAATTTGCCTCCATCACACACTCTCAGGCAGTGGGTTCCAGATACTTAACCTCTTACTCATTAGTGGAGAATGAACAATTGAGGTGGCAGGCTTATAAGAAGACACTAGAGGAGAAACAAGATCTGGACATTTAGTCAGTGAAGTTGATGGCCATGCAGTGAGAAGCTACTCAATTCACTGGAATAGCTAAAGATTCTGCAACTTTCACTCGCTCCAGAATGCCAAGTTCATTTTGCTAGTGTCAGAAAAGATGGCTTTAAAGCTGCTGCCAATGCAACCCCTAGCTGTTACATATCACTGCACTGCTTCCACTGCTCTGCTTGCATCTGTTTGTCATAGCTGCCAAATCTCCATCCAATCCCTTTCTGGATCTGTCAACATTCCCAATTCCAGCCATTCTATCGTGGGTAGCCATGTATTTGGTTACCCAGACTGCTGATACCTCCTTGTTCCTCTACCTCTCTGTCTTTGTATAAGATGCTCCTCAATATCAATATCCTGATGAGGATTTTGAACAAGGGTCCTAGCATCTCCTTCTACACTCTGTGTCACCCTTTGTCAGATAATATTCCCCTGCAGCTTGGTGAGAAATTTTTGTTCGCTCCTGGGGGGTGAGTATCATTGACTGAGCCAACATTTATCGCCCATCCCTAGTTCACCCTTGAGAAGGTAGCAGTGAGCTTCCATCTTGAAATACTGCCATCAATTTAGTGTAGGTAAATCCACAATGCTGTTAGGAAAGGAATTCCAGGATTTTGACCCAGCAATAGTGAAGGAATAGAGATATATTTCCAAGTCAGGATGGTGAGTGGCTTGGGGGGAGCTTGCAGGGGGTGGTGTTCCCATATATCTGCTACTCTGGTCCTTCTAAAAGGAAGTGGTTGTGAGTTTGGAAGGTGCTGTCTAAGGAGCCTAGCAACTTACAGATGGGCATCTTGTAGATGGTACAGATTATTATGTCTATGCATCTGTGTTGAATATTGAAGGTTTTGGATGGGTTGCTTATCAAGCAGGCTAATTGACTTGAACGGAGTCAAGCTTTTTGAGTGTTGTTGGAGCTACACTCCTCCAGAAATGATTGCCTGTATAGTATTCCATCAGATTTATGGTTTGTAGGTAGAGGACAAGCTTTGGGGAATCGAGGGGAGAATCATCTGTTACAGGACCTTTTGTTCCTGACTGGACTAGTTCAGTTTCTGATCAATTATAATCCCCAAATTATGGATGGTGAGAGATTCAGTGATAGTAATTCTATTGAATGTCAAGAGAAAGTAGTTTGATTTCTCTTGTTAGAGTTGAGGTGAACGATTGGCTAGCGTAGGCAAGAAGAATCGAGGTTGAAATCAAATCAGCTGTGGAATGGCACTGGAAAGGTTGAAGGACTGGTCTTCCCCTACTCATAATTTGTTCATACATTAATTTGGTCATTTCTTAGCACTCATGTGGCCCAGCTTTCACTTGTTATTTATCAACACAAGCTCAAATTTTGTCCGGGTCTTGCAGGCATAGACTATTGGGGCATAGAAGCCCCTTGAAATAGCAGCTGATTGGGGGAAGTGCCATAATTATCAAGCACGAAAATAAGGTAAAGTTCCAGCTCCAACATGTGGAGATTCTCTTTAAGTGTGAATCACAAAGGAGATAAGGACCTGCACAATTCCCAAAGGTTGAGAAGTATGATTAACTTGTTTCATTGCCGCGGATGAAACTTCAGTTCAGACTGTATCAGTGTAAAAAAGGCAGCAGAGTAGGAGGCTCCACCTGGGGCTCCTCTGCTCCACCAGTTCTTCTTCTTTCTTTTCTTTTTCTCTGGTTTTAGCAGTTCCTGAACAGTGCAAGGGGAAGCGAGCCCTGGGGCAGCACAAATTGCCTTGATGCAGCTGAATGCCAGTGCACAGCAGACTGGAGGCTGAAGTGGAGTGGGACAGTTGATGGACTGGGGCCTGGTGCGGCGCCCAGACCACATGCTGAGCTATTTGAAACTCTTTACCAAACTGCAAAGTCAATCTTTATTCATTCATGGGATGAGGGCATGGCTAGGTAGCATTTATTGCCCATCCCTAATTGCCCAGAGGTCAATTGAGAGTCAACCACATTGCTGTGGGTCTGGAGGCACATGTAGGCCAGACCAGGTAAGGGTGACAAGTTTCCCTTCCTAAAGGACATTAGTGAATCAGATGGGTTTTTCCAACAATCGGCAATGGACTCATGGTCACCATTAGATTCTTAATTCCAGATATTTATTGAATTCAAATTCCAGCATCTGCCATGGCAGGATTCAAACCTGAGTCCCCAGAACATTATCTGGTTCTCTGGATTAACATTCCAGCGATAATACCACTAGGCCATTGCCTCCCCTTAAATTTGTTAATCCTTTAACTATGTTATAACTACCCTATTTCTAACTTTTTTTGATACTGTAAGTAATCCTATTACTTTTCCTTTTATTTCTCTTTTGTAAGCAAGATTTGCATCGAGGTACTTGTACCTAAGATGGCATGATTAAAAGCAGCCATTATCAAAACTTTTCACCGTACTCCTGTACTTCTGTACTGGAGTACAAGTGAGAATAAAGGATATTCTATTCTATTCTAAAATCAGAAGGAACGGTAGATGCTATAAACCAGAAATAAAAACAGAAATTGCTGGAAAAGCTCAGCAGGTCTGGCAGCATCTGTGGAGAGAAATCAAAGTTAACGTTTTGGGTCGAGTGACCCTTCCTCAGAACAGATTTGTGTAATCCATGCTGATTTCATGAAACTTGATCAGCCTGTGTGTGTGTCTGTGGCTATTTTAAGTCAGTGTTTTTAGTCCCTTTTCAAAAACATTTCAGTGTGTGAAAGTTCCAGGCATTAAATTTGATGCTGGAATTCCAGCTAACTAGTCCATATTTTATATCATTATGACAATACACAAGGATAGTGCTGGAAAATCTTGGGATTTTGGCTGTTTTTGAGAGTATGACTATGTCAGGCTGTTTCTTGATCTAGAAAGGACTGAGAAATTGCCACAAAAATGAAAACAAGATTCAATTATCATTCTGACCCAATCACGCCATATGTTCCCACTAAATGACATTTCACTGGATAACCTTCCTCAGTATTTTATCCAAGTATAATATTTTCCTCTGACTTTTCTTATTTCATTGCCAGTAATCTTTAACATTCAATTCCTTCCCGTGCCCTAATTATATCAAGAGCAACAGATGTTCTTGTGCAGTCAAAGTGAAGATAATAGTCTGCAGCCTATCACTCACAGAATCACCAGAAAATCTGGAAAGTACTGGACCTTTAATAACACGCATTACAAAGGGAATCTGATGATTCAACAGTCACCGTTTTGGAAATGTAAATTGAAATGTTGACTTTCGATTCTTTGTTTCTTTTTGGGCATTTCATTACGCTTTGCCAAGCTCAGATCTAATGAGGCTCATCAGACTTAAAACCTTTAAAGGAAAGTTAGATTTATAAATTCTCATGGGATTGGTTGTTGGACGTGGCCAATTTCTGTTGTCCATCCCTAATTGCACTTGAACTGATTGGCTTGCTAGGCCTTCCCAGAGGGCAGTTAAGAATCAAACACATTGTTGTGGGCCTGGAGTCACATGTCAGCCATACCAGGTAAGGACAGCAGATTTCCTTCCCCAAAGGAAATCACAAAACCTATTTCTTAATTTTCTTTTCACAACGTGTGATCATTTCTTGGAGAGAGAGAAAAACATTTCTGAAGAAGAGTCGCACTGGACTTGTAACATTAACTCTGTTTCTATCTCTGCAGATGCTGCCAGACGTGCAGAGCTTCTCTGTGTTGGTTTCAGATTTTCAGCATCTGCAGCATTTTGCTTTTGTGTGATGGTATCATGATCTTCATGAGTGAGACTTAGCATAACCCTATCATCATCATCCAATCAATTTGATGGATGGAGTGCAGGTACCATTGATTTAACAATGGGTGTAAGCTGATGGAGTGAGCATCTTCCAGACAAAGTGACGACCTTATCCTTTACATGTCTCAGGAGCAAATATCAGAGACATCAAAGGTGGAAACCTTCCTAACTTTTCTCCTGTCAATGTGAAAATATCAACAATCTTCAGAATCAGTACTCCTCCATGTGGAACAACACTTGTAGGAAGCTCTGAGGGTGACAAGAGTGAAAAATGTACTGTGGGTGGGGGACTTCAATGTCCACCACCAAGAGTGGCTCGGCAGCAGCACTAAAGATCAAGTTGGTTGGGCCCTAAACGACATAGTTGCAAGACTGCTGGTATCTGCGGCAGGTGGTGAGGGAACCAACAAGAGGGAAAAGCATTCTTGACCTCATCCTTACCAATCTGCCAGCTGTAGGTGCATCTGTCCATGACAGTATCGGTAAGAGTGACCATCGCACAGTCCTTGTGGAGATGAAGTCCTGCCGTCATATTAAGAACAACCTCCATTGTGTTGTGTGGCACTATCACCATGCTAAACGGGACAGACTTTGAACAGATCTAGCAACTCAAGACTGGGCATCCATGAGGGGCTGTGGGCCATCAACAGCAGCAGAATTGTACTCCAGCATAATCTGTAACCTCATGGCCCAGCATATCCCTCACTCAACCATTACCATCAAGCCCAGGGGATCAACCTTAGTTCAATGGAGACTGTAGGAGAGAATGCCAGGAGCAGCACCAGGCATACCTGGAGATGACGTAGCAAAATGGTGAAGCCACCAAACAGGACTACTTGCACGCCAAGCAGCGAAAGCAGCAAGCGATAGGCGGAGCTAAGCAATCCCACAACCAACAGATCAGATCTAAGCTCTATAGTCCTGCCACATCCAGTTGTGAATGGTGTAGACAATTCAAGACTAGTGAGGGAGGACACTCCACAAATTACCCCGACCTCAATGATGGAAGAACCCAGAACATCAGTGTAAAAGAAAAGGCTGAAGCATTCGCAGCAATCTTCAGCCAGAAGTGCCAAGTGGATGATCCATCTCAACCTCTTCCAGTGGTCCCCAGCATTTACAGATTCCAGTCTTCAGCCAATTCGGTTCACTCCACAAGGTATCAAGAAACAGTTGGAGATTCTGGATACTGCAAAGGCTTGGGTCCTGACAACATTCCGGTAATAGTACTGAAGACTTGTGCTCCAGAACTTGCTGTTCCCTTCGCCAAGCTGTTCCAGTACAGTTACAACACTGGCATCCTGTACCATGGTTTCCTAGAACTGAATGTGCGTGCAATGTTTGCTTCAGGGTAAGTCATCAGTTTCACAACGAGTGAAAATCAATTCAGATCTTCTGTTTGCATATTAAAGGCAGAGTTCCAGTTTTGATGATCTTGAAAAGCTGCTCCTTTTTGAAAGGTGCATGGAGTCTCTTTCTCAATGGGCTTGAAGACTCTGATTTTCCTGTAGACAGCTCTTCAATTTACCTTATCAAGAAGAAGCTTAAAACCTGGAAGATACATGTAACTTGCTACTTGAGTTACCTCCTTCTGGGATGGTCATCAGTTTCCTGGACCTTGTTCTGCATCCTCCTGGTCACTGCAGACTTACCACTGCTAGGCCTTTTGAGGTGTGACAGGGCCTCCTTCCTTTCTCCTGAGCCGGATTCCTGTTACTTTCCTGTCCTGGAACTTGTGTTCAATTCAGAGCTGGAGTTCCAATGCTGTGGAAGTGACTGTGAGTACAGACAGCCTGCCAATGGTTCAGACAGTCTGGATTTTTGAATCATAGAATCCCTACAGTGTGGAAACAGGCCCTTTGGCTCAGCAAGTCCACAGCGACCCTCAGAGCATCCCAGCAGACCCATCCCCCTGTAACCCACCTAATCTACACATCCCTGAACACAATAGGCAATTTAACATGGCCAATTCACTGAGCCTGCACATCTTTGGACTGTGTGAAGAAACCGGAGCAAACCCATGCAGGCATGGGGAGAATGTGCAAACTCCACACAGACAGTTGCCCAAGGCTGGAACCAAACCCAGGTCCCTGGCACTGTGAGGCAGAAGTGCTAACCACTGAGCCACTGTGCCACCCCATTTTGCCACCATGGGGTGCACAGAGGATCATGGGGAGTGTGTGCGTTTTTGTTTTACTGATTGCAGCCTGTGGAGAAAGTTACTTTGTCATAATAAACATCTTTGTATTGTCAAAACCGAAACTGCAGCATTGCATGCTCCTTTTTAAATGAGACACCATCTCTTTTAGACCTAAAAGAGAAACAAAAAAATTGCTATGTCAACCAGGTTTCAGTCTGGAATCTGACTTGTCCAACAATGACATCAACTGGGCTCATAACAATATCATACTGTCAAGTGATGATCTGTTCCCTCAGGCTGGAATACAAGAGCAGGGATGTATTGCTGAGGCTGTATAAGGCTGTGGTCAGACTGCATTTGGAAGATTGTGAGCAGTTTTGGTCCCTGTATCTAGAGAAAGATGTGCTGGCGTTGGACAGGGTCGAGAGGAGGTTTACAAGAATGATCCCAGGGATAAAGGGCTTGTCACATGAGGAGCAGATGATGACTCCAGGTCTGTACTTGATGGAGTTTAGAAAGATGATGGGACAATCTCATTGAAACTTACAGAATACTGAGAGACCTAGAGGGAGTGGACATGGAGAAGATATTTCCATCAGTAGGAGAGACTAGGACCTGAGGGCACGGTCTCAGAGTGAAGGGATGGCCCTTTAAAACTGAGATCAGGAGGAATTTCTTTAGCCAGAGGATTGTGAATCTGGAACGGGCTGCAAAGGTCAAATCATTGAGTATATTTAAGACAGAGGTAGATAGTTTCTTCATTTGTAAGGGAATCGAGGATTATGGGGAGAAGGCAACGAATGAGTTGAGAAACATATCAGCCATGACTGAATGGCAGAGCAGACCTGAGATAACAAGGTGTAGAGCTGGATGAACACAGCAGGCCAAGCAGCATCAGAGGGGCAGGAAAGCTGACGTATCGGGCCTAGACCCTTCTTCAGAACTTCAGCTTTCCTGCTCCTCTGATGCTACTTGGCCTGCTGTGTTCATCCAGCTCTACACCTTGTTATCTCAGATG
>JAHRHZ010000023.1:50848031-50870674 GCA_024137785.1 Ginglymostoma cirratum
CTTGGCCTGCTGTGTTCATCCAGCTCTACACCTTGTTATCTCAGATGCTCCAGCATCTGCAGTTCCTACTATCTCTGGCAGAGCAGACCTGATTGGCTGAATAGCCAAATTCTGCTCCTAAGCCTTAGAATCTCAGTCAGCCCTTTGGCTTTATTCACTATACTCTTTGCATTTACATATATACTTTTTAATACTGCCAAATTCCAGTGCTGCGTACTTTTTAACCTTTGCTTCCCCTGTCAGTCAGTATCACTTGTTAAATTCCTGCCTTCTGTTTCTTGCTCTGGATTTGGCCCCAGTTTCCCATGTCCCCCTCATCCCCAACACCAGCTAGTTTAAACTCTCCACACCAGCTCAGACAATTCACTCTGCGAGGATTTGAATGCCAGACAGTTCAGATGTAGATCATCTGGAGGTCCAGGTCCTATCTTCCCCAGAATCAGTGCCGATAAGCCAGAAATCTGATGTCCTCCCTTCAACACTGGCTTTCCAGCCATGTGTTCAATCACTCAATTCTACTGTTGCTGTGCACACTAGCACATGAGGTCAGGAGTAATCTTAAGATCACCGTTTTAGAGGTTCGTATCTTTCAGTCTCCTGCCTAACCTCCTAAAATCTGCTTTTAGGACCTCATTGTCATTTCTGCCTAAGTCATTGGTACCAGCATAAACTAAGGCTGATCACCCCACCACTGAGAAGAATGCCCTACAGCCCCTACATAATGTCGTTTGCCATGGCACCATGGCAGTAACACACCATGCTGAGGGTCACAGAAGTGCCGGACTGGTTCCCTAACCATAGAATCCACATTGTTGTTGTTCTTCCATTCACCTTCCCGTCCTCTGAAGAGCTGACTCATCCATGACGCCATAGCCTTGGCTCTGGCTGCAGTCTCTCGAGCAACCATTATCCTCACCATCATTCCAAATGGAATAGTGATTAACCAGCATGACAGGCTCAGGAGATGGCTGCACTGCCTGTCTGGCTCTCTTAAACCTCCTTTAGACTGTTACCCATTCCCTTGCCATCTATACTCTTCTAACATGTAATGTGATCACATCCCTAAAAGTGTTATCCGTGTAGTCCTTTGTCTCTCCAATGCAGATCAGTGATTCCAGCCACTGTTCAAATTTCAAAACCCAGAGCTCAAACTTGTGAAACTGGTGACAGTTCCTGCAGACATGCACACATGGTTATGTCCAAGAGTTCGCATTTACCAAGGGGTGTACCTTTATCTGGGCTGATCTAGCCTGCTGTCCTATAACTTTAACAACCATCTATTTCAATCAGAATACTAGAATCATTACCAGTACTTGTCAATCAGCTTCTCCTCCTGAACAGAAGTTAGAACCAACCGCAGGAGCTGAAAATAGTAGAAAAAGAACATCCTTGGGCAACTGTCTGTGTGGAGTTTATACATTCTCCCCGTGTCTGCGTGAGTTTCCTCCTGGTGCTCTGGTTTCCTCCCACAGTCCAAAGATGTGCAGGTTAGGTGGGACTGGCCATGGGAAATTGCCCATAGTGTTCAGGGATGTGCGGGCTAGGCGGATTAGCCATGGGAAATGCAGGATCACAGGGATAGGGTAAGGGGGTGTTCTTGGTGGAATGCTGTTTGGACGGTCAGTGTGGACTCAGTGGGCAGAATCGCCTGCTTCCGCACTGTAGGAATTCTATGATTCTAAGAAAGGAGCACTTCCATTAATTCCACCCATCCCTGAGCTCCCTTGAACTCACAAATTACCCTCTTTAGACTCAATGCAACCAAAGTAGCACTCAGTGCAGATTTCCTTTGATGATGTATACTTAACATAACACATAGTTGGGCTTAACCCTTTTTCCTAGTTTCCAATAAGGCTAGGCATGCTATGAATCCTAGGCCCCAAATCAGAGCAAATTAGTATTTTTGTTTCTTTGCTTAAAACTGTCATGTGATGTAGAGAGAAGGCAAGCAAATACTCCCGATGCACTGGGAAATCATCAATAATTTGGTGGAACTGGCTTGAAAGAATGAGTGGTCTCCTCCTGATCCAATGAAAATACAACTTTAGTGAACTTGGCAAGGTTTAAAGTCACAGTCATTTAAGACTGTAGAATAATTGCATTTTAAAGTGGGTTCTGTCATATACTACGATTGCCTTCACTTGGAGAATGAGAGGAGATTCTACAGACCCAGTAATGTGCAAATTGAAATTCTGTCTGTTTTTTCCACCTGCTAGTTCTGGTATTTGCTTGGTGCAACCATGCCCCACGAACTGCAATGGAAACACTGACACTCTAGGGGCACTGTTGGCAGGAATGTCAATGTTGTGGTATAAGAATGACTAACATCTGGTATTCAGCAAAGCATCAAATTCTGTAGCTTATATTTCTAGAGAATCTTTGTTGATTTTTATTATATTGATACACAATTTAAATTGAAAAAGACATGCACTTATATTGCACTTCTCATGACCACCGGATGTCTCAAAATCTTAAATGTACTATTGAGGTTCAGCCCTTGTTGTAACCTAGGAAGTGCAGCAACTTAATGTATAAATGCATGAACAGTAATGTGATAATGACCAGATTTTCTATTTTCGGTGATGTGGAATTTGACATAAATGTCTTGCCAGATCATTAGGGATAACGTCCTCTCTTCTTCGAAAGAATGTCACAGGATAATTTACATCTATCCAAACAAGCATTTGGGTCTCATTTTAACTTCTCTTCACAAGGATTGCACTGTGGCCAATGCATAACATCCTAAATATTGCATTATGGTGTCAACCTTGAATTTTGTGGATTAGGTCATTTATTTTCTTTACTGTACACAACCATGATTCACAGTCAATCTAAATGCTACACTGTTCTGGTTGTGTCTTGGCAGAATTTTAGAGAAATTCTAAACTGTTGATTCACTTGGGACTACATTATTGGAACATACCCCTCTTGCCTCTGGGGCCTGGGTGGTTCCAGCCCAACTGTGATTGAAGTGCAGTGCCTGATATCACGAAAAATAGCTCAATCATTCACTTTGCAGCTCCCAGAGGAAGTAAACCCACTGCACAACATTGTCCATAATAGGGATCAGTTCAGCAATTTCATTCTGAGAGAGTATAGACATGTATGGTACAGGGGATGCTGGTGTGGATCATTATGTTAGTGAGATGTTTGAGAGAAAGATCTTGTGATAACATCGTAAAATGTCTGTGTTTCATTTCAAACAGAATTAAAGTACTTTCCACATGTACATAGAACATAGAACTGTACAGTACAGTACGATGTTGTGTCAAACTTTTACCCTAAACCTAAGGTCTATCTAACCTCCACCGCTACCTTATACTATCATTCATATGCCTATTTAATAGCAGCTTAAATGTCCCTAATGAGGCCGACTCCACTACCCTCTCCGGCAATCCATTCCATGCCCCGACCACTCTCTGAGTAAAGAACCTACCTCTGACGTCTCCCCTATATCTACCTCCACTCACTTTAAAACTATGCCCCCTTGTAATAGCTACCTCCACCCTAGGAAAAAGTCTTTGTCTGTCCACTCTATCTATACTTCGGATCATTTTGTACACCTCTATCAAGTCACCTCTCACTCTTTGTCATTCTAAAGACAAAAGCCCTAACTCTCTCAACCGTTCCTCATAAGACCTTCCCTCCATTCCAGGCAACATCCTGGTAAATCTCCTCTGCACCTTTTCCAAAGCTTCCACATCTTTCCTGTCATGATGCAACCAGACTGGGCACAACACTCCAGATGTGGCCGAACCAGGCTTTTGTATAGCTGGAGCATAACTTCACAGCTCTTGAACTCAATCCCTCTATTAATGAAAGCTAACACACCATACGCCTTCTTAACAACTCTATCCACCTGGGTGGCAGCTTTCAGGGAACTGTGAAAAAGAACACCAAAATCCCTCTGCTCCTCCACACTGCCAAGAATCTTTCTGTTAATCCTGTATTCTGCTATCAAATTTGTCCTTCCAAAATGAATCACCTCACACTTTTCAGGGTTAAACTCCATCTGCCACTTCTCAGCCCAGCTCTGCATTCTATCAATGTCCCTTTGTAACTTAGAACAGCCCTCCGCATTATCCACAACTAGACCCACTTCCATATCGTCTGCGAACTTACTAATCCACCCTTCCACTCCTACATCCAAATCATTTACAAAAATCACAAATAGAAGAGGACCCAGAACAGAAGCTTGTGGCACACCACTCGTAACTGAGCACCATGTTGAATATTTTCCACCCACTACCACCCTTTGTCTTCTAAGGTTTAGCCAATTCTGAATCCAATCTGCCACATTTCCCCCTATCCCATGCCTCCTTACTTTCTGCATGAGCCTACCATGGGGAACCTTATCAAATGCCTTACTTAAATCCATGTATACCACATCCACTGCTCTACCTTCATCCGCATGTTTGGTCACCTCTTCAAAGAACTCTATAAGGTTTGTGAGCATGATCTACCCCTCACAAATCTGTGCTGGCTATCACGAATCAAACTGTGCCTTTCCAAGTGATCATAAATCTTATCTCTCAGAGCCCTTTCCAATAATTTGCCCACCACTGAAGTAAGTCTAACTGGCCTGTAATTTCCAGGGTTATTCCTATTCCCTTTTTTGAACAAGGGAATGACATTTGCCACTCTCCGATCTTCTGGCACTATACCCTGGACAGCGAGGACGAAAAGATTATTGCCAAAGTCTCTGCGATCTCTTCCCTCGGTTCCCATAGAATCCTTGGATTAATCCCATCAGGCCCGGGGGTCTTGTCTATCTTCAAGTTCCTCAAACTTCCTAGTACATCTTCCTTACTAACATCCACCTCCTCTAGCCCGCCAGCCTGTTTCACACTGTCCTCCCCTACAACTAGGTCCCTCTCAGTCGTGAATACCGAAGAAAAGTATTCATTAAGGACCTCTCCTAAGTCTTTAGGCCCCGTACACAAATTCCCTTTACAATCCTTGATCATCCCTACCCTTTCTCTGGTCATTCTCTTATTTCTCACATAAGTGTAACATGCCTTGGGGTTTTCCTTGATCCTATCTGCCAAGGTTTTCTCATGCCCCTTATAGCTCTCCTAAGCCCTTTCTTCAGCTCCTTCCTGGATAACTTGTATCCCTCTGGAGCCTTTTCAGATCCCTGTTTCCTAAACCTTATATAAGCGTCCTTCTTCGTCTTAACCAGTGGTTCGACCTCTCTTGAGAAGCAAGGCTCCCTCACTTAACTGTATCTTCCCTGCCTGCTAGGGACAAACACATCGAGCACACGCAGTATGCATTCCTTAAACAATCTCCACATTTTAATAGTGCTCTTCCCTGTCAGCATCTGTTCCCATTTTATGTAACCCAGCTCTTGCCTAACTGAATTATAATTACCCTTCCCCCAATTATAAACCTTACCCTGCTGTATGTACCTATCCTTTTCCATAACTATTGTAAAAGTAACAGAGTTATGATTGCTACGCCAAAATGCTCTCCTACCAACAGGTCTAACACTTGGCCCAGCTCATTGCCAAGCACCAAATCCAAAGAGGCCTCTCCTTGTGTTGGTCTAGCTACATAATGTATCAGGAGTCCTTCCTGAATGCACTGGACAAAATCCGCTCCATCTAAATTATTACAACTAAAAAGTTTCCAATCAATATTTGGGAGGTTGAAGTCACCCATGACTACAACCTTGTGACTTCTGCACCTTTCCAGTGTCTGCCTCCCAATCCGCTCCTCTACTTCTCTGCAACTATTAGGGGGTCTGTAAAAAAGCCCCCAACAAAGTGACTGCTCCTTTCTTGTTCCTGTCCTCAACCCAACATACTCTGTAGACATATCATTCTCGAACTGCCTTTCAGAAGCTGCTATACTCACCCTGACTAGCAATGACATCCCCCACCTCTTTTAACACCCTCCTAATTTCTTTTAAAGCATCTAAATCCCTGGATTTCCAACAACCATTCCTGTCCCTGAGTTATCCAAGTTTCTGTAATGGCCACAACATCGTAGTTCCAAATACTGACCTATGCTCCAAGTTCACCCACCTTATTTCTGATACTTCTAGCATTGAAGTATACACACTTCAAACCATCCCTGTGTCCACAATTTCACTCCATCGGCCGCATTTCTTTATCAACAACCTCACTCCCTGATGTGTCTGTTGGAAGGCTGAATACCTCATCCTCTGGATTACAAATCCGGTTCCCCACTCCCTGCCAATCTAGTTTAAACCATTCCGTATAGCTCGAGCAAACCTCCCTCCCAGGATGTTTGTGCCCTTCCGGTTCAGGTGCAACCCGTCCTTCCTGTACAGGTCCCACCTTCCCCAGAATGTGCTCCAATTATCCACATAATGGAAGCCCTCCCACCTACACAAGCCCTGTAGCCACGTGTTTAGCTGCACTCTCTCCTTATTTCTTAGTTGAGAGGTGAGTTGATTGGTAGATTTCAAATGACAGGATAGACAAGTTTTGCTCTTGGTACTAATCATAGAATCATAGAATAGCAGGCCATTTGGCCCATGGAGTACATACCGACCCTCTGAAGAGCGTCCCATTCAGACATCGCCCCCACCCCATCCCTGTAAACCAACATGGATAATTCACCTAGCCTGCATATCCGTGGACACAATGTGGTAATTTAACATGGTCAATTTACCTAACCTGCACATCTTTGGACTGTGGGTGGAAACTGGAGCACCAGCAGGAAACCCACGCAGCCGTGGATGTGGTAAAATGCTAATGCGTAATCAGAACACATATGACTGTATGTAGACTTGCTCGCCGAGCCAGTGTGTTTGATTGCAGACGTTTTGTCACCCTGCTCGGTAACATCGTCAGTGCACCGACAGTGAAGCGTCGGTGTTCTGTTCCGCTTGTTATTTATATGCCTCTGTTTGCTGAGGTGGTTGTTATCACTTCCGGTTCTGTTTTTCCGTGGTTTGTATATTGGGTAAAAGATGCGTGTTTTTCTGGTTTGAACATTTGTGAAAATATGTTACTTTTCTAATTGGGCCTAACAAGACAAGAACTGAGACTGTTTACCTTTAATAAAGCTATAGATAATTGGGTATTGAAGCTGTTCATCCTTGTCAATGGTTGAGCTTTTACAAAGCTAGCCAAAACTGGCTTGAGGCAGGAGGAAGTCACATGATGAGCAGAGGCCAAGGTGAATACAACTGCCTGGCAACAGCTCCAGATAAGAGGGGACTGGTTAAATATAAGGCCAATCATGACCTGATATTCTAGCAGGATGTGTGTATCAGCATGAGGGACACGCTTCACAGTGTAAACATCAGGACCTGGAGACGTTCAGCACAATTGGCAAGGACAAGTGGTCTGGTTGACCACTGAAGCTGAGAAGAGGTCATGTTCAGCAAAATGACCACCTAAAGATGGACTCTAGCGTCTAGATCGGCCATTTACTGATCCTGTGAATATGTGTGTGGTTACTAATGACACTACAAAGAGTTCTTGATTAAACCAAACTCTTGCTCTACATCAGTGTGTGCCCTGAAAGATAAGACCTGGATAATGCATCTCAGGCAAGGTAATTCTTCCTAGAGCCTAAGAATAACAACTGGATAAATATAAAAGGGCTGAACCTCGTGGTTAGTCTAAGGCTTAAAAAGATGTGTTTTTCTGCTTCAGACACTTGCGAGAATTTTCTACTTTCCCAGCTCGGCCTGTGTGGAAACAATAAGATTGGTTGTCCAAAAAAAAAGTTCCAAGAAGCATGTGTGAATGTGCACCAACATTGGGTCAATAGATGGTGGTGTCTCCCTGGGGTTGGCTAATGCTGACAGATTGGTTTTTTCACTTGTGAACTTGTGGTTCTACTCTTTTTGCCTCACAAGAGTGGAGTTTTTGCTTTTCATTACTGGACTCGAAACATTAACTCTACTTTCTCTCCACAAATGTTGCCAGACCTGTGAGTTTTTCCAACTCTTTCTATTTTTGTTTCAGATTTCCAGCTTCCACGGTTCTTTGTTTTATTCTTGCTTTTCATGCTATGACCACTAGATGGTGGCAGTGTGAAGAGTAACCACAGACTCCCAAATGCAGGGCTCTGTGGAACAATCACAGTAATGGTTCAAAATGCCACGGGAGACTGAAAGGGCCTCTCACCAATTAAGATTTTGGACTGTACTCAGGAAAAGCACAAGTACATTCTCCACGATTATCAGTTTGGTCTTAGAGCAAAACCATGCATATTGTATTGGTGTGCCATTATGCTCAGACTTACAACCGTTCACAGCGCAGAAAGAGACCATTCAGTCCATCATGACTGTACTGGTCAATAAAGATCTGACGACACTGATCCAATTTTCCATCTTTTGACCCACAGCCCTGGGGTCTATGATAACACAAGTGAATATCTTAATACTGCTTAAATGTTTTCAGAGTTTCTGACTCAACCACCCTTTCAGGGAGTGAGTTCCAGACTCCTACCATTCTTCGAGTGAAAAATAATTCTCCTCATCTCTCCTTTTAGCTTTCCACCTCTCACTTCCAATCTATAGTCCCTGGTCATTCACCCATCTACTCATGGAAAAGGTGCCTTCCTATCCCCCTGTCCGTGCCTCTCAAAACCTTATACACCTCTTTCAGGTCCCCTCTCAAACTTCTCTGCTCCAAGGAAAACAGCTCTAGTCTATTCAACCTTACCTCATGTTTCAAGCCGTCCAGCCCAAGCAACATACTGGTTAATCTCCTCTGTACTATCTCTGGTGCTATCACCTCCTTCCTACAGTGTGGTGACCATGACTGCACTCAGTACTCCAGCTGTGGCCTGATTAATGTCATATACAGCTCGTCAGCTTTCCTGCTCGTCTGATGTTGCTTGCCCTGCTATGTCCATCTGGCTCTACACCTTGTTATCCATCATAATCTCCTTGCTTTTGTATTTAGTGCCTTGACTACTAAGGCAAGTATCCCATTTGGCCTTCTTAACCACCTTATGGACCTGTCCTGCTGCCTTCAAGGATCTATTTAAATGCACACCATCTTCTGTACTTCCCAGGATCCTATTACACAACTCCCTATGGTACTCCCTTGCCTTGTTGGTCCCTTAAAATGCATCACCACACACTTTTCAGAATTAAATTCCATTTGCCACTATTCAACCCATCTGACCGGCCCATCTGTATTGTCCTGTCATCCAAGGCTAAGGCTTCGAGGCTCCTCACTATTTCTGTGTCACCTGCAAATCATCACAATCTTCACTATCATTTTACATCAAAATTGCTGCAGCTTTGGTGGCTCCATTGATTCAATTACTAGAAGTACTGTGGGTGGTCACATAAATGCAATCAATTACCTTGTTTTGTTCCTGGCTTGTACCGAATCAATTGGTGACTATTCAGGTGACAGTAAGCAGAGGAAGATTCAATCAGGGCTCCTGCTCTTGGTAAGTGCTCAGTATCCATGGCTGCAATGTCCCAGGATTGGGTGGTTGTTGGGATTTATCTTGTTGTACAGGCTCATGCAGACAAAGGTACCAGGCATCAGCTCAGCTACACATATAGGCATTCGGAATGAGCCAACCATTGTCTTCGGGAGAAAAGGGAAAGGAAATGAGTCAGAGAAAGGGGAATGGAACTGCTGGAGTGGGTGGATATGAGTTAGCAGATCTCATGTGAACTATGACCTTTTATTTTTGTTTTGTCATTCACATGAGGTAAGTATGTGTTCTAAGCTTATTTATTGTTCATCCCTAATTGCCCTTCAGAAGGGAGCTGTCTTTTTGAACTACTGCAGGTATACCCTCAAAGCTATTAGGAAGAGAGTTCCATGATTTTGACCCAGTGATAGTGAAGGAACAGTGACATTTCTGATGAGCAGGTTGTTGCTGAGCTAGTGCCTTTTGAATTGCACTGTCAATAACCATACCCTCTATTACTTTGCTGATGACTGCAAGTGGACTGACAGGGTAGGACTTGACCTTTTTGCA
This sequence comes from Ginglymostoma cirratum, assembly GCA_024137785.1. Classification (NCBI taxonomy): domain Eukaryota; kingdom Metazoa; phylum Chordata; class Chondrichthyes; order Orectolobiformes; family Ginglymostomatidae; genus Ginglymostoma; species Ginglymostoma cirratum. The sequence goes on from JAHRHZ010000023.1 coordinate 50,857,968, forward strand.
GATCAGACATACCTGGGTGATTTTCCATATTGTCAGACGGATGAGAATGGTGTAGTTGCATTGGACAGCTTCGTGAGTGATGCAGCTAGTTCTGGAACTTCGTATTGAAGTACGTGATGCAATTTGGACTTTGTGCCAGATGAACAGTACATAGTTGGACACCATATTACAAAATAACACATTTTCTGAGCTCACATTGAAGGGAGCAATATATAATAAAAACAAATATTATAGAATAGAAGATATGAACATTTGGTCTTGTTTTGTTGAAGTAATGCTGGTCAATGAGAAGCATAACAGAGTTTCATTAAATTATGAAAGGATGGGGGAGGACAGATACAAGCAGATCATTTCCAACAGTTGAGTGGTCAAGAATAGGACACAAAATAAACTATTTGAAACTTTAGAATGAATAGATGGAGAAAAGTCTCTGTACAGAGAACTGTGAAATTATGGATTTTCTTTCATGGGCTCATTGTTGAGATAGAAATTCAAGAATAGAATGAAATGGGTGATGAGGCAAAGATGGTTGAGGAACATAGGAACACGTGGTTAAATGTGGATAAACTTACTTGCTTTGCAGTCACACGATGACCTAACTCTGTGCTGTGAGTTCTAAGTAGTACATGACTGCACTTTCTGAAGCATCTTTAATTCCTTCATTCTATCAGTTAGCCAATAGAATCAAACCTTGAGCACATCTTTTCAATAAACATGTCATGAAAAGAGATTTTGCACAAATAAATTAATCCAGTAGGATACTTAACTAAAGTTTTTGAGAAGATTTGTAGCTCAGGTTATGCATAAGGTTGTAGACTTGCTCGCCGAGCCAGTGTGTTTGATTGCAGACATTTCATCATCCTGCGAGGTAACAACATCAGCGCACCTCCAGTGAAACATTGGTGCCTGTCCTGTTTGTTATTTATATACCTCAGTTTACTGGTGTGTTTGGTATTACGTTTTGTTCTGTTTTTCAGTGGTTTGTATATCAGGTCCAGGTCAATGTGTCTGTTGATGGAACTCCAAACACCCCAGCAAAACCAGGCGTATAAATAACAAACGGGACAGAACACCAAAGCTTTACCTGAGGCGCACTGACGATGTTACCGAGCAGGAATTCGAAATGTCTGCAATCAAACCCACCAGCTCGGCAAGCAAGTCTTCGACCTCACCTAACTGTTCTATTTTAAAGACTGTTGGTTCCATGGTACTCTAAAGATTGACACTGTATAATCTCATTATGAACAGTGGTTCTGATTGTATTCAAGAGTGATCAAGAACTGACAGATTTTGTTTTCAGAGTGAACTGTGGAAAATTAATGCCAGGACTTTATTTATAGAATTAAAGCCAAGAAATTATTTATTGCTAATCTGCTAATTATTTATCTACTAAAATTATGGATAATTGAATATTCTGCAAACATGCTAACTGGATATCCACTAATGACTTCCAGAAGTAATTTCTAGTCTTCCATTGTTTGAGAACTATAGGCTTTGAGAGATGATTACATATAACAGATAATGTCCCCTTTTTTTAAAAGAAGCAGCATGCTACTGTGGAATTTTGAGTACAGCAGCCCTTAGAATCCCTACAGTGTAGAAACAGGCTGTTCGGTCCATCGAGTCCACACCAACCCTCTGAACAGCATGCCACCCAGGCTCATCAGCCTACCCTATCCCAGTAGCCCTGCATTTCCCATGGCTAACACACCTAACCTACACATCCCTGAACACTCTGGGCAACTTAGGTCGGCCAATCCACCTAAAGTGCACATGTTTGGACTGTGGAAGGAAACTGGAGCACCCGATGGAAACCAACGCAGACACGGGGAGAATGTGCAAACTCCATACAGACAGTCGCCCGAGACTGGAACTGAACCCTGGGTCCCTGGCGCTGTGAGGCAGCAGTGCTAGGCACCGAGCCACCGTGCCACCATGCAACTGTATCTCCTAATTTCTGTGAAAATCAGTCTGAAGTTTAACATTTGCTTGTCCCTTGATTAATTATTTCAAGACATTTTGTTGATGTCCTTTGGTGTGTTCTTTGTTCCCAGAATACAAACAGAAAAGATACTTCACTAAGTGTGTGAGGAGAATAAAGGAAGCACTCAGCGTACACCGTCCTCAACTTTTAAAAGAAAACTGGCTTCCCTGAGTTTGATTCCTCTTTATTTGGCCAAAAGGACGGAGCAGAGTTGAGAGTTCTGCCACTTTACAAGTGAGACTCCCAAGTCACAGCGGCTTGCTTTAATTTACAGCTTCCCTCTGGAGCTGTACTCCCCTCAGAGTTTGCTTCTTATAACCGAGCCAAAAGATGGAATCCACTCTCAGTGGAACTGTCTGCAGCATGCCTCAAGTGCTGTCACATTCTGCTTGGCTGCCATTAGCTCGTTTATTTATGTAGCCCTGATGAAGACACTGGCTTTGGAATGCAAGCATTTCACTTTAATATTGCTTTCGTTTTATACATTGTGACTAAATTTAAACTTAGGTGAAGGGGATGTCGTTTCCTTCTAGTTAAGGGTCTTTGTGCCAACAATGGGCTCCTCCTGTGTTAATTTCCGTATCTTCAGTGCGATCCAATGGAATCAGGGTGGAACAACTTCCTTTGAACATTGAGTGACCATTGGAGTCAGGGTGTGATGGAGTGTCTAAGTACAACCCTTCCTGGAGAGGCTTCCAAACAGTCACAGACGTCAGTGCTGTATTGTTCCACCTGTGTCCTGCTTATTCACACTCGGATAATTCTTTTCCAGACAAATCTGATGGCAAAGAATACAACACAAGGAGGGGAAAGGAACCATTCATCCCCTTTTTCCCTAGTTTTCTTTCTTACATCACCTTGGTAACAGCTTCTGCTCAATAGAACTACTGAGAGTCTGAATGTGTGAAGTTATTTTATTCAGGACTGAAACGTAAATCTCTAAATGATAATAAAGAGCTGGGTACACTGTGCACACACACACACACTGGACTGCTTTGTATCAAAAATAAACTTCACTGTCCGGAGGCTGAATTTATTACCTCACAGAAACACAGACACCAGAATTCTCTTTTACTGCTTTACAGCGAGCTTCAACAAAAACCTGAATGGAAATTATTTACGCTCTGAAGTCGTCAGCATCAATTCTGCTTTACTTTGCTGTCATTGAACACAGTAACAGGGCTCTGATTGTTTAACTTTGCTGAATGTGTTTTAACATTTCCACGACCATGTTAAAGAGAGATTTTCTTTAAGTGGCATATTTGGGCTTTGTACCATGAAAAGAATTAAAATCTACAGAGCGTCCCCCTTAAATCCTCTTGTAAAGTTGCTGAGAAGCTCACAGCACATCAGTCTGGCACTATGCAGATCATCTAGAATGTTGCATTTTGCGCACAGTTCAAACTCCCTGCTCAATAGTCTATCAGTTAAACTTGTTCATTTAGGATTTACAGAATCTGTTCAGTGTGGGAAGACTGAGAGAGAGTGTCAGAATAAGTCCACAGTGGTCCTGTCCTCGTTTTGTCCCTTCGTCCACTGAGGGCACACATTCCTTTTGGGGTGCAGATATCCAGTTTCAGGAAACAAGGATGAGGAAATGGTTTGGGTAGAAATAAGAAATGATAAAGGCAAGCAGTTGCTTGTATGATTGGAATAGAATCTTCTGAATGGTTACCATGGTTTGGGAAAGGAAGAAATATTAAGAGTTTGTCATCAAGGCATGGTCATGATCATGGGAGATTTTAGTCTGCATATTGCCTGGAAAGGTCAGATAAGCAAAGGTAGTCTCAATAAGAAGCTCATAAAGTGACTTTGGAATGGTTTCTGAAGCTGACCAGAGAGTAGGCTATCCCAGACTTGATATTGTACAATGACATAGGATTAATTGATGATTCGCAGTGAAAGTGAATGTAGGTAGCAGTGATCATAACGTGACTGAATTTAATATTCCAGTTTGAAAATGTAGTGGATCTGAGACTTTTGTGTCAAAAATTAAAAAAAGGCAATTATGAGGGTGCAAAAGCAGAGTTAGCTAAAGTGAATTGGCAAATTAGATTATAGGATAGGCCAATAGAGATGCAATGACAGATATTTAGAGGATATTTCAGAATATACCCATTAGAATGAGTAAGACCAGTTCCAAGGGACAAACTCACTACCTGTGGTGAACAAAACAAGTTAAAGATAGTAACAAACATAAAGAAAAAAAACTTATAATTGTGGAAAGACAGGTGGCAGGTCAATAGGTTGGACAGAATATTGGAAACAAACAAAGAATGATCAAGGAATTAAGGAGGGAAAATTTAGGCTTGTAGGGCTGAATGGCCTAATTCATTAGCCCCATCATCTGCTCCACCATGGTCCTGGTGGAAGAATGGTCACCATGGTATCTTCACACATTCAGATTCTCGGTAGTTCTATTGAGCAGAAGCTGTTACCAAGGTGAAGAAGTAATAAAACTAGGGAAAAAAGGGGATGAATTGTTCCTTTCCACTCCTTACGTTGTACTCTTTGCCATTGGATTTGTCTGGAAAAGAATTATCCGAGGGTGAATAAGCAGGACACAGGTGGACCAATACAGCACTGATATCTGTGACTATTTGGAAGCCTCTCCAGGAAGGGTTGTACTTTGACACTCTATCACATCCTGGGCAGTAGGATTCAGGAGCAGAGCTGACTTCCCACTGCTACAGTTACTGTAAACATGAGGCACTGAGAGGGCCGTATCACAACACTGAGGAGTTCATCACCAGGAAGGGGGTGCCATTCCATTCATGTTCAGGTGCTCTGTGATCATTGTTACCACTTCCTGGAGAGTGAGTATCCCCTCCCCTGCCAGCTGTCACCATTCCTACGCCCTCTCAGGTACCGGGTGTGTTTGAGGGTGCACGGCCTGACAAGGTGGCTACTGGGAGACAAGGGGCTATCTCACTGCGACCAGGGGTCATGACAGCATTGCACAGCCCCCTGACTGAGGTGGGGTACAGATACATGCTGCTGTGCCCAGAGCCGTAGTACAGCAGATGATGGGGGCAGCTGAAGATGTGGTTCTGCTGCTTGGACCGGTCTGGGGTCAGGGGGAGTCTTGAGGATAGCCTGGACAGAGTGTGCTACATCATCCTGGAGAGCTGTGCCCTGGACCATTGGAGCAGGCAGCAAGGTGAGGTGAGGTGATAGATGCTGAGGAACCAGAGGAACATGGAGCAGTCTTCGGAGCATGAAGAGGAGGAGGACATGGGGGGAAGAAGCTGCCACTGTCCATGACCGAGCTCAACTGCATCAGGCTCTACAAGGCAGACAGGAGCTGACTGACAGCTGGTTCCAATTAATGGGAGCAGAAGATCATCGCTGTCTCTCAAATAGTCATTGGTCACAATGCCAGCGTTTGGTTTGTATTGTGGGGGTGGACTGTGGTCTCTGTTGGTTTTATTCCCATTTGCTGTCTGTAAATAAAAGCTCATCCTTGGAATTATCTGATTATTTGTCCAATGTGATGTTTCCCAACTGGACAATAACAGGGCTATGGGGACAGGGTAGAGCTGATGTAGAGTGTGTTCAGACAGGATGTAGCTAAGGATGGGTAAACTATGCATCCTAATGGTTGAACAGTGAAGAAGGAGAGAGAATGAGGCTGTACATGAGAGGCAGGGTTAGCTATGCCAGATGTGTGCCATGGGCGGTGTGGCTTCATAACCGCTGTGCCATGATGTTGCCAGTGAGGGGCAACACCAGATTACCCACAATTGTCCGGGTACATGGTGACCTCTCAATTATGGCATGGCTGCCGGGGGTATTGCCCTTTAGACAGGTATCCCCCGAGTGGTGAGTTGTTTCAGGAACAGGACGTGGAAAGATGAGAATCAGCCAAAAAGTATGCCGTGGGGTTGGGCTAGGTAATTAATTTGGTAAGCTTCGTAAGATACAGTGAGACACCTCTTTGTGCCGCACGACGAGAAAGCTCTCCAAAAATCTCAACATAACTCAGACTTAGCAAAAACATCAGATTCAGCCCAATTGTTCTTGTCTGTTGATTCTAAAAAGAAATGGGTTTCTTTAGGTTAATCTTTTAGTTTTCATTTTGAAGCAGAATAATTACATCACCTGCTATATTTATTGAGCTTTAGAATACTTCTATAAATGAGGGATTAACTGATGAATAGGTGAACATATTATTTGGAGTTCAATCCAAACAGGAACAATGTGGTAATGTCAGTTTCTGTGAGCAGATGCTTTCTAACCACTTGCAATCATTGATAGACCGATACAGGCATATACAGAACCCAACCATAAACAAATAGTCATTTTAGCTCAGTGCATGCTTAAATGAGTTTAGACTATTCTTAAATAAATAGAGAAATTCCCTCAGGGAAGAGTGAAACATAAAGGTTATCTCCTCATCTCTGTTCCATAAAGTATCAGCCTCTTTGATCTTCTATAAATATTTTACATGGGAGAAAGGAATTAAAGTTGAACATATAGCAATCAGCCCTGAGTCAAGTCTCCTTAAATGACAATATTGGAATTGGGATTTCATGAAGGAAGTGACTTTCCCTTTAGTTTCAGTAATGGATTTTAATTTTCTCCCATCTGTTTTGAAGTCATTGATTCTCTGCTAAGCTCACAGGGACAGGGAAAGCTCACTGTAGGCATATGGGAACAGGCAGAGGACATTCAGCTTGCTCTGCCGTTCAATAATATCATGGCTGATCATCCACTTTCAGGACTTTAACACACACAATCCACATTCCTTTATATCATTTGTGTTTAGAAATCTATCAAGCTCAAAATGTACTCAAAGTCTGAACATCTATAGTCCTCTGTGGTAGGGAATTCCAAAGATTCACAAGCCTCTGAATAAAAGAATTTCTCCTCATCCTGATCAAAGTATGTTGATGCACAATGCCCTTAAGGAGGGAATTCCAGGATTTTGACCCAGCAACAGTGAAGAAACGGCAATATATTTCCAAGGCAGGGAGGTGATTGGGGAACTTGCTGGCCTTGTGGTAGAATGTAGTGTGGAAAATGCCAGAGTTTGTTATAAAAGATTTAATAGCAGAGTACTTGGAAAACAGTGACAAGATTGGACAGAGACTGGATGAATTTACGAAAGACAAATCATTCTTGAAGTTTTTCAAGTCTGTAACTAGTAGAATTAATCAAGGAGAACCAGTGGGATGTGGTTTACTTGGACTTTCAGAAGGTCTTCAATAAGGTCCCACGTAAGAGACGAACCATATAAAATTAAAGAGCATGGGATTGGGGGCAGTATACTGACATGGATAGAGAACTGGCTGGAAGGCAGGAGGCAAAGAGGAAAAGTAAATGGGCAATTTTCTGAGTAGCAGGCAGTGGCTAGTGAGTATGGCAGGGACCAGTTCTTGGACCCCAGTTAATCACGATATATACCAATTAGACTAGGGAACTAAAAGTAATATCTCCATGTTTTCTGACAACAAAAGGTTGGGTGTGACGGTGAGCTGTGGGGAGGATGCAGAGATACTACAGTGTGATTAGGACAAGTTGAGTGAGTGGGCAAATGCATGGCAAATGCAGCATAATAGAAATAAATGTGAGATTATCCCCTTTGGTTACAAAAACAGGAAGGCAAATTATTATTGGAACGGCGATAGTTGGGAAAGGAGGAGGTGAAACAATACCTGGGTGGCCTTGTACACCAGTCATTGAAAGTAAGCATTGCAGGTGCTGCAGGTGCTGAAGAAGGCACATAGTGTGCTGGCTTTCACAGTGAGAGGTCTTGAATACAGGAGCAGGTATGGCTTTCGGCAATTGTACTGGGCCTTAGTGAGCTCACACCTAGAATATTGTGTGCAGTTTTGGTCTCCTTGTGTGAGGAAGGGTGTTCTAGTTAAGAAGGGAGTGCAACAAATGTTTACAAACCTCTAAGAATATCATTGATAGAGACCTGAGGGTTCAGGTACATAGTTCATTGAATGTGGCATCACAAGTAGACAGGGTGGTAAAGAATGCAACAAAAACAAAGTTGCTGGAAAAACCCAGCAGGTCTGGCAGCATCTGTGAAGGAAAAAACAGAGTTAACTTTTCGGGTCCAGTGACCCTTCCTCAGAACCCGAAACGTTAACTTTTTTTTCCTTCACAGATGTTGCCAGACCTGCTGGGCTTTTCCATGAACTTTGCTTTTGTTCCTAATTTACAGCATCTGCAGTTCTTTTGTTTTTTATTTAGTGGTAAAGAATGTATTTGGCACTATTACCCTCATTGCTCAGACCATTGAGTTCAGGAGTTGGGACATCATGTCACTCTCATACAGGACATTGGTGAGGCCACTTTTGGAGTACTGTGTACAGTTTTAGTTGCCCTGCTATAGAAGGATATTATTAAATTGGAAAGGGTGCAGAAAAGATTTACAAAGATATTACTGGGACTGGCGGGTTTGAGATATAAGGAGGGTCTGGATAGGCTGGGACTTTTTTCACTGGAGCGTAAGGGGTTGAGGGGTGACCTTATGGAGGTTTATAATATCATGAGGGGCATAGATAAAGTGAATAGAATGTTTCCCCCCCCTCCCCCCCTACGGATGGGGAGTTCAAAACTAGAGGGTATAATTTTAAGCAGAGCAGAAAAATTTAAAAGGGACCTGAGGGGCAACATTTTCACACAGAGGGTGATTCGTACCTGGAATGAACTGTCAGAGGAAGTGATAGATTCAGGTACAACATTTAAAAGATATTTAGATAGGTACATAAATGGTTTAGAAGGCTAGGCCCAAATGCAGGCAAGTGGGACTAATTTAGTTTGGGAAACATGGCATAGATGAGTTGGACCAAAGGGTCTGTTTCCGTGCTGTATGATTCTAAGACTCTATGACTCTATAACTGTCAATCCAGCCAGATTTTCAATTAGTATCTTTTTACGAATACTAATTTTTTTAGGTCCCCAGTTACACAAGTCATAGAGTCATAGCTAAATCCATTTTCCAACATTTGGCCCATAGCCCTGTGTGCCTTGGGATCACAAGTGAATATGCAAACACTTCTTCAATGTTCTTAGGGGTTCTGCCCCTACCACCTTTACATAGAGTGAGTTCCAGAATCCCATCATCCTCTCAGTTGAAAAGCTCTTTTCTCATATCCCTCTAAACCCTCTGCCTCGTACTGTAAATCTATATCCGCTGGTTATTGAGCCCTCCATCACTGAACAGTCCAAACACTGAGAATTCAGAGGATATGTGAGAATCAGAGCGGGTACCTGGCATCTTCAGCTCCCACTGGCTGTGACTAGTCTCTACGGAGCTCAGCACAAAGCATTATCTCAGGGCATGATGCATGGGCACCAGCCACACACATTCCTCATTCATAGATATTGGCAACTGATATCTGCCAACCCATCATTACTATATTGTATCTCCCTGATACACTGGATGTGCGCCTTGGAAGCACAGACCTAGGTTGCGGGGCACAATGACAACTAATTGAAAAGCTGCTGCAGGGAATTTTACACGTGGACAGGAACACATTGTGAGCAGAGAATGCTGTAAACTGGATTGAGTGGAGTGCAGGTAAATCGCAGCTTCACCTGGAAGGTATGTCGGGGGCCTTGGATAGTGAAAAGGAAGGAAGTAACCAGGCAGAGTATTACACCTCCTGTGATTGCATGAGAAAGTGCCATGAAGCTGAAGGGATGTGTGAGAATGAAGGAGGAGTGGAGTGTGTGTCTGGTGGTGACTTCCCAATGGAGGTGGTGGGAATATCAGTCAATGATCCTCCGGATATGGATGCTTGTGGGATGGTAGGGAAGGACAAGGGAATCCTATCACTGTTGTGGGAGGCAAGTGAGGGAGTGAGGCCTGATGTGTGGGAGATGGACTGGACACGGCTGAGGGCCCTGTCAACTCTAGTGCTTGGGAATCTTGGTTGAGGAAGAGGGTGGACATTTTGGGGCCCCCTTGTTGAAGTTGGCATCATCAGAACCAATGCAACAGAGACAGACGAACTGGGAGAATGGAATAGAGTCATGACAGGAAGCACTGTGTAAAGATGTACAGTCAAGGTAACTGTGGGAGTTGGTGGGCTAGTAATGGATATCTGTGGCCAGCCTATCCCCTGAAATGGAAACAGAGACGTCAAGGAAGGAAAGGGAGGAGTCAGAAATGGACTAGGTGAAGGTGAGAGCAGAGTGTAAATTGGAAGTAAAATAGATAAACGTTTCCAATTCCAGACAAGAGAGGGAAGCAGCTCAGATGATGTCATCAATGTACCGGAGAAAGAGTTGTGGGTGAAGGCCAGAGGAGGACTGGAACAAGGAATGTTCCACTTACCCCGCAAACAGACAGGTGTAACTGGGGCCCATGAGGATGCCCATGGCCTCCCCTTTGATCTGAAGAAAGTGAGAGGAATTAAAAGGAAAATTGTTCAGAATAAGGACGAGGTCAGCCAAGCAGAGGGAGTAATGGTGGATGGGGATAGTTTAAGCCTTTTTTCCAGGAAGAAGTGGAGAGTTTTAAGACTATCCTGATGAGGGAATGTACATGTAAAGGGTTTGAATGTTCATGGTAAAGAGGAGGTGGCTGGAGCCCGCTAACTGGAAATTCTGAAACTGACATAAACTGACATGAGAAGAATTGCTTGATGAGGTGAGTTTGGCTAAATACAGTGGTAAATCTGAATGCGATTGACCCGCTAAAATACTTAATGCCACCTGCATTTAGCCAAAAAAAAGCATCAGCCTAAAGTAACTGTTCAGCCTCTTGGGCATTTCCTTGCTGTCCACTATAAATTCTCCTGTCCCAACCTGCATACCCACAGTTATTCTTCTTACTCATTTCCTTTCACATATTGATTGAATCTTTTACGAGCTGTCCTTCTGTTTCTCTCTAACTTGCATCCTTATGAAACCATTTTGCATCTTTGTCACAACACACATTCTCACTTAACATCCCAAAATTTGAAGTATTGCATTTACTCCACACCTCCAAATCATTGATTTAAATTGTGAATACCTAGGGCACAGGTACTGATCTACTAGTTGTATCCTGCCAACATGAGAATAACCCATTTATTCTGAATACCTGTTTTCTGACTTTTAGCCAATTGTTAATCCACACCAATACGTTACCTCCCAGCCCGTGTGATTGAATCTTTTTAACTTGTCTCCTGTGGGAAATTTATCAAAAACTTTCTGAGGATTTAACTATACTACATCCATCAATTCTTCTTTGTCAAATTTGTGAGCAACATCCTCAAAAACACCAACAATGTTCAAATCAGGCTGACTTTACCCAATCAGATTATTATCCAAATGTCAATTTATCACTTTACCCTTTGTAACAGATTCTAGGATTGTCTCTCCTACTAATACAAGGCTGATAGGTCAGCAGTTCCATGTTTACTCTCTCCCTCCTTCCTTCCTTAAATAGTGGGGTGACACTTGCTATCTTTCAATCTGCAGGAATCATTCCAGCCTCTATAGAATTTGGAAAGATGATGACCTACTCATTTATTGTCTTCTTAGTTTTCTCTTTCCACACATTGGCATTTAGAATATCAGGTTCCAGGGATTTATCAAACTCCAGTCTTGTTAATTTCTCCAATTTAATCTTCCTACTAATGCTAATTTCCTTCAATTCCTCTGTGTCTCTACAACCTTGGATTTTTAGCTTCATCTGACCAGATTCCACATTAAGTTCTTCCATTCTGAGATCTCTCTTATGTGCTGATCCCACCCCTATTATCAGCACAACTCAAAGTCTTCTCCTTGTTGCCTGTCCTTCCTAAATGTGGAATATCTTTGAATATTCCATTCCCATTCCTGCTCACCTGACCTTTACATAGCCGAAGCCAGACGTCAACGCTCTGACACCTCCTCTTACCGCCCCCTTAATCATGACTCTACCCCTGACCACCAAAACATCATGTCCCAGACCATCCATAACCTCATCATCTCAGGTGACTTCCCACTTATAGCCTCCAACCTCATCGTTTGTCAACCCTGCACCACCCATTTCTATCTCCTTCCCAAAATCCATAAACCCAACTGCCCTGGCCAACCCATTGTCTCTGCCTGCTCCTGCCCAACTGAACTTGTCCCCACTTATTTCAACTCTATTTTCCTACCCCCAATCCAGGAACTCCCTACCTACATGCAGGACACCACCCATGCCCTCCACAACTTCCAATTCCCTAGCCCCCAGCACCTCATAGAATCCCTACAGTGTAGAAACAGGCCCTTTGGCCCAACAAGTCCACACCAAACCTGAGAGCATCCCACCCAGACCCATCCCTCTATAACCCACCTAATCTACACCTCCCTGAACACTATGGGCAATTTAGCATGGCCAATCCGCCTAGCCTGCACATCTTTGGACTGTGGGAGGAAACTAGAGCACCCGGAAGAAACCCGCACAGACACAGGGAGAATGTGCAAACTCCACACAGACAGTCGTCCGAGGGTGGAATTGAACCCAGGTCCCTGGTGCTGTGAGGCAGCAGTGCTGACCACTGTGTCACCATGCCACTCATCTTCATTATGGACGTCCAGTCGCTATATATTTGCATTCCCCATGCAGATGGCCTAAAAGCCCTCCGCTTCTTCCTGTCCCACAGGCCCGACCAGTCCCCCTCCACCGACACCCTTATCCACTTAACCAAACTCGTCCTTACCCTTGTATCAGAGATAATAGGTACTGCAGATGTTGGAGAATCTGAGATAACAAGGTGTGGGGCTGGATGAACACAGCAGGCCAAGC
>JAHRHZ010000023.1:50871074-50893477 GCA_024137785.1 Ginglymostoma cirratum
CTGCTTGGCCTGCTGTGTTCATCCAGCTCCACACTTTGTTATCTCGTCCTTACCCTTAACAACTTCTCCTTCAACTCCTCCCACTTCCTACAGACTAAGGGGGGCCAAGCTATGCCTGCCTCTTTGGAGGATACGTGAAACAATCCCTCTTCCAAAGCTACACTGGCACAATCCCCCACCTCTTCCTCCATTACATTGATGATTATATTGGTGCCACCTCGTGCTCCCACGAGGAGCTCGAACAGTTCATCCACTTCACTAACAGCTTTCACCCCAACCTCAAGTTCACCTGGACCATCTCTGATACCTCTCTCTCCTTCCTGGACCTCTCCGTCTCCATCTCTGGTGACCACCTCGAAACTGATATCTATTTCAAGTCCACCGACTCCCACAGTTACCTAGACTACACCTCCTCTCACCCACCTTCCTGCAAGAATGCGATCCCCGATTCCCAATTCCTCCAGCTTCGGCACATCTGTTCCCAAGATGATGCTTTCAATTCCTGAACATCCCTCGTATTTCAAGGACCGCAATTTCCCCTCCACAGTGGCCGTTTCCCACAACTCAGCCCTCACGCTCCCTCCCCGCAATAAAAACAAAGACAGAATTCCCCTTGTTCTCAAGTATCAACCGCTTAACCTCCAGATTCAAAGCATCATTCTCCGCCACTTCGGCCACCTGCAATCTGACCCCACTACGAAGGATATATTTCCCTCCGCACCCTTTTCTGCTTTCCGGAGGGACCGCTCTCTCCGTGACTCCCTCGTCTGTCCATGCTCCCCACTAGCCCCGCCACCCCCGGCACTTTGCCCTGCAACCGCAGGAAGTGCTACACCTGCCCCTCACCGCACCCCTCACCCCCATCCCACGTCTCAAAAAAAACCTTCCACATCAAACCGATATTCACCTGCACATCTGCTAATGTGGTCTACTGTATCCACTGTTCCCGATGTGGCCACCTCTACATCGGTGAGACCAAGTGGTAGCTCAGAGACCGCTTTGTGGAACACCTACACTCGGTTCACGACAAACAACAACACCTCCCAGTCGCAATCCACTTCAACGCCCTCTCCCGCTCCATGGATGACACGTCGATGCCACCTGGAAACTGGAAGAACAGCACCTCATATTCCGCCTTGAAAGCCTACAACCCAATGGTCTCAATTTGGACTTTACTAGCTTCAAAATCTGACCCCTGACCTCATCCCAAGACCAGACCCCCTCTCATTCCCGCCTCATTGACCTGTCTGTCTTCTCTCCCACCTATCTGCTCCTCCCACCTCACTGACAAATCCCCACCACTACCTACCTGTTATCACCACCGCCCCCCCTCTATTTATTTCAGAGACCCCTTCCCCTCCCCCATTTCTGGAGAAGGGTCCCGACCCGAAACATCAGCTTTCCTGCTCCTCTGATGCTGCTTGGCCTGCTGTGTTCCTCCAGCTCTACACCTTGTTATCTCTGACTCCAGCATCGGCAGCTCTTACTATCCCTACTCACCTATAGCCTTCTTGCCATAATGGCAATTAGATCCTACCTGTTTACCTCTATTTGTGTCTTTAAACAATCTACCTTGTTGTGAATGTTATGATATACGTGTAGAATTCTCCTAACTTTGTCTTTTTGACATTATTCCACATTCTAACTTCTGGTTACTTTCACCTTCATTTGTGAATCCTTCTAATTTAATTTGCCACTTTTCTACTTCCTGTTTCCATCTTCACTTTATTCCAATTACAACCAGCCCTCAGATTCCCAATCCCCTGACAAGATACTTTAAACTCTGCACAGCAGCACTAGCAAACTTTCCTGTGAGGGTATCAGTCCTGGTTTCCATTAAAATGTAACCCATCCACTTGGTACAGGTTCCTCCTGTCTCACACTTGGTCCCAGTGCTGCAATACCTGACGCCCTCTCTCCTACACTCTTCTCCATCTACATGTTCAGTTGATCAATCCTTTTATTCCTTTGCCCTTCAGCAAATGGCATTGGGAGTAATCCTCAGATTTGTGTTCTGAGATCCTACTTTTTAATTTCCTTTTTAACTCCATTAAGTCTGCTTACAGGACCTCATCTCTCTATCTACCAATGTCATTGGTACCAATGATGGCCTTAACTTTTGGCTGATCACCAGAATCCAGAGGGAAGCCCTGAAGTCATCTTTGATCTTGATATCACCAAGGCAACATGCCATCTTGAGGGTATACTTACTGCCACAGAAATACCACCGGTCCTCTCCAGTAGAGTGGTTAGTATCTCCCCTGTCTCACGGGAGGTTAGGGATCAATTCCCTGCTGGGGAGGTGCCAATCTCTTCTGGGGCAGCTCGGTGGCTCAGTGGTTAGCACTGCTGCCTCACAGCACCAAGAGCCTGAGTTGGATTTCACCCTCAGGTGGCTGCCTGTGTGGAGTTTGCACATTTTCCCCGTGTCTGTGTGGGTTTCCTGCAGGTGCTCTGGTTTCCTCCCACAGTCCAAAGATGTGCAGGTTAGGTGGATTGGCCTTGCTAAATTGCCCATTGCGTTTAGGGACGTGTAGATTAAGTGGGTTATGGGGGAATGGGCCTGGGTGGGATGCATTGAGGGTCAGTATGGACTTGTTGGGCTGAAGGGCCTGTTTCCAAACTGTAGGGATACTATGATCTATAAAATGCCTGTCTATGGACTTCCCCCTTATCTATTGATCATCTATGCTACTTTCTCTCCTCCTATACAGGATGGCACAGTCGTGGCTTTGGTTGCACTCCCTTGAGGAGCCACCTCCTTCACTTGTCTCCAAAATGCGAGCAGGATAGATTCCTGCACTGCCTGCCTGGCAATCCACTGTTCCCTCTCAGTCTGAGCACTCCTAGCCTGTGATATGTTCCCCTCCTTAAACACGCTATCCACGTACGTTTCTCCTTTGCAGCTACATAACTGTGATTCCATCTCCTGCTCAAGCTTTTGCAACCATTGGCAGCTTTTGTGTTTGTCCATCTCAGACACTTGTAGCATCCATGATTCACACAAACTGCAAGATGTACATCTATTTGGCCAAGCTGTACTGCCACAGGACAACTTTAAAAACTATTTATTACAAATAGGAAAACTTACCATTTACTGAGCTCCTTCCCTTGTACCAAAGTAAAAGCCAATTATTAGAGGCTGGAAAAGGTTCCTGTGCACAACAAATACCCTCACACACCACACCCCCTCGCACACCATACCCCTCACACACCAAACCCACTCTCACACTAACCTCCCTCACACAATAACCCTCTTGCACACCATACTCCCTTGCACATCACCCCGCCTCACACACCAAAACCACACACACACTAACCCCCCTTGCATACTATACGCCCCCACACACACCACACCCACTGAACGCCATATCCCTTGAACACTACAGCCCCTTGCACACCACACCCCCTTACACACTAACCACATCACACAGTAACCCTCTTGCACACCATACTCGCTTGCACACCATCCCGCCTCACACACCAAACCCACTCTCACACAAAGCCCCTCACACACCAGCCCCCTTGCACACCACTCCCACTCACACAATAACCCCCTCGCATACCACACCCTCTCACACATTAACCCTGTCATACACCACAATTCCTCAAACACCAAACTCCCTGAATCACAAAACTCCCTTGCACAGCATCTCCCATTTTGCACACTGAATGCCAAAGGCAGCACTCGGTAAAGGCTAAAATTATACTGAGAAAATCCTCTTTTTCATGCTCCCTGGCAAACATCAGATTCAAATTTTGAAAATCAGTTTAAATCAGTAACTAGCTGCAGCTACTCTGAGAGAGTCTGTCTCAAACCTGGAATAAAACCTAACTTTCCTTAGCTTAAGAGTGTAATGTTCAGATATTGCTAAGTTAAAGAACAAAAAAGGTAAAAATTAAGTAATAAACTCTTCCACTTACACGCCCCAAGAGCAGACACAGTGCATCTCACCCAAGTAAACAATAGAAGACAAGTGGCAAGTTGAAGTTGTAGACAAATGGATTTGGGTGGGTGGTGTAATTGTTATGTCATTGACCAGTAATTCAGACATCCAGGCTATGATTCTGAAGACACAGGTTCAAATCCCCCCAGCCAGCTGATTGAATTTGACTTCAATGTGCAAAACTGAAATGAGAAGCTAATCTCAGTAACTGCAGCTACGAAACTTCATTCCATTATTGTACAAACCCACCTAGCTCATTAATGTCCTTTGGGGAAGGAAATCTGCTGTCCTTACCTGGCCTGCATGTGACTCCAGACCCTCAGCAAAGTGAAATGGCCTAGCAAGGAACTTAGTTCAAGGGCAAATGATAAAAAAGATGGGCAAGTAAGGAATTAAAAAAAAGTCTTATTCCAGGTTGACATTCAAGTGCACTCCTCCAACATTCAGAAGTCTTTTCACATCTTTTTCTTCTGCCTTTCTAGTACTTAGTCAGTGCTGTCTTGAAACCATTTCTTTTGGGAGGGGTGTAAAACCAACCAATGACAGATTTTTGATTGGTTTGCTCTTCACTTCTAGGGTGAAGCATCTGACTATTATTGAACGCTGTGGCCCAGCTCTGAAACAATCTGCTCTGAGTCTGAAGAAACAAACCCACTTCCTGTTACCCAGAGAAAGCGCACCATCTGCAGTTTCATTTTCTTCATCCAACCAACTTGTTCTTAGTCTGTGCAGTTGCCAACGCATTGAGTGGCCCTGGGACAATTCACCAACATAAGGCTTTCCTTTATTTAGATTGGCCTCAGTCGCAAAATGTACATTTGAGAGGGTCATTTGTGATCGTTTTCAGACCCTATCCACCAGATGGTTGGGAAAATCCACAATCCCTTCTTGTCAGCTCCACAAGGTAATCAATTTGATTTGTTGAAGTAACTGTTTGAATACTAAAATGTTCAAACACAAACTTCCAGTTTCAGATTAAATTACATACCACTCTTAAAATACTACACTTGAAATGACTGATGGGGTGTCCCTGGAGTAATACATGCCCCTTCTCCCCAGTTCACTAATTAAACACTGAGTGAGAATGTCCATTGGCGACTCTCTTGACGCAACAGCAATTAAAGCACTTAAGCAGTCAATTAACAACGATTTGAGAGCTTCACCTCACCCCCTTCCTGATTATCTGCCTCCTTGACTAGCAGCAAAAGTGGCCTATTACCAGACTGATTACAGAGGCAATCTGCCTGCTGGTTTAGTTGAGGGCCTCCATTTTTGCCCCAATCTGGGGACAATCAGAGGCATGGATGGGAGCCAAAGGAGTGGCCTTGGAAAGCCACCTCTTACCCTCGCCTCCAACTCCCTCTCCCTGAGATCCCCCACTCAAGTGAATGATGTGCCTTTGGTCTTTGGATGCCCTGAAGAGTAGGCCTTGACTGACAGTCTTTCAGTGCCCCAAGAAGATGCTGGCCAATGAGTGGTCAGTATGTCCGCTGAGCTGGGGTGCTACTTTTGAGACCTGAGTCCGACAGACTCTCTGGAGTTCAGCCTTTCACGTGCTGACTGCACACAATCTGGCGAGTACGCTCAGGAGGTGGGGATGGCAAGTTAGTCCACACCTAACATGCCCACTCCCACACTTAGTATACAAAAATGAAAATCACATGCCGCAACTCGCTTCCTTAAAATGTCGTCCTTCCGTCAAAACTTGAATAGATTGAAGTTCATTGATGCATCTTGGGTAATAAATGGAGCTTTATTTTCTGAAGCAAACAACAAAATCAGACGTTGCTGGAAAAGCTCAGCAGATCTGGCAGAAAAAAAATCAGAGTTAACGTTTCGGGTCCGGTGACCCTTCCTCAGAATTGCTACCTGGTACAGCAGTGACTCAGCAGTGGAACAAAAGAGCAATGGTTATTGTCTTTAATGACTGCTTTAATTTTGCTGAAAGCTGCAAGTGGAATGATTCTCTGATGCAGAGGAATGTTCATCACGTTGCCAATCTGTTAACATTGAAGAAATCTTATTTTATATCTGTTAGGTAAATAAATACCTAAGATCCTGATGGTGTGCAGTGTTGGGCTTAGTTATTTGATAGATGGCAGACCACCTAGATTTGTTAATAAATTGTTTAAACAAAGACAAAGGTTCAACACACAATGGAAGCTTAGTGATGAGTTCGGTCCTGTACACAAATAGAATCTTCAATTAAGAAGGATGTAACGTTACGTCAATTCAACGAATTCGACTTCCTGACCTAAATCACAGAGATAGCTATTTCCCCAGAGAACAAAACAGGAGAGGTTAAATTAGTGACACCGCTCCTGTAACATAGCTATAGCTAGTCACAAAACAAGGCAAGATGCCCAAGATTGTTGAATTTGAACAATGCACTGGAGAATGAAGAGTTACTTGATGAAAAATAACATTAAAAGAATGCTGCATTTTTGTAAGTGGAAAACAGTAGTTCGAAAAAAAGAAAAGAATTAGGCTATAAATAATGTATTGTCAGGAATTCACAGTCACTGCCAGTGCTGAGCTCAGCAACAGACTCCCTTAAGATCATCATGGAGTGCAATATGATTGGCCGTCAAATGTATTCACACAAAGCAGATCATCTGTCCCCTAACACGCCGACAGAATGGAGTGACTTTGAGCAGCAGTTTTTAATATTGATGTGGGATGTAATATTGCATTGGTATGGAACAGTAGGAGGAGCTCTTGTGTAATTCTTTTCAAATGCAATTTGTCAGTTTGAGATGCAATATTGAAGACTTTCCCAAAGGCTTCCCAAAAACCTTCCAAACACAAGCCCATCTGGTTGGGAAAGAGTTTGGGTGTCATAATCTCTGATGTCATTGTATTATTATTTTTATTAATCTACATGAAGTAGGCATCACTAGATGAACCAGCAATTATTGCCTATCTCTAAATGCCCTGGTGGTGAGCTGCTTTCTTGAACTGCTGCAGTCGATGTGGTGCAGGTATTGCATAGTGATATTAAGAAGTGAGCTCCAGGATTCTGACCCAGTGACAGTGAAGGAATAGCCAATAAAATTCCAACTCCGGGCAGCTCATAACCATCTTCATAGGGCATTATGGGTTGGGAAATAAATGCTGGTCAAAGTCAGGATGGTGTCTGGCTTGGGAAGGGGATCTTGAGCATGATGGTTCTTCTATGTATTTGCTGCCCTTTGTCCTTGTGGATGGTAGAGGTCATGAGTCTATAAGGTGATGTTCATAGACCCCTGGTGAAAAGTGGCACTGCATCTTGTAGATTGTATAGTACACATTGCTGGCACTGAGAGTGTTGGTGGTGAAATGAGTGAATGTTAAAGGTGTTAGATTGGTGGGGGGTGTGTGCAGATTAAGCAAGCTGCTTTGTACTAGATGGTGTCAAACTTCTTAGTGATTGAGAATAATCTCAGAGCACAGTAATTGGCTGTGTTGGATTTGTCCTTTTTTTTATCATAACATCACACGGAGTGAATCCAATTGGCTGAAGACTGCTATTTGTGATGCTGCGGACAACTGAAGGAAGTTAAGATGGATCATCCACTCAGCACTACTGCCTGAAGATTGCTGCAATCACTTCAGCCTTCTGCACTTATGTGCTGGGCTATTCCATCATTGAGGATGGGGATGTTTGTGAAGCCTCCTCCTCCTGTGAGTTGTTTAATTGTCCACCACCGTTCACGACGAGGTGTGACAGGACTGTAGAGCTTAGATCTAATCCATAGGTTGTGGAATCACTTAGCTCTGTCTGTCACTTGCTGCTTATGCTGTTTGGTGTGCAAATAGTCCTGCTTGGTAGCTTCTCTAGGTTGACAGCTCACTTTCAGGTATGCTTGGTGCTGCTCCTGGCATACTCCCCATTGAACCAGGGTTGACTCCCTGGCTTGACGGTAACAACAATGGGGATATGCCAGACCATGAGGTTACATAGAAATTAGGAGCAGGAGTACGCCATTCAGCCCAAGTCTGCTCCACCATTCAATATAATCTCAACTGATCCTCTATCTCAATGCCATTTTCCAGGTTGCTCTCCATACCCATTGATGTCTTTAATATTTTTCCAAAATGATCTCTCACTTTCTTGATTATACTCAGTGACCCTGCCTCCATAGCCTTTTGTGGTAGTGAATTCACAGGTTGACCATCCTGAGTAAAGAAATGTTTCTTCATTTCAGTACTAAATGGACTAGCCAGTATCGTGAAACTGTAACATCTGGTTCCAGAATCCTCAACCAAGGGAAACATCCTAGTTATGCAGCCTTGCTTGAAATGCATAAAATTCTATCAGGTCTCCCTCTTATTCTTCTAAACTGTAGTAAATGCAGACCTGTTGAACCAATCTCTCCTTGTACTTCAGTCCCACCATCAGTGTTATCAACCTAGTGAACCTCTGCTGCACTCTATGGCAAAGTATATCCTTTCTTAGGTAGGGAGACCAAAACACACACGATACTCTAGGTGTGTCACCGGGGCCTGTATAATTGCTGTAAGACATCCCTACTTTTGAACTCAAATTCTACTACAATGAAGGCCATTTGCCTTTCTAATTGCTGGCTGCACTTGCCTATTTAATTTCATTGACTGTGTACAAGGACACCCAGATTCCTCTTCCTCTCTGTTTTTCCACACTAAGTGTACAACTTTACATTTATCCATGTTATACTGCATCAGCATTTGTTTGTCTGCTCTAAAGTTGTCTAGATCATAGTGAAGTCTCTGGCATCCTCCACACAACCCCACCTAATGTGTCATCAGCAATTACATTTAAGTTTCCTCATCTAGATTCTTTATATATGTCATGAATTCCAGTGGTATCCCACTAGTCACTACCTGCCACGTGGAAAAAGACTTCTTTCCACTTTGTTGCTTGTCTATCAACCAATCCATTAGCAGGTTGTGGTCAAATACAAATCTGCTGTTGCTGATGGCCCACATCATCTCATGGATGCTGAGTTTTAAGTTGATAGATCTGTTCATCCTAGCCCAGTGGTAATGCCACCTGGCAGAATGGCAGGCATCTTCTTCAGGCTTCATTCTTAATGAGGAGACAAACCAGTGGTTACACCAACCAATGGGGTCATGGACAGATGCATCTGTGCTGTGGACTGCTGAAGGCAAAATCAAATAAGTTTCTCCCCCTTGATGGTTCCCTCAAATCCTGCCATAGACCCCATTCTAATCACAATGCCCTTCAAAGCTCTACCATCTGAATCAATAGTGGTGCTGAACATTGAAGTCCCCACGTGGATGTAAATTATGTGCCCGTGCCACCCTACAATTCCTTTAAGTAGTCTTCAACATGGAGGAGAATTGACTACCAGCCCCACCTCTGGTTGTGAAGTGTTG
The DNA here is from genome assembly GCA_024137785.1 of Ginglymostoma cirratum. Classification (NCBI taxonomy): domain Eukaryota; kingdom Metazoa; phylum Chordata; class Chondrichthyes; order Orectolobiformes; family Ginglymostomatidae; genus Ginglymostoma; species Ginglymostoma cirratum. The sequence continues at coordinate 50,880,380 of JAHRHZ010000023.1, forward strand.
TCTGGGATATTGTCTACAAGATAGGATTTTGCAAGCACGACAATGTCAGACTGTGGCTTGACTAGTCCAAGAGATTACTCGTCCGATTTTGGCACCAAGGATGGCTTTTTCAGGGTCAACAGGACTGTTTGCTGCTGTCATTTCCAATGCACAGGACAATACTATGTAATCTGCCTTGTTGCATTCCCTTTATGACTTTTCTGAGCATGATCTATTTAATTCCCCGAAGAACAGTCCTGAACAGATTGAGTTTCTTCCTACAGCAAGCATTAGTTGTAAGATGTAATTTAATGTTCTACAGCTCCAGATTTAATAACTGACTACAAACTAACCAGTGTTTCCAAAACCTGTGCCAATTTTTGGTACAGCAATAGTACCTCCCCTGTAGCTGTTATCAGCTTTATTGCTGCTAATTTTAGTGAAATGGTTTGGCAAAAAAAATGTCAAGATGGTCAAATGAAATATCTACACAAATTAGATAATCAGTTATGAATATTCAGCTCATGGAATGCAAATAGGAGGGGCAGCACACTGGCTCAGCGGTTAGCACAGCTGCCTCAGCACCAGGGACCTGGGTTCGATTCCACCCTCAGGTGACTGTGTGTGGAGTTGGCACGTTCTCCCCATATCTGTGTGGGTTTCCTCCAGGTGCTCCGGTTTCCTCCCACAGTCCAAAGACACACAGGCTAGGTGGATTGGCCAAGCTAAATTGCCCAGAGTGTTCAGGGATGTGTAGATTAGGTGGGTTATAAAGGAACAGGCCTGTGTGGGATGCTTCGAGGGTCAGTGTGGTCTTGTTGGGCTGAAGGGCCTCTTTCCACACTGTAGGGATTCTATGAAATGTGTTAAACCTTGAATATTATATCATAGTCATATTCAGCAGATTTGCCAGGGCACATATGAACACTGCTTTCCTGCATGGTTTCTTTATTGTCTGATCATGCCAGATACTCAGAATGCATTTGATTGCACTTTTACATAGTGCAAGCCTCAATACAACTTTCAGTGGTGCTTAGAAAGCACCAGAGTCCAGAGATCCTCCCCCAAATGATCAAGAAATGTGACAAAGACGTTGCATTCCCAAGCAATAAAATCCTTTATTAGAAAGGAAAGGATGGGTGTCCATCAGCTTTCACTGTAACCATTCAGGGTTCACCCCTGAGCGTCAGCAATTGTATTTACAGGGTTTTACAGTCACTCATTTCCAGATACTGGAGTATAAATAAGAAGCAATTAATTCTAAGAGTTCAAACATCACGTTTTACAGATCAGAAAGATCTGAATATTAAGCAATCATTTCAAATATACAGCCATATAAAAGAACAGTAAATCCTGTCCAGATAGATATATACAACACAAATAACCCAGTATGGGTCACCTTCAGAGCGTAACATGATTGACACCTGCTGCTCTAAGTGCTACACAATCAATGGGATAATTTGTACTTTTTATTCCCTCCCCTACACTGAAATCAGGAAGAAAGGATTTGCACATATCTAGGAACTGTTAAGAGGCAATTTAAAGGTTTAGAAAGATGATGCAATTTTAAAAGATGACAAAAAAATGAAATAGGCTTTTGCAGCTTAACAGTAATGACATTAGCCAGTTTAGAACTGGACCTTACTGGTCAGGAATCCAAACCTGAGCTCTGATTTCCCTGGCACAAGTTGCACTCAACTGATGATGCATGCTACAAGTAATCTCCATGTCCCAGAATACAATGGGGAATGCTTGTTGAGCATTACAATGTCTAATTCCCCAGCTAGTTACCAATTACAAGTCGTAAAGGCATATGGACACAAGTAAAAGATGTAATTGAGCACTTCTCTGATGCCTCCTCCGGGTTAAATATTTTGTTAAATTAGTGTGGTTCAGATAATGTCAGTGGCTTTGCATAATCTGGTCTTAAGTGATTGGAGTGGGAAGGTTAAGAGCAGCAAAATCAGAGTGGTTTTCAAAATTTAAAAGAAAATTTAAACTTTTTTCCTAAAAGGAAAAATATACTCAAACTAAATATTGAGACTTGATGAAAAACAAAATCTCCTTTGGGATTTGGTAAATAAGTGGCCTTATGGCTTTTTAAGAAACAAAATCCTCCAGTATGTAAGAGATAGTAGGAACTGCAGATGCTAGAGAACCTGAGATAACAAGGTGTAGAACTGGATGAACACAGCAGACCTTTCTGAAGAGGTAACAAGGTTACCCTTCTGAAGAAGGGTCTAGGCCCAAAACATCAGCCTTCCTGCTCGGCCTGCTGGTGTTCATCCAGCTCTACACCTTGTTACCTCCAGTATGTAACATGGTTTTGCAACCACTTTCAAATGAAGTGCTATTTCAAAAATATTAATTTGAAATACCAAACATTACAAATTAATAGATTTAATTAAATCCCATTTCTCAGGTAGAGTTCCATTAACTGTTTGTGCAGTGCATTTACAAATTCATCCCAGAAGTGTATCACAAGCAGCCAACTCCTTTCCAGATCATTAGAAACCATTGGATTTCAAAAGGAGAAAAAGTGCTTTCACGTACAGACAAGCCTCAGCAATAATCAGAGGTCATGCCTAAGATCCTCCAGTAGCCAGCCTTAAACACCAGCTTTACCTCTGATATCTTCAACAGGATTGTAAATGCAGATATAAAAGAGGAGAAATCCTTCGGGAGATCTCAGTAATCTTTAATCCTGACTGGCATCTCAGGCGGTGTTGAGGCAAAATTATTTTCCAAACCTAACAAGAGGTTGAAAATGACTTTACATTCTTCAGACATGTTCAGTCCCATTTTTCAGCATCAATTGTAATCAAACCTTTGAAACCTCATCGCATTGCACAGTATCTGTATTTATGGTTCAACAGACAGCTTTCCTTAGTGAGTTTACTGACATGTGCCTAATGCATGTCGCAAGGGAAAGCAATGGATATTTGAAGCTAGCTAAAGGAGGAGTCATTTACATTCCTAAAGATTCGCCGAAACATCAGCAACACTTTCAATTTCACACTTGGGGAAAAATTAATTACATGACACACAATCACACATCCTTTGTGATGTCTGTTTGCCTTCTGTTGCTTCCTGTTCTGCTTGGACTCAAAACATGGCTTTGTTCCATACACGACTGCAAACAGGAGGGAGATACTAAAGACTATTGGTACATCCAGGCCGCACAGCAGCCCTTTCACTCAGCAATGTGCATTAATGCAGCTACACAAGAGCTTCACAGCCAGACACACAGTGGTCCCCACATCCCCTTCAGATACCGGGGTTACATGGGACGAGGTTAGAAGTTAATAAGTAACATTGCGAGGACACCATGGGGTATCAGGATACAGGAGGCAATGAATTGAGCGAAACCTAGACAGAATGAGACCAAAAGAAAACAAGTCAAGTCGATAGTATGAGATAAATAATGTTTTGGCACTCAAAAGTTAAAATGTCTTGCAGTTTCCACTACATGTTTTATTTATTCACTACTATTAAATAAAAAGACTAAGTATACAGAGCACTGAGCTTTGTATGGTGCAGAAGTTTCCTTCTGTTCCTTTATCACCTCATGTTGCTAAACAAATCTATCACAGCCTTTTAGAGAATGAATTGTTGGCAAATTCACTCTCAAAAAGGTATCGAGATCAACTATCATTCTTAGCACAGCACAAGTATTTGGTTTTTTCCCCCCCAGTGATTTGTTTGCTTTGGTTACTGCGATAATAGGTGAACTAGACCTCTGCTGAAGAGTTGCAAGTGACTAATTGTAGCTTGGAATAATTGTTAGACTAATCACGCGTGGCCATTTTAACAGACTCTACCTGCATTCTCAATGTTCAACTGTATTAAAGGCAGTAAATCATATCCCCTATGCCATCCCTTCCAGCTGGTGCCTAAGGAATATTGTTCTAATGTGCTGCCCTCCAAGTTCTTATCCTTTATTTTAATGACTAGAATGGCATGGGCTCTACATACCAATACTTGTGCTTTTTGAAGATTTCCAACCCATACCTTCCTACATTACTGGTGCCAACATAGTTCTTAACTTTAGAAAAAAATCAATGGTTTGACATTGGGGGACACCTTGATTCAGTATATAAAAAGAGGAGATCTCTTTCTACAGCATGAAGTTAAAAGGTAGTTCAGTATAATCAATACTTGTCTCTTCAGTAGCTCTGCAATGAGCTAATTACAAAGCAGGGGTTAATTATAAAAAGTTTTCCTGAATAGATTTCTGCATAGAGCACACTTTACATTTCTTCAAAGCAGAAGCAAGTTGCTGAAAAGGCAACAGGGATGAATGACAGAAACATTAATACATTAAGCAGATCACAGCAACAATGCAATGGGATCTCACACTTACCGAGAAGGATCCTGCTCAATGGAAAAGTCCCCTTTCAGATTAATGGCATTCCTTTTATTTTCAAACGTGCCATAGCTTAATGTAACCTGAAATACAGACCAGTCCCGTTAGAGACCTTGTTTGCTTCTCCAAAGGGAATGGGCATGGTTGATTATTGAAATAGTGGAGACCTGATTCTGACACTTACCTGGTTGGGAATGTCAGCTCTCATTACTTGTTGCAGATTCTCCAAATGAGAGTGGAACAGGTTACTCCGAATCAGTTTCACTCCCAGAATGGCCTCAATAATATAACCGATGGTGCAGTCATCAGGAAGACGGATTTTCTCTGCAGTGTTAATGAAGTGACCTCCACTATGAAGAATTGGAAAAAAAACAATAGAGTTAGGCATATTGCAATCTGTCCAACACAGTAAATTCCAGCTTTGGGGTCAGGATAGAGGGTCATAGCAAAAAAGTTCGAATTCATATCGCATCTTAAAAATTCTATTTGAACTAGATTAGTTATGTAAATTCTTAGAGCCAAGAATCACTGTCAAAGTGTTTAATTTAGTTACAGCTAAAATCTTATCATTGAACTTTCAAAACAAACAAGGTCTACTAGAGTAAGCACTGAATGGATTACTCACTTGCTTGGTCCAGATTTAATTAAAAGGTGAACTATTTATTATAAACCCCATTTAGGAAGCAAAATGATCCCAGTCAAAAACAAACTATGGATATTACTGCAAATTGTGAAATCTTGTTTGTTTAGTCACTGTCAGCTCATACCTTGCCCACGGACTCATCTTGAGTGCCAGCCCTCGGCTGATACAGAATCCAGCTCCACCAGTGGCGAACCAGAAATGCACTGGACGCTGCAAGAATAGAATCGAACAACATCATTGAACTAAATGCCATCCTCCTCCAATGTCCTCACTGCCCCAGTGCTAAGAAACACACAGTAACACCAGCATAGAGAAGGAGCAAGAAGACCCAAGCTACCCCATATTCAAGGGGGGGGAATGATCCAGGATGCCAACTCCTTCACAAAGGCTTATCTCATGTGTTGGAGTTGATTTTGTTGTTAGCATTCATGCCTCAGAATTAAAAATGGCTCCAACTCCATTTACCTGAGCACAAAAAAACTCAGCTGGCATTCTAGTGCAATACTGAGGGAGTACAGCATTGTCAGAGGTACACCATTTGTATGAGATCCCATTAGCCCTCACATGGCAGGAAGCGATTCAAACCTACCACTTTATTATCACTAATCCTCTCCGTAGCCTCAATGGGGCGATCCAGGCTTGGTTTCCCAATGTAAATATCCTGTGTGTGGGGGTATTGTGCAAGGAGCTTCACCAGGGTTCGGGTGTTGACATAGTTATCATCATCGACATGGCAGAACCACCTGCAAGACAGTAGGGTGGTGTCAGTTAACAGCACACAAGACAAAAAACGACTAACATTGATTGGTCAATCATTCACCCTCCTGGTCTCTCTCTCATTTATCACATCCCCACCTCTTTTCCCTCTTAGATCATTCTCCCAACACCCTTCCAATCTCACCCACACCCATCTATCTTCTGACCAGTCCCCTGATACGCCCCCTTTAAGTCTCATTCTCCCCCATCACTTCATTCACAATCTCTTACCCACTTTCCAACTCACACCCACTACCATTTTCATTTCCATTGCTCACTACCCTTGAAGTGGGTACACTGATACGGCTGTGCACGACATCAACAGGGTATAGATAAAACACCACTCAGTAATGCTATAGCTCATCTGGTTTTGCCAGAAAGTTGTATCCATGAAGGAATTGCTTATAGATTGACTGCTGAGTTAGGCCTCCCAAGCAGATAGTCTCAATGCTCAAATGGTGATGCAGTGCTGGCTCAGTTCTAGGTACAAAACCTCAGAAACCCAAAGGTTGGACAGGAACAAGACATTAGATCAGTGAGCTTTCCTACTCCGGCAGGAGTCAAAGTGAGAACTTGATCCCCTCACAGTTGAATATCCTGACAACATATTCAGTCCAAGGCATATGCAAGACAACTAGGTATATAGATAAACAGTATCTATGGAAATGTGGTTTGATATGTTGTTGGGAGGGGGGAAGAAGGGATGTGGGTGGGGGTGGAATGGAGAGGGCTATAGGGGCCAGGGGCCAGTCTTAACACTGAATGTGAATGCATACATAAAAAAGTCCAAAAGTCAAAAGGCTGCTGTCTTTGGGCAGCCCATGTGTTAATAACAAATTTCCAAAATCAGTCGTTTTCTGAATTTTCATGATGGCTCAAGCTGGGCTGGACAGGGGTCAGATCATCCAGTCCATCCTACACCACAAATCTGTCTGTACAGAATGTAACTAGATTCTGATTGTATCAGTCATCATTTCTCTGGCATTTTCATAATCCTTTCCCAGAAAGTCAGTGATTTTCACTACCTTGTGGGTGACTTCAACCTATGTACTGGTGGCTTATCTTCGTCTAACCGTAGGTTAGAAGAAATGTCAGATATATCCAGGGCAGAGGGCCCCCAATATCCAACCTTGTTTGCACTTGACTATCGCACATACATTGGAGTCAGTATTCAACAGTGAGAAAGAGTCCTAGCAGACATTAGAATCAAGGTTTTTTGAGTGGGTGGGGAGAGCAGGTATGTCGAAGCCTCTGTTGCATTCCAACAGCTCCTTTGCTTTTAGATCAGTGGATGAGCTGCACATGGTTTAGGTCATAAAGTCAGGTGATGTAACTACACCATTCAGTCCCCTTCTCCCTCAAAGACTTACACTTCTCTCGTTACTTACTTTTTTCCTGATTCGATAAACTTGTCGTACTCGACTGCCATCTTGCAGGAAAGTGCTTGTCGGCTGTGAGCAGCTGAGCAGTTTGTATTCACCAGGTGGCCTGCTGCTGGATGGGGGAAAAGGAAACACATTAACAACGATCTCCTCGACAGAGCCAAGGCAGGAGCTGCAGAGCAACAAAGGGTACACCAGAAGTGCAACAGGATCAGTCAGAGACAAATTCAGGAATCCTGGGGTCAAACAATTGAGCCAAAAACAATGAGGATTTGGCTTCCTACACTGCTTTGGAGAAGGAAGGATGTGATATTTTGGAACTGTCCAACCACAAAGAAAAAAGTGGAGTGAAAACTCCAGAGGCAAAAAAAGTTTGTCACCAACCTCTGTGCAAATCCAACCCCATGGCTTACAAGGATTAGAGCTGCAGCATTTGCTAACAGCTGCTGTCACACTGCAAGGGCACTGCACCTCATTCCAACCAATCCCTTAAACATTTCCCTGCTCTCTCAGGACAGCCACAATCCCTATAGCAACCAGCTCTTTATTTTCCCTCCTCTCTTCCTCCCCCTTTCAATTAATTTGATTCAAGGGCATCCCATGCAACAGGTGGCAGATGGTGGGAAAGTTTTCACTCCATAGGGACCGAGGTATGAAATACTGACAACTATCAATCACAGTCACACTTGGAACCTCAAAGCAGGGGCTCTCAAGGCTTTGCCCCACCCCGAGTCAGTTCACAGGTCACCGCTGGAGTCAAATCCACATTTTGTCACCGTGGTCACAAGGAGGACTGGACAACTTTTTCAGACTGCAGTCTGTTAACTCACTCCTGGATCTAACCAGTTTTGCCAATTTAACAAGTCTCCATCAGGATTGGCTCATGTCACCCATTCTCACCCCCCAGCTTTGTAGTAAATTAAAGATTACTACTTAAAACAAACTTTGTTGCTAAGTCATCTGTTGACAATGCATTTTATAATCATTCCTGAGCTGATGGGTTTCATTCTCCTATTCCAAGATGTGGAACAGGTGTACAGCAAGGACCTTGTGTGACCACTCCACCCAACCCCAACTATTCCCATGGCTTACCTGTCTTTCTCCTCAGTTCCTCGTCTTCCCCGTCAGTGAAAATATACGTCTGGGGTGGGGGGGGAGGAAAGAAAGAACAATGAATTTCAAATCTACTCAGCCTGTCTGGTTATTTCTAAAAGACTTAGTGTTTCTATCACAGTGTTGCTGGAAGAGGTGAAGAAATTGAAAACGGAGCACTTGGCTACATCTAGGCCTCAATTACTTTGCTGCATTTTGTTAAGCAAATTCTCCAAGTCCAAAACGGAGGCCATTACTTAATCTACGCCAGTTGCACCGAGATCACTGCCGAGTCTGGGCTCCCCTTTTCCTGCGAATACTTGTGCAAAAGGATTCCAAATTGTGTTATCTGACACATCCCTCCCAAGCAAAAAAAGGACAAGTCTCTGTACAAATCCACCTGTTGATTTGGTCCATTCTCTTGTCAGCTTTGGCTTTTATTTACTGCGTCGCCAGCTGGGATCAACTCTGCATTAATGCAGAGTTTATTCCAAACTGGTGCTTAAACAGGCTCGAAATGTAAAGAGGGGTGTTGAGTGGGGGAAGGTGACGCTGCTGGAAATGGGGGCTGAGGGGAGGATTGAGGGCGGGTTGGTGGAAGCAGTGAGAAGAAAGCCACCCCACATAAAAGGGCCGTTGTATTGCTCTGTGCTTTGCCGGGGCTTTCTCCATAGCAACCTGCTCGGAGCACTACAGCATCCCAGGCCCGGAGCTAACTACAGACAAAAGAGCAGGGGGTGACCCCTGGGCTCCCTTAACATAAAGGCCATTGTAGCGAAGCCTGTCATCCAGCAGCACAACTATGCTCCCAGAAATGGCCTTAAAGCCAGCACTGCCAACGTGTTAACCATCCAGTGACCGCAATCAAATCACTCAGGATTTTTAAATATAACTAAAAAGGAAGAGGAAAGACAATCTCGGATAAAGTGCGTCTCATTTGTGCTTTCATTCTCCCTTCAGCCACTGAATGTTTCAAGAGCTACTCTCCGTCTGGGTGCGGCTCCACCTGGCACAGAAGTACCTCAGGTGCAGGTACCCCCTCCCCACCCTTGCCACTTGTCTGTGTGTTTTACCAGGCGTGTTTATACAGCCCAGCACCAGGCCTGCCTGTACAATGGCACGGCCTCCTGCAGTCACTCCGGGCCCGGCGGCAGGGAGCAGTTACTTTCATGTGGCTTTGGCCTGGGGCCAAGTCCTGGCTGTGCCTCCTTGCCCACGAGTCACACACCTCCCTGTTTGAACAAGGGGGCGGGGGGGGCGCTGTTAGCTTCAGGCGGTTGGGAAGGTAGTGCTGCTCACAGAAGTCAGGCTGCTGCCGTGTTTGTAGTCGGGGTGGAGCCGGTAACAGTGGCCGTGAGGCCGGGGAGGTTGGGGGTAGATAAGGAGACTACGAGAAAAGGCAGCTGAAGATTCAGTGTCCCCGGGGGCAGGGAAGAGGTTGGGGGAGAAGACAAATACCTCAGGAAGGGTGGGGATTGCAAGACCATCTGTCGAGTTCAGGGAGCAGAACAATACGGCGCAACTGGAGGGAAAAGGGGAAAAAACAAGTGACAAGGGGGAAAAACTAATAGCATAAATCTGCCGCACTACTCCGTGCATTCAAGGCATGTAGCGCTTCAGTAAACTCCCCTCACAATGGCAAGGATTCCGTGCTCGAATGAAGTCGCCAGCGAGGAAACTAAAAAACATGTTTTAACCGATTAGCATACAGCTGAGCAATTTACACAAAAGGATGAAGGGGAGGGGTGGGGACAGGAGGGCAGCAGCTGAGAGGGTGGTGGTATAGGAAGGCAGCACTTTAACTAAAGTCCTGGCCACCTGCTCGTTCCATTACCAGCTTTTCACCTAACAATACACATTGCCGCTGTGTTATGATCCGAACACAATCTGTGCGCTTTACTTAATGGGGAGAACCTGACGGAATTTGGGATGAACTATTGAAAAGATTTAGCTGTTTATGAATTAACCCTTCCCCCACTGCAGTGCGCTCTTTAGTTTGATGTCGATCCTAATAAATTACTAAAAAACTTTCCAAACGCAAATATCGCAGATTGTTGAAGGGAAAACGTGTCAGACCAGATAAAATCTCAATAATTCACTCTTACCTGGGAATGCTTAACTCATTTATCATGTACAAACATAGATGGATGCCAAATTGTTTAAACAAACTAACGGGTAAATAAAACCAACGGCAGCCACTTTTTAAACAAAGCTACATAGTACCTCAGTGCTGAGGATACATCATAGCTGTTTGGGAAAATGTTATCTCCAAATTACTCCTTTAAGTTTGTCTTACTCCCCTAGGATTTGATAAGTTTAACAAATATCAGAAGTCCTCTGACAACTCCCCGCAAAACAATGTGGTGTGGAGAATGGTGTAATCCAATTGGCCTCAGCAACCTTGAATTAGGAAGGGTGGCTGTGCACCCAATGACCTCCCAATTATTTTCCTGAGACTGCTGCCTGAGGTTTATTTTGGGGATATATATTCAGGGACAGCAAATGCCAGGCAATGACCATCTCCAACAAGAGATAATCTAACCACTGCCCCTTGGCATTCAATGATGAATCCGCCACTATCAACATCCTTGGGTTACCATGGACCAGAAACTCAACCGGACTCACCACACAAACTCAGTGGCTACAGTGTTGCTAGCAACACTGCAACGAGCAACTCACCTTCTGACTCCCAAAGGCCTGCCCACCATCTACAAGGCACAAGTCAGGAGACTGATGAAGTACTCCCCATCTGCCTGGATAATGCCTTCAACACTCAAGAAGCCTACCACCATCCAGGACAAAGCAGTCCACTTGATTGGCACCACATTCAAAAATCTCTGCTCTCTCCACTACTGACATGCATTAGGAGCAGTTTAGAAATTCAAATATCCTTAGAAGGCACCTTGCAAACTCATGACCACTTCCAAACAGAAAGAGAAGGGCAGCAGATACATGGGAACACCACTCCCTGCAACCTTCCCCGAGCCACTCACCATCCTGACTTGGAAATATATTACTATTATTTCACTGTCACTGGGTCAAAATTTTGGAATTCCCACCATAATGGCATCATATTCAACCCACAGCACATGAACTACAGCCGTAAGGCAGCTCGCCACCGCCTTCTCAAGGTTAACTTGGTACAGGCAATAAATACTGGCCCAGTCAGCAATGTATTCACTCTTGAGACATGGGCAAAGAGGTAATGTGATAAAACTGAGGGGTCTTGCAGCACAGTTGTAATAGTCCTGCCTCTGGGCTAGAAGGCCAGTGGAATAGCCATCCTCGAGCCACATGAAGAATTTCAATGTTACTTTGTTGTCAGACAATTCAGAGGTTTCACAGAACTACATTGCTGCTAATAACTTTTCAGCAATATAGAAAAGGAATATTGATCCTTTTTAAGCAATCAAATATGGATCTGGAAAATCCAGAAATTGACCTTTATTGGCTGGCTCCGATTGTCACCAAACATATCCAGACACAATTCAGAGCTGCATGGTTTGGGTTTAGCTAACATTTCCATACAGAGAAAACGAAGGTTGCTTTTAACAGCAGCAGGGGAGTCATCAGGACAAGACGACAGACCCGTCTGCATTTTCCAGCAAAAACATTTGTTGTTTGGCTGGAAATCCATTACACAAAGAAAAAGCAACAAAACGTTGAGAGCACAGAGCATCAAGCTCTCGATTCCAAAAAGAAACACAATGCTGAAGGCTGTTTCATGAGATTCTATCCATATGTTGAGGAGTGGAGGCTGTGTGAATGGCTGTCACCTCCTGCTCACAATGCAGCATGGAAGGAATCCAGCTGCCAACTTCTCAAATGCAGGAAAAGCTGTGTGGCCCTCGAGTCTGCACTGCGGAAGGCAGCTGCTGGCCAGACTGTCCCTGGCTGCTACAAGGCCACTGGGCAGGAAGGGAAGGGCAGGGCCAGGGAGGGGGGAGTGCTCTGTCAGCCCTTACGGAGCCTGCTTCTGAGTTCTGCAGTTATCACTTCCCCCATTGCTGCCCTTCTTGCTGGCTTTGCACAAGCATTTTCCGCATTGGTAGCAAGCCAGGAAACTGGCTTCAAACAGCAGTATTGACAGGAGAACTCATTTCATATAACTGATGTATCATAAACGTTCAGTTGTTCTGGACTCAAAACATTAGCTCTGTTTGTCTCCACAGATGCTGCCAGATGTGCTGAGTCGCCCAGCATTTACTTGTTTTTATTTCAGATCTCCAGCAACTGCAGTATTTTGCCTTCATTGCAATTTTTTTAAACTTTCAAAGATATGTCATTTTACCTTCTGTTTCTTTTCTTGCCCTTCCAATTTTAGTTTAGTTTGATGCCATGCAGCACTCCAGCCTGGCTGGGCCTACTGGAGCACCCATGTCAACAGACTGGTTACTACTCAAGTTAGTCAACAATAATTAGCTCAATGGAGTGCACACAGTGTATGTTAAACACCATCTGCTGTGCATGCATGTTCTTGTTCTCATTCCTGCCCTTAAGCATTAATATTACTCTTGGCACATCTGCATCTTTGGAATTGGGAGTCATCTGCAGAACTGAAACCCATTTCCCCGGGTGTTACAATTCTGTGAGCAAATATAGCAGTATCAACACAAAGAGATTGAACTATTTCTCATTCAGTTGAACCTGCACTTCTGGTGAACTTCTACACTCATTAGCCTTTGTTTCAGTCAGTGGCATGAGAATTACCCTCAGCTTAATGTGGGGCTCATATTGCTTCATTACTCCTTCTACAAGGCAGGATTGATTAATACTACCACACTTCCACAAACCCAGCTCCTTAAGAAGAATAGGGCTTTCATCTTACCTGAATCTATTCACAAGATACTTTGTGTTGAAGCAAACAGTCATTGTTTTCT
>JAHRHZ010000023.1:50900049-50967377 GCA_024137785.1 Ginglymostoma cirratum
AAAATGCAATTATTTGGGAAAATGCAATTATTTGGGAAAATGCAATTTAATCATTAAATTAATCATTTAATCACAATTTAATGTTGGAAATATTGCATGACGTGGACTGTTTATCAAACCATAGATTCTCTTCACTATCTCACTCAAATAATCCAACCCTGGAAGGTTTGCAGTTCCCAGCTCTCAAACAGTCTCACATTCTCCTCCTTTTTCCTTTTGTAGTTTTTGTCAACGGTCTCTGGGAACTTAAACCCACGCCCTCTGCTCCCAGCCTAATTCTGCATTCAGCTCAGGCTAGTTGTTTAAAGCCTTTGGTTTCTGTTAAACCCTCTAATTAATCAGGTTAAGACTGACAGAGCGTGGAAGTCCTCAGTTCAGGACTCCAGGGGTCCTACAAAGACAAATATCGTGCCCTTCTTCCCTCTCCCCTCACATTAGCAAAAAAAAAAGGACCTTCCCTCCTCCCTCTGTACCCACAAGACAACATTTATTAATGAATATGATGTCTTAGAAATTAATCAAAGTTAAAAAAAATTCAATAAAATACGCAACGACAGTGCTGGTTTAGCCCTGGGTACATTCTAAATGATCTCAAACGCCAACGTAATCCACTGTCAATGCTACTTTCAAACAAAATATGCAAAAAGTACAATGCTAACATTAACATAATGCCCAGAATGTCAATATAGGTTCACATTAATCGTTTAGTGATTCTTAAAATGCAACTGAGAAACGTTAAGTGCACTGTTACAACACCAAAGGCACTTCTTTCAGAATGGCTTAATTTTTAGCCCGCAATTAGCTAGGGCTGCAAAACCTGAACTATTGCAGGGCAGATTCTGTGACCAAGTTAAAAATGTCCATGAGATAAAAGGTACTGCAGATGCTGGAGAATCCGAGATAACAAGCATGGGGCTGGATGAAAACTTGACGTTTCGGGCCTAAACCCTTCATTCTGATGGGTTTAGGCCCCAAACGTCAAGTTTTCCGGCTCCTATGATGCTGCTTGACCTGCTGTGTTCATCCAGCCCCATGCTTGTTATCTCTCATTAAAAATGTCCATGACAGATTGTGCTTGTGGAGACATGACAACACGCACACAATGCCAGATGAAGCAGCCTGTTCACCCTCACCTGGCACTTTGTTCAAAAATAGACATTTACCGAAGAACAGGACAACGGTTGAACTTCAGATTGAAGGAGTCAGAGGTAAGGGTGTGGGAAAGGCGGGAGAAAGAGGCAGAAGGTGGAGGACCGGAGCAGAGAACAAACACTTCAATTGCAACAGCCGAGGGTAACATAACCTTGAGGTGAGGTTGTAATGGACTCGCTGAGTGAACACCCAGCAAATTCAAACCGGGGAACCTTGCTGGCAGAAGTAGTGTCTCAATTAGTCAGACGCCCTTGGGGGGGGGGGGGGGGCCGCCGGGGGTAGAGAGAAGGGGCTTCACTTTCTCGCGTGGCTGAGACCATCCCTATCACGGAGGAACAGCAGCTGACCACACACTTCCAAACTCAGCTGGCTTTGAAGTAAACTCAAAAAACAATAACTGAAGCCACAAAGCAGCAGCAGGGCTGAACAGGCAGGGTACCGGTTGGTCCGCTGGATTGTACACAAACTGAACCCAGCCCTGTCTCAGCCGGTGCCCATCTCTTCCTTACCACAGCTATCCCAACCCCCTGTTCACTTTGCACCCAAAAACCTATACCACTGCAGCACCTGTGCCCTAGTGCCAAACCTGAATCCCCAGTGCCAACTCCCTGAGCACACTGCACTAAGTCCCTACCCTCTCCCTGCAGCCCTTGCCCACCTTAGACTTACCTTATTCCCTGTGCCCAGCTTGTGCCCCCGGTCAATGCTGACTAGCAGGGTATTTTGCGGGTGGGTACCAGTTGCTTCTGATGGCCCTGACTCACCTGTTCCCGGCTCCGGGAGATCCAGGTCTCCAGCAGCAGCTCCAGCCGTGCCCGGTGGAATTTCTTCGTGGTTTTCACGGCGATGAACAGGTCTCCCGCACTGACGTCGTCCCGGAATGGTTGCGGAGTGGCAGCCGGCTCTAATGGCGAGGCCAGCCTCCTCCCGGAGCCCCTCACCCGGCTCAGCTCACTGAAATACTCCCTAAAGCTGTGGGCCGGCTGCTCCGGGGCTGCGGCTGTAACCTCCTCGCCGTCCTCTTCCTCCGGCCAGGGGCTCTCCCAGCTCTGCAGAGAGCGGCTCCGGAGCTCCACTCTCCGCTGGCCGGATTGGCCCTGTCCCTGGTCCGGCAGGAGCAGCAACAATAGGCAGGTGAAAACTGCAGCTAACAGCCAAAGAAACACCTTCCTGGAGCAGAGCCTCGGCATGTTCCTGAGAGCACTCTGTGTGATGTGTGTATCTGTCTCTCTGCCTAGGTCTCTGTCCGTGTGTGTGTGTCTCTGTGTGTGTGTGTGTGTGTGTGTGTGTGTGTGTCTGTCTGTCTGTCTGTCTATATATATATATATATGTCTATTTCTCCCAGACTCTGTTAGGTGTGCGCCTGTTTCTAACTTTCCCCTCTACACAAATGCACACACTCTCAGTCTCGACAACCACTGACCGCTCGATGCGGCTCCCCCGCCTCTTTATATAAACTGCCGCTGGTGTCGTGTTCTACAGGACCCGCCTCTCGGTGACTGACGGCGCTGCGATGCCCCTCTCAGGCCAGGGCGGGTGTTGAGTGTGAGGTCGGAGGCTCGAGGTGGGGGAGGGTTTGTAACGACATTGCGAGCGTTCAGCACAAGAATGTGCAGTGTGTGAGTGAGTCTGCAGTGTGGGTGGGACTGGTGGCACGGAAATTATTCAGCATTTGCAGTGAGGATGTGGGATTTTTACTTTGTTCACTTATGGGAATCGCTGGTTGGGCTGGAATTTATTGTCCATCCCTAGTTGCCCTCGAGAGGTTGGTGATGAGCTGCTTTTTTGAACCACTGCAGTCGACCTGCTGTGGGTTGATCCACAATGCCATTAGGGAGGGAATTCCAGGATTCTGACCCGGCGACCGTGAAGAAATGGTGATAACACAGTGTGGAGCTGGAGGAACACAACAGGCCAGGCAGCATCAGAGGAGCCGGAAAGTTGATGTTTCGGGTCGGGGCCCTTCTTCGGAAACGCTCAGCTACTGATACTCAGTAGCAGCAGTGTGTACTATCTACAAGATGCACTGCAGAACTTCAAAGCTCCTCAGACAGCACCTTCCAAACCCACCACCACTTCCATCTGAAGCACTTCTGAAGAAGGGTCCCAACCCGACCTGAAACATCAACTTTCCTGCTCCTCTGATGCTGCATGGCCTGCTGTGTTCCTCCAGCTCCCCACTTTGTTATCTCTGACTCCAGCATCTGCAGTTCTTACTATTTCTGAGTAAAGAAATGGTGATGTGTTTTAAAGACAGAATGGTGAGTGGCTTGGAATAGAGGGTGGCGTTCCCATGTATCTGCTGCCTTTGTCCTTCCAGATGGGTTTGGAGGTGCTGTCTGAGGAGCTTTGGTGAAGTTCTACAGTGCATCTTGTAGATAGTACACACTGGTGCTACTGACTATTGGTAGTGGATGGAGTGGATGCTTGTGGATGTAGTGCCAATCAAGTGGGCTGCTTTGTCCTGGATGGTGTCCAGCTTCTTGAGTGTCATTGGGGCTGCACCCATCCAGGCAAGTCGGGAGTATTCCATCACACTCCTGACTTAGGCCTTGTAGATGGCGGACAGGCTATGGGGAGTCAGGAGGTGAGTTACTCACAGCAGGATTCCTCGCCTCTGGCCTGTTCTTGTACCAACAGTATTGAATAGAGAGTCCAAGCCAATTTCACGCCAATAGTAGCCCCCAAGATGTTGATAGTGGGGGCTTCAGTGATGGTAATAACATTGAATGTTACTTGCCACTGGCCAGCCCAAGCCTTGATATTGTTGAAATCTTGTTGCGTTTGAACATGGACTGCTTCTGTATGTGAGGAATCATGAATGGTGCTGAATATTGTGCAGTCATCAGCGAACATCCGCACTCCTGAACCTTATGATGGAGGGAAAGTCATTGATGAAGCAGCTGAAGATGATTGGGTCTATGATACTACCCTGAGGAACTGTTGCATTTTCCTCCAACAGGCTATTTGAACTTAATTTCATAGAATTACAGAAACACAATGCAGGAGACCATTCAGTACATTGAGATTTACCTGACTCTTCAAATGAGTGTCATTACCTAGTGTCAATTATTATCATGTTTATCCAAGTAATCATCTGATGTCCTCTTGAATGTTTCAATTGAACCTGCCTCTCCCACATTTTCAGGCAGTACATTTCTAAATACTCGCTGAGTTAAATAATTGTTTTCTACCATCACATTTGCTCCTTTGGCAAATCACTTTAAATCTATGCCCTCTTGTTCCTGATCGTTTTATGGATGGGAACAGTTTCTCTCTATCCAGCCCGGTCATGATTTTGTCTTCTTCCTTCCAGATGGACCAGTCTGACCCTCTTCAATCTATCTTCACTCCTGAAATCACTTCCATCTTCAATGTGTTCACATCATTGTGATGCCCAGAATTGTATACAATACTCCAGTTGAGTTGTAGCAAGTGGCTTGAACAAGTTCAACATCACCTCCTTGTTCTTGTAACTATGTCCCGATTAATAAAACTGAGAACACCTTATGCCTTATTAACTGCTCTCTCCACCTGTCTTGCCACTTTCAATGAGCAGTGCACATATATATCATTGTTCCTTCAATGTCACTGAGTCAAAATCCTGAAATTCCCTCCTTAATGTTATTGTGGGTCTACCTACAGTACACAGATAACCGCAGTTCCAGAAGGCAGCTCACTACCACCTTCTCAAGGGCAATCAGGGTCAGGCAAAAATGCTGGTTCAACCAGCAACACCCACATCCTATGACAGAATAAATTGTAAACAAAAAAGACAAACAGTGGTAGAAGTTTAGAGTTCTAGTCTGTAAATGGCAGTTAATGCTAGATCAATTATTAATTTTAGATTTGAGATTGATAGTTACCTTTAGCCAAAGATATTATATGGCAAAGGTCATTGATCAGTCATAATCTCATTGAATAGTAGAATGGGCAGGCATTCAACCTACCCTCTATCTGTTTCAATGGGGCAACTGCTGACGCTAAGAGGTTAAAATCACCAGGGCGTCACTCTGTTTATGTCAGGAGCGTTTGATGCCTCTGCCTGCCCAGTTAAAATTCTCCCTCACAGCTGTACAATATAAGAGAGTAACCGTGTGTGATAATGGATGCATGTGGGGAATACAAGTAGTGTGTGGTGATGAAAGTAGACAGGGTAGCGGATGTGCGTGTGTACGGTGTTTGTGAGAGTTAGCCTAAAGTGAGTTGGTATGAATGAGCAAGTACAATGTGTGAAATAATATTGGAAGTGGAATGTACATGTAAGAGTGGTGAACCAGTGGAGAGTAAATGTGTAGTGTTAATGATGATTTGCAAAGTGAAGATATGTGCGGTGGTGAGTTAGTCTGTGAAAATGAATGTACAAGTGTTCATGGTAAGTGTGATTACATACAATGTGAGTGTATATTAGTTGTATAAGAGAGTAAAAATGCATGTATCTGCAGCTGTAGCATTGTATTCCTCATTGTTCTATTATACTTACGCACGTTGTGTGGTATGATCTGCCTGTACTGCACGTAAAACCCAGGTACATCTGACAATAATAAATCAAATCAAAAAGAGTCAGTCAATCCTGTTTGTAACCTCGAAATTTACGAGCAAAGTATATGGAAAATACCTCTTGTAGCTGCAGGAAGGAAGTTTACTAAATATTTATCAAGATCAATAGTTTCTGATTTATCCAATTTCAAGATGTAGCTTAAATGATCCTTTTCATCCCTGTCTCTTGGTACTTTTGTTACCAAATATGACTAAATTAGATTTTCATAACTGTAGAGAGATCTCATGCAAGTAGATCATAATTCTTGGTACCTAACAATTTGTGGAGCAGATTCCTTTTGTCTGCAGAGCGAAATATAAACCTGTTGTTTTGAGCAGAATTGTGTCAACTGCTGAGAACAGACCCTATTCACATAAGTATCTTTATGACTGTTTTGGACCTCAAAGTCTTCCCCAGTGTTATAACAGCAAGGAAATTGGAGACTTCAAATGTGTGATATTGCATGGAGCTTTTATCATTACTGGGGTGATCATGAGAATTTCCAAAATATTTTGAAATGTACTGATTTGCTCAACTTTGATAAACAAGTAGATGGAAATGATCTGAGCTGGGTGTGAGTGTAGAGTAATCAGATCAGCCATAATCCTGTTGCATAGCGGAACAGTCTCAAAGTACCAAGTAGCCCACTTCTGCTTTTAATTTGTATGTTCATCTGTTTAAATTTGTATTTTCATGGCCCAACTTGTCAAAGCCTACCAGGTTTCTTAAACTGAACTGGTGCCATTTGCCTGGGTTTGGCCCACATACCTCTAAACATTTCCTATCTGTATACCTCTCCAAATGTTTTTTTAAATGTTGTATTTGCACCCACCTCTTTCGCTTTCCTCTGGCAGCTCATTGAATATATGTGGCAGTGCTGGGGTGGCATGGTGGCTCAGTGGTTAGCACTGCTACCTCACAGCACCAGGGACCTGTGTTCAATTCCATTCTTGGGCGACTGTCTGTGTGGAGTTTGCACGTTCTCCCTGTGTCTGCGTGGGTGTCCTCTGTGTGCTCTAGTCCAATGGCCCCACAGTCCAATGATGTACAGGTTAGGTGGATTGGCTATGCTAAATTGCCTCTAGTGTCCAGAGATGTTCAGGCTATGTGGATTAGCCATGGGAAATGCAGAGTTACAGGGATAAGGAAGTGGAATGGGCCTGTATAGGATGTTCTTTGGAGGTTCAGAGGAGAATTGAAAGGTCTCCTTCCACATTGTAGGTAATCTATGATATACACACCACCCTCTGTGTGGAAAAAGTTGCTCCTCAGGTCCCTTTTAAACCTCTCACCATAAACCCATGCCCTCTAGTTTTGTACTCCCCTACCCTGGAGAAAGGACCTTTCACTTTATCTATGCCCTTCATGATTTTATAAACCTCTATAAAGTCATTCCTCAGCATCCTATACTCCAGAGAAAAATGTCCCAATCTATCCAGCCTCCTTATAACTCAGACCTTTTAGACTTGGGAACATTCTTCAGTTTAATAATATCCTTCCTATCGCGGGACGACCAGATATAACAACATGATGCTCAGTAAGCAAGTCTATGGGATACCAGACCCGGAGTTAGCACACAACAAAGGTTTTTGAATCCTTGCATCTTAGAGTTAATTTCAGGTCTAGGTTACAGATCTTCACTCTCTGCTGTTTCCTAAGAATGGATGATATAGGAGCAGGGGTAGAGAATATGACACCTCAAACTTGCTTCACCATTCCATAATGATCATGGCCAGTTCTCAACCTCAAAGCCACTTTTTCTTTTGTTGGCCTTCCAAATTGATACCTATTTTTTCTAACTTTCTGTGTCCCTTGCACAATGTACCCAGATCCTTCTGAATATCAACATTTACAAATTTCATGCCTTTAAAAAATGCCTTCTATTCTTATTAGCAACATGAATAAACTCACTATTTCCTACGTTCTATTCTTTCTGTCACCTCATTGCCCACTCGCTCAGCCTGCCTAAATCTCTTTGCAGTCTCTCTGTCTTTCTCACATTTACCATTCCTATCAAGCTTTGTATTATGAGGAAGCTTTGATACGTTACCCTCTGTCTTTTTGCCCAAGTCACTAATATGGATTGTAAGTAGCTGTGGCCTCAACACTGACCCTTATGGGACTCCACCAGTCACAGTCTGCTGACTCGCAAATGTCCCATTTATCCCTACACCTTTTCATGTCTATTGATCAACCTTCTGTCCCTGATAATATATTACTTCCAACTTTAAGAGTCCTTATATTTTGTCTTCACCCTTTGTGTGGCATCATATTGAATGCTTTTCCAAATGTAGTACGTTGACTGTTTCCCCTTTATCCGCCTGAAATAACTCCACCGAGGTTGGGAGGCCAGTAGCTTGTCACCTGGTCACCCATTATTACATGTGCACAGTACGTGGACTATGACCAGCTAGCTCAGAGTCAGTCGCTAGAGTGAGGAGAATCTCTGAGATTCCTGTTTACATCTATCAGCCAGGCCCCCCTGATTGACCCAGGTTAACAAACCTAAACAGGGAACTCATACTCAATGAGGTCCACTTGGCCAGCCTTGTTCCAGTCACTACACTGCCCTATTGATTACAGCACCCCCCCTCAAAAAAAAGAATCTAACAGATTTGTCAGTTATGATTTCCTTTTTGTAAAACTTTGACTTTGATCACAACAACATTTTTAAAATGACTGGTGTCAGGTTAATAGATCAGTGGTTCCTTCTTTTCTCTCTCCCTTCTTCCTTGAACAATGGAGTTACATATCCTAACTTCTAATCTACTAGGAGCGTTCTAGAATTTTGAAAAATCATGCCTAGCATTTTCACTGTCCCTGCAGCTATCTCTTTTAGAATCCTAGGAAGTTTGCTTTTTTATTAGCCCCTTGGTTACCTTCTATTTCTTTATGTAATTTCTGTCTTCTACAGTAAAGACAGAAACAAAATTTGTTCAATGTACCTGCCATTTCCTAATTCTCCATGTTAACACAGCGTTTGCACATTCTCCCTCTGTCTGCATGGGTTTCCTCTGTGTGCTCCAGTTTCCTCCCACAGTCCAAAGATATGCAAGTTAGGTGGATTCTCCATGCTAAATTGCCCACAGTGTCCAAGGATGTACAGGCTAGGTTAGTTAGCAATGGGAAATACAGAGTTACAGGGATAGGCTGGATATGGGTGGGATGCTCTTTGGACGCTCAGTGTGGACTCAATGGGCCAAACGGCCTGCTTCATCATTGTAGGGATTTTATTCTATGGATTCTTTTAATCTAATGCTATGCTTAATATCCTTGGTAAATTACAGATAGTTATTTCTTGTTGAGATTTTGTCTCTGTACTGCAATGTGTTTTTCTTGATCATTTAAAATTAAAAAGTGGTTTCCACTGTTTACTTGCCAGCATGGTCTATTTAGCCAATCAATTTTAGCCAACTCTTCCCCTCACACCCATGTAATTGACTTTGTTTAAGTTTAAAATTCTTGTTTGGGACTGGGGTATGGATCATGGCTCATAATGGACTGTAGTATGATCACATTTTCCCAGTGGATCTTATGTTAAGGTCTTAGTAATTAGTCTTGCACCATGAAACAATACCTGATCTAAAATAGCTTTCCCTAGCTGATTCCAAAAAATATTGCTTCAAAAAATGGTCAAAAAGCAATCTAGCAATGTATCCTCCAGACCATTTGAGCTAATTTGACTGATCCATTCTATATGAAGATTAAAATCCCCTGCAATAACACTATTAGATCTAATTATTTTTTGCCTAATGCTCTGCCCAATGCTGTGGCTATTTCTAGCGACCTATAAACTACTCCCAATGGTGTTTTCAGAAACTTGTTATTCCTAATTTCCACCAATTCTAGTTGAAATGATTTTAAACAGCGTCGACCCAATTAAAGTTGGAAATACAAATCAGAATTTCAAATGTCAATGGGAAAATATGGTGAAAGTTTTGGAAATTGTTGATTTTATTATGAAACATGTTTCCTGTGACTGCTGAAATGGCTTTATCCCATCCATAACTGAGTCAAACAAACTAGAAGTTCCTAGCTTGTGTTGAATTAGACTAGGGTAGTGTCAAAAGTTGTTTTTTGGGTTTGCTACCTCTGAATGTGAAACTGTAAAACAGAAAGACCCCACTACCTGATCAAAATGTAGTGATTCTTGCTTGGAGTATCTATGTAGACACTCTCCGAAACCAGGATTAAGGTTTTTGTATTTTGTTTAGGCCTAACTTTGATTCCAAAGTCAAAAATCATCATGGGCTGCCAACTCCCATGGAACCACTTGTATAATTAATATTAGGAGGGGAACAGAATAAATTAAAGGAGAAATACATTCTGGTCTATTGCAATTATACTGAGACATCTACAGTTGTCAGCCAGCTGGAGAGAAGCCACATTGCGAGGTTGCGAAACCAATTGATGAACAGCCACAAGGCTTGTCTTGAGTGATCCATCTTCCACTGCAGAGAATACATTCGCTCCTTTCAAAAGGTTTTGCAAAATCATGAAGGAAAAACAGCCACAACAAACCAGCCTGGCTGGCACATTCTCCACAAACCCTGCTGCCCCATCTTGTTTGCCTGAGTGAACTTTTTATCATTATTAAGTTGTTTCTCACACTCAGTACTGACTGATCATTATCGTCAAATTGACAATAACTGTTGATCATTACCCTAAGCCAGTAGGGTTTTGCATCCTCCGTAAGTGGGGTTGGGAGCTGGAACTTTGGGCATTTGAGATCCAGTGTTGTAATGATCACTGTGGATTATAACATTGTGGTTCCACTCGAAGAGATGGGCTATCGCTTCCACCTCATGAGAAAATTCTTCCATACTCAGGATAAGCCGAGTGAACCTTCTCTGGATTGTCTCCTGTGCTGGGGTATTTTGCCTTACATTACAGGACTAAAACTGTTCACAGTATTCTAGGTGTGCTTTGAATGGTTTTTGGGAACTATTTTTGTACTCCATTCCCCTTCAAAATAAAGGCCAAGTTTTACCACCGGTGTCACACATGACATTATTGGTTGCTCGTTGCCAAGCTGCTGTTGCTATAGGTCATCATGGTGATGCACACTTCCAGGAAGTGTTGCTATTTCCCTCTTTTACCACCTACTGGCCTATAGGTGCAACTCGATGTTTAGGATCTTCATGTCCCATTTGCAAAGACTGACTTGATGTCATGAACTAAACATGAGTGGTCTTCACCTGATACTGGAGTCCACTATTTGTGATGAAGTATACTTAACAAAATGCCATCCATTCTTACATTTGGTCTGACATTAGGCAGCTCACTGAACTTTGCTAGATTCTTGCAATGACGAACAGATGATGATAGTGTCTGCAAATTGCAAGCATTTATTACTTAAGCCCAGGCAAGTTCAAGTTCATTACATGAAATGAAGGTTATTATAATCTTTCCGAGTGGGATACATGTGGGGACCTGCAGTGAACAGTGACAATTATCCTTACAAGTGAACCTAGTAGTAATGTACTCCCTACAAATTCTGAAGGTATTTCTGCTTTCTCCAGCTGCGTTATTGTCAGAATGCCCTCCGTGAACCAATCAGTAGCTTGGATTTTTCACTGGATTTGAACATTTGTGAAAATCTGTGTCAATTTAAAGGAACTATCTACTATTGTCTTTTTTCCCCAAAAAATGCTTTATTCATAACGTTTGCAAAAGTGATTATTACAAGAAATGCAATACTGTTCAACTTGTCCCTGTGCAGCACAATCTCCACTGAGGTGTGTCAATGCAATTTCAATACTTTATACATTCAATGCTCAATAAACAGCCAGGCTGTTTTTTGTTGTTGTTGATTCACCAACTGAATCATCCAGCAAGTTATGTAAATCTCCACTTCTCATTTTATTTAAGGAAAACATTGCTGCCCCAGCCCAGCTGAAAAATGTCTGCTGTGATTAATGCCTTGCTACAATTGGATCCTTGAAAGGATGATTCAAGTGGAATGAATCCAGTGGAAAAATTGTCATGTCTGAAGAATGAACTGCTACTGAGGATCCCATATTTGCCCCTATTTACATGAAAACTCTGATTAGCCCGCAGTTCCTGCATTCAATACTTTAACCTCTAAATGTCTAGACTTTGCTTTTTAATGTGCAAAGTCAACACTCGCCTATTATGATTAATTAATGTTTTTTTGAATCTATTTAAGCACATCAGATATTCACAGAACAATGTACGTCATCAGAGGTGTCAAATGCTGATAAGATCACAAAGTCTTGGTTTTCATGCAATTAGTCACAGTCTCTTAGATTCTTCATATGAAGCACTGACGTGAGAAAATGTCAAATTGAAAGCATTCGGCTTGATCGAAGTTTGTTGATAATCAAAATTCACATCACAAATAATAAACTAGTGGTGATACATAAACAGCAGAGAAGCATAGAGATTTCATACGTTGACAAGATCATCAATGTGTTTGGTGTCAAGCAAGCAGTCAAAATGTTAAAAAGTTGAAGGACAAATTCCTATCTTAGTTAAGAATGGGAGTTGGCTTGTTCTTCTGCAGGACAGCAGCTGAGGTACTACAATTGATCTCAGTGTTGGATTACAGAGAAGGGAAAAAGAATCAGCCATGGTTTCTGCTTCTCACCATCCAGTACTACCTGCTCTATTTCCAATGGAGATGAAGAGAAAATAGGATTGGATTTAAAGTAAGGAGTTGCTAATGAGTATGAAAAGCCTAAATTGTTCATGCCATGGATCATACATGAAAAATAGTCACTTGGCATTGGTGGGGGCCCGATTACAGAATTGTTACTGTGCCAAAGGAGTCCACTCAATCCATTGTGCTATAATTTGCTCCCTATAAGGGCATTATGGGTTAACCTAGAGCAGGTGGACTGCAACATTTCAAGGAGGCAGGTCACCACCACCTTCTCATGGGGAACAATGGACAGGCAATAAATTCTGGCTCAGCCAGTAATGCCCACATCCCATGTGTGAATTAAAAAAAGGCTCTTCAAACGAGCATCATTACCAGTCTCTTGCTTTTCGCCATATTCTTGCACACTATTTCTTTCCAAATAATTATCTAATGCAACCTTGAATGCCTCCATTGAACCTGTCTCCACAACATTTCCAAGCAGTGCCTTCCATACGCTAACTACTCATTGTGTGAAGAGTTTTGTTTTCTCACATCTTGCTTCTTTCGCATATCACTTTAAATCTATGCCATCTTGTTTTTATTCCATTTACAAGCAGAAACAGCTTCTCCCTATGTACTCTGTCCAGCCTGCTCATGAATTTGAAAACCTCTATCAAATCTCCCCTCCATCTTTTCTCCAAGGACAGTTGTTCAAATTTCTTTAATCTATCCTCAAAACGGAAGTTTTTCTTTCCTGAGACCTTTTTTGTAAATCGCTTCTCCACTCACTCCTATGCATTCACATCTTTCCTATAATGTGGTACATAATACTCCAGCTGAAGTCTAACAAGTGTTGTACAAGTTCAGTGTCACCTCCCAGCTCTTATACTGTCTGCCCCATTAGTAAAACAGAAGACATTGTGTGCCTCACTTATTTGTCTCTCCACTTGGCCTGCCACCAACAATGATCTGTGCACAAGACTTGTGCTATTGAAGGCAGTAATACTAGGTGTTTTTGAGCGAAGAGAAAAAGACAATATTTTTCAAATTGTTACATGTGATGCAGGCACCAATACCCAGGCAAGCATTCATAGCCTATCCCTACATGCATGATTTACTAAGCCGTTAAGAGTCAACCATATTGTTGTAGATCTGGAGTTACAGTGAACTGCTCTGAAAAAGGGTCACTGAACTCAAAACAATAACTCTGCTTTCTCTTCAGAGATGCTGCCAGACCTGCTGTAATTCTCCAGTAATTTCTGTTTTTCAGATCTCCAGTGTCTGCAGTTCTTAATTTTATTTTGATACGTTTTGGAACTGGTTTCCATCACAGAGTACATGTTTAACAAGTTTCTTGCATATGCAGGTTGAACATCAGGAAACACAAGGAAAATGAAGACAGTTAAGCAAGCTTTTGGGATGATTAGAATATACTTTGAAAAATGCTTAATTTTGTAATTTTGAATAGTATGATACTAGATTACCATTTATCACTGAAAGATGAAGTTATTTCTTGGTCTGTAAGCTCAAATATAGTATAATATTATAACTAACAAGTCTGCTATATCACAGATCTGCTAGTTGTAAAAGAATAATCTTTTTTCCCCATAATAGAGGGGTCAGTAACCAGGAGGTGCAGTTTTAAGGTAAGGAGCAGAAGGTTTAGAGGGGATTTGAGAAAAACATTTTTCACCCAGAGGGTGGTGGAAATCTGCAACTCACTGCCTGAAAGGATGGTAGTGACAGGAATTCTCAAGGCATATAAGAATTATCTAGACGAGCAGTTGAAATAGCATCATAAAGAAGGCTATGGGCCAATTGCTGGAAAATGAGATTAGAATAGATGGATATTTGATGACCAGCATGGACATGATGACAGAAAGGCCTCTTTCTGTGCCTTAAAAGTTAATGGCATTAGTGAGCCAGATTGATTTTTTAACACCAATCAGTAACGGTCTTTATGAACACTATAACTGAGACTATTTTTTTAATTGCAGATTTATTAATTGAATTTAAATTCTACAACTGGTATGGAGGTTTGGAAACCATGTCTCAGAGCCATAGCCTGGGCCTTTAGATTACCACCATTGACAGCGTACTATAGCCTCTCACTCTCTTCAATTATCCTAAGGGCTCAAGCAGAGTTTTATTCAAAATGTCTTGATATCTTGGAAGTTAGAACTGAAACTCTGGAGTTTTAAATTTCTGTATGAAAATTCATTTCTGAACACCAGCCAGTCCTACGCCTATATGTGAATTTTCAAATACTGCCCATGTTCTTTTACGTTGTAGGTGTACAGCCCATTACAACTTCTTTGTACCCTAGAGTTGACAGCACAGGTGTTTGGGATAAGTCTGTGCATTCCTGTTCTAGCACCTCACCAGTACATTATGAATGTATTCCTGCATTGCTTTTCCATACATTTATTTTTAATTGATAGGCATTGAAATAGAAAGGATTGGAGTTGGTTAGCACTCTGATTAGACCACATCTGGATCACTGGATTCATCTCTGGAAGGATATATTGATGAAGCAGCTGAAGATGGTTGGGCCTAGGGCACTATCCAGAGGAACTCCTACAGAGATGTCCTGGAGCTGAGATGACTGCCCTCCAAAAACCACAACCATCTTCCCACGTGCTAGGTGTGACTTCAACCAGTGGAGAATTTGTCCACAACACTGCCCCCACCATTCCAATTTACTCTAATTTTGTTGGGTGTCCTTGATGCCTCGTGGGAGGTAATGGCCTAATAGCTTTAGATACCTAGGTAATGTTTTCCCCTTATTGGAGAGCCTAGGACTAGAAGGCATAGTCTCAGAATAAAGGGACGCCAATTTAAGACTGAGATAAGAGCAAAAAAAAAACAAAGAAAATTACAGCACAGGAACAGGCCCTTCGGCCCTCCAAGCCTGCGCCAATTGAGATCCTCTGTCTAAACCTGTCATCTACTTTCTAAGGGTCTGTATCCCTTTGCTCCCTGTCCATCCATGTACCTGTCCAGATACATCTTAAAAGACACTAACGTGCCTGCGTCTACCACCTCCGCTGGCAACGTGTTCCAGGCACCCACCACCCTCTGCGTAAAGAACTTTCCACGCATATCTCCCGTAAACTTTCCTCCTCTCACTTTGAACTCATGACCCTTAGTAATTGAGTCCCCCACTCTGGGAAAAAAGCTTCTTGCTATCCACCTTGTCTATATCCCTCATGATTTTGTAGACCTCAATCAGGTCCCCGCTCAATCTCCGTTTTTCTAATGAAAGTAATTCTAGTCTACTCAACCTTTCTTCATACCTCGCATCCTCCATACCAGGCAACATCCTGGTGAACCTCCTCTGCACCCTCTCCAAAGCAGATGAGGAAGAATTTCTTCTGTCAGAGGATTATGAGTTTTAGGAACTCTTTGTCACAGTTATCTGTGCGGGCAGAGTCTTTGTGTATATTTAAGGCTGGGAATAAATAGATTCTTGATCAGTAGGGAAAGCAAGGTTATGGGGAAATGGCAGTAAAATGGACTTGAGGAATATCAGATCAGCCATGATCCTATTGAATGGTGGAACAGACTTCAGGGACTAAACGGCCTACTCCTGTTCCTATTTCCTCATGGTCTTATGGTCTAATGCCACACTCAGTCAACCTCACCTCTGGAATTCAGCTCTTTTGTTCATGTTTGATTCAAGGCTGTAATGAGGTCAGGAGCTGAGTGGCCCTGGCAGAACCCAAACTGGGCATCACTGAGCAGGTTATTGTTGAGCAGGTGCTGCTCGATAGCATTGTTGATGACACCTTCCATCACTTTATTGATGATCGAGAGAAGACTGATGGGGCAGTAATTGGCCGGGTTGGATTTGTCCTGCTTTTTATGTATAGGACATACCTGGGCAATTTTCCACATTGTTGGATAGATGCCAGCATTGTGACTGTACTGGAACAGGTTGATGAGTGGAGCAGCAAGTTCTGGAAAATAAGTCTTCAGTACTATTGCCAGAATGTTGTAAGGTGTGAAAGGCTTTGTAGTATCCAGTGGCTCCAACCATTTTTTGATATCTTGAGTGAATCAAATTCACTGAAGACTAGCATCTGTGATGGTGGGGACCACTGAAGGAGGCCAAAATGGATCACCCACTCAGCACTTCTAGCTGAAGATTGCTGCAAATGCTTCAGCCTTCTCTTTTGCACTGATGTGTTGGGCTCTTCCATATTGAGGATGGGGATATTTGTGAAGCCTCCTCCTGCAGTGTGTTAATTATCTACACCATTCACAACTGGATGTGGCAAGACTGCAGAGCTTAGATCTGATCCATTGGTTGTGAGGTTGCTTATCTCTGTCTATTACTTCCTGCTCATGTTGTTTCACACACAAGTAATCCCATTTGGTATCTTCACCAGGTTGACATCTCATTTTTAGATATGCCTGGTGTTGCTCCTGGAATGCCCTCCTGCACTCTCCCTTGAACCAGGGTTGATCCCCTTGCTTGATGGTAATGGTTGAGTGAGGGATGTACTGGGCCATGAGGTTGCAGATTGTACTGATGTACAATTTTGCTGCTGTTGATGGCCCACAGTGCCTCATGCATGCCCAGTCTTGAACTGCTATATCTGTTCAAAGTCTGTGCCATTTAGCACAGTGATAGTGCCCCACGACACAATGAAGGGAATTCTCAAGATGAAGGCAAGACCTTGTCTCCACAAGGACTGTATGGTGGCCATGCTTACTGATACTGTCATGGACAGATACATCTGCAGCCAGCAAGTTGATGAAGATGAGGTCAAGTATGTTTTTCCCTCTTGTTGGCTTCCTTACCACCTGCTGCACACCCATTCAATCAACTTTGTCCTTCAGGACCCGACCAACTCGATCAGTTAGTGCTGCTGCCGAGCCATTGAAATCCCCCACTCGGAGAACATTTTGAACCCTTGCCACACTCAGTGCTTCCTCCAGGTGTTGTTCAACAGGAGGACTTCGGAATCTTCAGCTGAGGGGAAAACACATGATAATCAGCAGGAGATTTCCTCGCTCAAATTTGACATGATGCCCTGAATTTTCATGGTGTCCAGTATCAATGTTGGGAGCAAGTTCCTCCTGACTGTATACCACTGTGCAGCTACCTCTGCTGGGACTGTCCTGCCAATGGAACAGGACATACCCAAGGACGGTGATGCTGGTGTCTGGGACGTTGTCTGTAATATATGATTCTGTGAGTATGACTGTGTCAGGTTGTTGCACTTTAAAATGACTCGCAAATGGCACCATGCAACAAAACGTGGGTGACTAGTGAGGTTGCGAGGAGAAGGAAAAAGCAGGATGGGAACAAAACAGTAGTGCATAAGTTTGAAAAGAAGTGATAACATGGTCTACCCCCTTGTGCTGCCTGAAAATCACTGCTGAAAGGAACCAGGGCAAAAGAATAAACAAAGGATCTTGAAATTGACTGTTCAACTACCAATGTCAGCACTCTCAGTAACCATCAACTGTAATGGCTACAACATCAATCCTTAATGACCAACTCAGACACTGATCCGATTATGGATTTTCAAAAAAAAATTAATCTATTTTTAGACTCCCTTCTTATTCCTTATCTTTGTGTCTGTATGTTGCATTATTTTCTTTTCTTGTGTTTAGTAACTAATAAACTCACTCTTGTTGACTGAAGTTAAGTTGGCTTCTTCATGAAACATTCATTGATTTGAGTCAGGGAAGAAGGTATCCACTTGGAAAGGGATTGTTTATAAATTGTTGCAACCAGCTGAGGGGCAGGTGAATAAAGAGGGGAGCCAATGCATCCATCCTTACCCAGGAATTTGACAATTTGGGATATCCCATCTAGAAATACAACAAATTGGGGAATCTCAGCTGGAGACTGTTTGAAACAGACAAAATTATCGCTGGTCTTTGCTGAGCATCCTTGTGATGTCTAACACCCATCTGTCCCCTGTTAATATGGAGCTAATATCAATATCTAGGCTCCTGTTTGTCTATGCTCCAATGTTCCACATTCTTATGACAATCATGGGCTGATAGTTTCCCACATTGTTGGGGATGCTTTGGGGACAGTAGTACATAGGCAGAACATGTTCTTCATGAATGACTTCATTCAGGTCATTGTGGTTACACTAGAGAACCAACTTCACCCAGCTCTGGAGGGTCAGAGTCTTTGTTTCTGTCCAGTGTCTTGAGAAATGACGAAATAGGAAAGTAAATGGGCCAGAGTGGTGAGGGAGCTCCTGTCCTTCAGTTCTTCCAGAAAGTTGTACAATTGATAGCTATCTCATTGTATGTACTATATTGGAGTGCAATGACTTACTGGGGCCTTTCAAAAATGATGGTGCAGTAAAGCCATTAACACTTCGCATCATCATTGAGTCATAGTCATAGAGTCATAGAGCATGGAAACAGACCCTTCGGTCCAACCATTCCACACCAAACATAATTTCAAATTAACTAGTCCCACCTGCTCTTGGCTAATATCCGTCCAAACCTTTCCTATTCATGTACTTATCAAAGTGTCTTTTAAATACTGTATCTGTGCCCACATCCATGACTTCCTCTGGAAGTTCATTCCACACATGAACCAGCCTCTGCGTAAGCCCCTCTTGTCTTTTTTAAATCTTTCTCCTCTCACCTTAAAAATGTGCTTAGTCTTGAAATGCCCCACCCTAGGGAAAAGACGACTACCATTAATCCTATTGATACCCCTCATAATTTTATAAACCTCTATGAGGTCACCTCTCAACCTCCTGTGCATGATTGAAAAGTCTTGAGGTAATTTAAACAATTTACAAGTAGCATCATGCAACAACACTTGGCCAACAACTGATGCTGTGCAGAGAAGCAAAAGATTAAAAAAAACTCTAGTGTACAAGTATGAAGAAAATGATGGCAGAGTGAGCTGAATTTCTGATTTAATCAGAGTTTAGATTGATTGATGTTGTTAACCTAATTCATCAATTATGTGGCAGCAGCCTCAGCCCACAGATTTATCACTCAGCATTTCCCACTTCATGTGAAGATACATTATAGAAAGTCTGAAAGGTTTGTTGTAGGTTTCCTGGTTGTGACAGATAGATCACTTGCGGTTTTGAAGCAATAACAGAGAAGCTGTAGGGTACAGTTTAACAGGGAGGTAACAGGCGCAGTGCTAAGTCAGTGAGGGCCCAGTCAAGTCTCCCTTGGGTTCAACTGATGGTCTTTGAAACAATGGAGCTGACAGGCAGCTCAGTCATTTGGACAGGGGGTACGGTGGGACTGGACTGATCTGATGTAAAATTGTAGCTGGAAGGGAATCCACCACCTGAACTGACAAGATCAGATCCCTGTGTTTGACTTTAGTGTTACATTAAGGTACTATCCAGAATAGTATCTAGAGCCAACCGCTAACATAGGAGCAGTTGTGTGACATAAATGGTCCAAATACTCTTCACAGGGCACTGTCATCTTTGAATCAGAACATTATGAGTTCAAATTCAGTCCAGAGTTGAGTTGGAATCAAAGCAGACACTCTAGTGAGGGGTGAGGGTGCTGCATTATCTGCAGTGCAAATATTAGGCAATAAACTGAGACATCTCAAGTGGAAGTAAGTAATCCCATTGAACTATTCCCAAGAAGAAAAGGGAAGTTATCTCCAGTGTTCGAGTCAATACTTAATTGCACAACCATCACCAGTGAAATAGATTATTTCATCAGGACCATTAGGGGCATGGTAGGACCCTGAGTAGCATCGATACACAGAAGGACCTTGGGGTGCAAGTCCACAGGTCCCTGAAAGTGACAACAGGGGTGGATAAGGTGGTAAAGAAGGCAAACGGCCTTCATCGGTTGGGCATTGAATATAAAAGTTAGCAAGTCATGTTGCAACATAAGACTTTCCATAGGCCATATTTGGAATTTTGTGTGCAGTCTCGTCCCTGCACTGTAGGAAGGCTTTGGAGGGGTTTGCTGGGATGTGGTATGGACTGGAGTGAATTAACAATAAAGAGGAGTTGGACAACCATTGAATTCCTGCAGTATGGAAGCAGGCCATTTGGCCCAAAGAATCTGCACCGACCCTCCAAACAGCATCCCAACCAGACCCACCCCTTTATCCCTCTAACCCTGCATTTCCCATTGGCAAATCCACCTCGCCTGTGCCTCCCTGGACACTACAGTCAATTTAGCGTGGCTAATTCACCTAATCAACACATTTTTGGACTGTTGGAGGAAACTGGAGCACCCAGGGGAAACCCACGTAGACACTGCACAATGTGCAGACTCCACACAGACATTCGAAGGTGGAATCAAACCCAGATCCCTGGTGCTGTGAGGCAGCAGCGCTAACTACTGAGCCACCATGCTGCCCAGACAAACTGGTATTATTTTTGCTAGTGCGTCAGAGGCTGAGGGGCAACCTGACAGAAGTATATAAAATTATAAGAGGCATGGATATGATGTATATTTGGAGTTTCTCTTCCAGGGTAGAAATTTCAAATGCTGCAGGGCACAGACAGAGGAGAAATGTTTAAAGGAGATGTGCGAGGAAGTGTTTTTACACAGAGGGTGGTAGGTGCCTGGAACCCGCTGCCAGGGGAGGTGGTAGCAGATACGTTAGCAATGTTTGAGAGGCACTTAGACAGACATATGAACAGGCAGAGAATAAAGGGATACAGATCGTGTGCAGGCAGATAGGATTAGTTTAGGATGGCATGAGACATAGTGGACCATAGTGTACTATTCTTTATTCCATGTTCTATCATTATCACAGTTGCTGTTTTGTGGGAACTTGCGATGCATAAAATGACTGTTGGATTTCCTACAAGACCGCAATGCTTCAAAAGGAATTCATTAGCTGGAAAACATTTCAGTACATTCCGAGATAACAAAAGGCACTATATAAATGGTAGTCCTTTATTTTTCTTCATACTCCATGCTGCCCCCAGGCCTACCAGGGTTGGGATTGGGGAACGTTCGATGCTCTTTTCTGTACAGTACCCTGCGATCCTTCACATTTTTTTATTCCTTCATGGGATGAGGGTGCTGCTGGCTAGGCCAGCATTTATTGCCCATCTCAGAGGGCAGTTAAGAATCAACCACATTGCTGTGGGTCTGAAGCCACTTGTAGTCCAGACCAGGTAAGGATGGCAGTTTCGTTGCCTAAAGGATTTTAATGAACCAGGTGGTCTTTTTTTTTTCCCGACAATCGACAATGGATTCATGGTCATCATGAGACCCTTAATTCCAGATCCTTATTGAATTCAAATTCCACCATCGGCTGTGGTGGAATTTGAACCCAGGTCCCCAGAACATCACTTGGATCTCTGGATTAACAGGCCAGTGTTTATACCACGAGGCCATCGCATCCTCTTTCCACAGTAAAAAACGATGATCCTTCCATCAAGCAGTTCTGACTATGTCATTGTATGTCTCAGGAGGTCTTGTGGTGCAGTGGTAATTTCCCTATGTCTGAACCAGAGGTTCTAGGTTTGGGTCCCACACTACCACTTGTTGGCTGTGGACGGCGAGTTGATAATGTGCTAATCCGTTGATTATTAGTCTGTAAATCTTTCTAAAGTGCCTGATGGCAGATGGTAAGAGTGCGATTGCCTCCTGGTCAGTCATTCTGGTAAACTACTGCGGTATTTCGCCCATAAGCATGGACCCTAACGGAAGATCTTGGCTCAATCCTGGAAAACAGGGAAGAGCAGACAGACATCTATCACCCAAATATTGAACTAAAAAATGGAGAGCCTAGAGTCCAGCACAGGGAATGGATTTAAGCCCATGTATTCTGTATCAGAGAGAGGGGTACTGAATTTTAATCAATCTTCTTCAAGAATGGCACCCACTGCTGCAATTTAAATTTAATTTCACAAACACACATGGAAAAAAAGTAGAACTGTCTGATTTCTACTGGATCCTATAATCTACGCTCCATCCTTTGCTTCCACATCTCTTTATGTAATACCTCGCAGCCATTGTATGTTGGAGATGGTAATGCTGTCTAGCCATTAAGTGGAATGATAACAGTGCAACACATCTTATGGATCCTTTGACTTGATCACTCACATCAGTGAGCAGTTGAAAATGAGTGACCAAAAGAATATTGCTATGTCTTATAATATTAATTCATAATAATTAATGTACTTATAGCTCTGAAGTGTCTTGAAACAATTAACATACAGAATTGATTTCAAAGCTCAATAATTGTTATTTAGAAAAAAACCAGAAATTGTTGGAGAAACTCAGCAGTTCTGGCAGCATTTGTGAGGAGAAAACAGAGTTTTGAGTCTAGTTACTGTTCATCATTTCTCCACAAAGACACTGCCAGACCTTCTGGGTTTTTCCAGCAATTTCTTCTGTTTTTGGTTTCAATTTCCAGCATCTATGGTTCTTTGTTTTATTTTATCTGTTATTTAGATGAGTTTGTCTCTAGTCACAAAGTCTCAGGACACTAACGAGATGGATTACCCCTTAAAACAATCTTCTTTGGCTGGGATAACAAGGTGTAGAGCTGGATGAACACAGCAGGCCAAGCAGCATCAGAGGAGCAGGAAGGATGACGTTTTGGGCCTAGACCCTTCTTCAGAAAATGGCCTCTTTGTCTGGTATTGGTTGGTGCAATGAACATTAGAAGCAAAGAAAAAAGTAAATCCTCTTTTTCTGTATCACCCAAATGAAATTGAAAGGGTTTGCGTGCAAAGTAGGAAGTAGTTTGTAGAATGCTTGTCTAACTTGCTTACTGCTTCATCACGTGATTAAGCATTTGATTTGCTGCATTGCTTTATAAACAGCTTGATTTTTTTCATGGAATAGATATTGAGGTCATCCTTTTCCTTCACCTGACCACTATACTGTGCTTTGTTCTGTAATTATACTTACTATTGTCTTGTAAATAATAGCATTGCTTTGTCCCCCCAATAGCTTTTCCAAAATGTTGCAGTCAAATTGACCTAAATCTTCAGAGAACACAAAACGTGTTTGTTGAATAGACTTTGTAGTATTTGTCCTACTATAAGATCAACTTCTAAGTGACTTTTTCATTTTTTGTTTTTCTGAAACTGATTTGGGCACTTGTTTTTAAGATTTTGAGCTGCTTCACACTGTTCTTGGTACTGGAGCTGCACTGTTGGAGCAGGCCAGTGCTTGACATTTTACAAAGTACAGTTTTCAGGATTGTATTGCAATTTTTGAATATCAAACCCTGACAATAAAACACTCACTGACTTCCCTGATAATTGCATTCAGTTCATCTTTATGTGCTGCACAATTGAGGGGCCTATGCAGGTAGAAAATAAACCAGATCGGGCTTACACAGGCTCACTTGTCATCGGATAATGCATAAACTGGAGAGATTTCCATTCTTGCTAGACTGTGAAGAGGTTTTACTACTGTACCTCCCATATTAGATGTTCATCCCCAGGGAAAACAC
The DNA here is from genome assembly GCA_024137785.1 of Ginglymostoma cirratum. NCBI lineage: Eukaryota > Metazoa > Chordata > Chondrichthyes > Orectolobiformes > Ginglymostomatidae > Ginglymostoma > Ginglymostoma cirratum. Next base: position 50,923,750 of record JAHRHZ010000023.1, read on the forward strand.
TGTGTCTCCCTTTGTAAAGTACCTCTGTGGGAATTCTACAACACCGTATCTTCAAACAATGTACATTTAAGCTTCAATCCATCACATCCATTCATTGAAGAACAATTGAAGTAAATGTCCCAGGACTACTGTAACACGTTTGAATCAAGGGAGTGATGTGACCAGGTTTCACCTTCTGGAGCTGGTTCACAATTCAGCTTTTTGTGCAGGAATGTTCTCGGGGTGTTCTGTTCTATGCGACCTGTTATGTTACTCACTGTGTTATTTTTACAATGAAAAGATAAGGCCATACAAAAGGGCTGAGCCTTCGATGCTCAAATTGTTTGATTAATTATTCAATACAATATAGCTGATATGTCAGATTCATTTTATCTATCGGACAATAAAAGGTTTAAGTTTATCTTCCTTCCTTCCCCTCAGTAAGCCTCCTGTCCCACACAAAACTGGGAGGCCAGACTGATTGTGTGAGATTAAGTTATGAGGCAAATAAATTCCTCTGTTTTATCCAAGTGCAGCGTCAAGTATTTATAAGTTGAAACAACAGCTGTGTAAAACAAAATGCATGTTTACATTACTACATCCTATTTTTTTTTACCCCATTTAACCCATGGCAACCACGCAGATTGTAACAATGAAACCTTTAGGGGAGAAATTCTTTAGAAAGCTGTGTGTGGACAACACAGTAGCAATCCACAGTGCTGCTTGTACCTCGGGGAATCAGAGAAAGTCTGCATTTGCATCGCAAATGAATTTCTCCCACTCTGGCTTCCCTTAGTCTAGTGCCATTTAAATATATATAACATCTCAGGTATTTGTATCAGTCAGGTAGCACCTGAAGAAAGGTGTACCAAACTGTAATAAATTCTTAATTGTTATTGCGGAAAGCAGTGGATAGACCTTGAACTTATTGGCATGGTATTCCTCCTTCTACAGTTTTACATTTAATCCATGAACCCAATATTTTCTCCTGTTAAAGCATCATACAAAGGTCATACAAATAAAAAGTCATTCTGTAATTAGTAAGGAATAATGAATGGATTTTGCAATGCTGCCTTATGGGCAAAATGTTAAACGTTAACTCTGTCTATTCATAGGAACATGCATGTAGGCCATTCAACCCCTCAAGTGTGTTCCAGGATTCAATTAGATTTTGGCTGATCCCCTACGTAAGCATCATTTTCCCTTCCCTGTCCCTTTGAGGTAACTCTTGATACCTTTAAAATCTAGAAACCGATCAATCTTTGTCTTCAATGTACGCAGTGATTGAGCCCCCACAGGTAGATGTTTAAAAATTCCCATTTCACCAATGGTACTTCCAATCTGCACAGCCATGCAGTAACCAGAAACCTACCAGACATGTCAAACACAAATCTGGTCTATTAAATACAAAGTCCAAAAAAGAAATGAATTAGCTGGGCACAGCACAGAAAGAAATTAGAGGGCACTTTGCATGGCAGTGCATGGTAAAGAGCTGAGAGTTAGCCAACATTTATTCCACAGCCAACATGATAAAGACAAATTAACAGACCATTATTCTTATAGCTATTCATGGGACCTTGAAGTTGGCTGGTGGAGTTTTGGTTTAACTGTCCAGAATTGATTACGTTGGTTGCTACGTTAGCAGAGAACAGACACTACAATTCAAAAGAACTCATTGGTTATGAAGTAGTTTGGGATGCACTGGGGATATGGATGGTAGTATATGAAAGCAATTCCTTTCCTTAATAATTTCTGGTGTGATTTCAGCTTTTTCACCAACCCCGTGTTTCTGAGGGTTGGGCCATAGAATTCTATTGGTTTGGTCTATGCAGTGGGTTGCCAATGCTTGCTGCAAGATGGTTTTAACCAGCCTGTCGGTTTCCATTGCCACATCATTGTTACAATGCGCAAAGAGGCCTTTCAGCCTGTGTTACCAGTACTACCTTGTTAAATGAATATCATTAGGTTAGGGTGGATTGGCCATGGTCAATTGCCCACAGTGTCTAAGGATGTGCAGGCTAGGTTGGTTAGCCATGGGAGATGCAGGGTTGCAGGGATAGGGTAGGAGTGTGGGTCTGGGTGGGATGCTCTTCAGAGACTTGATGTGAATTCAATGGCCTGCTTCCACACTGTAAGGATTCCATGGTTCTATGATTACATGATTACCTAGTGCCAGAGAGTCATAGAGGTATATAGCATGGAAACAGGCCCTTTGGCTCAACTCGTCAATGCTGTCTAGATTTCCTAAACTGAACCAGTCCCAATTGTCTGTGTTTGGCCCATATCCCTCTAAATGTCTCCTATCATGTACCTGGCCAAATGTCTTTTAAATGTTGTAACTGTACTTGTCTCTATCATTTTCTCTGGCAGCTCGTTCCGTATACACACCGACCTCTGCGTGAAAAGGTTGTCTCAAAGGTCCCATTTAAGTTTTTCTCCTCTCACATTAAACATAGGCATTCTAGTTTTCAGTGCCCCTACCCTGGGAAAAAGACCTTGGCTAGTCAACCTATCTATGACCCTCATGATTTTATAAACCTCAGTAAGGTCACCCCTCAGCCTCCTATGTTCCAGGGAAAAAAATGTTCCAGCCTACCCAATCTCTCCTTATAACTCAAACCTTCCAGAATCAGTAACATCCTTGTAAATCATTTTTTGCACCCTTTTTATTTTAATGACATCCTTCCTAGAGCAGGGCAGCCAGAATTGTATGTAAGTACCCCAAATGTTCTATTACTTTGATGCACTTCTGTGCTTATTACCCTGATATATTAATATAAGTTATGATCTGCCTGGATACCACGTAACACAACACTTTCCACTGTATCTTGGTACATGTGACAATAATCAAATCAAATCAAATCAAATGGGGCCTTACATAGTGCCAATCTCCTGTGCACTTACAAGTAACCATCCAAAGCACTCTTGAGCGTCTCAATGGAACATTCAACAGTCAGTGGATACATGGAGAGAGCGATGTTTGCGAGATCAGAAAGCTGGGGTGAGGTGTTGAACGAAGGGTTCCAGTTATAATGTTGCATTGATGTAGTGTCAATAGGTTAAGTGTGTGATGACCTTTGCCAGACTGTTCCTTCCTGCCGAGCATGACAGGGCATGTGCAGACACCCAGAGTGTTATGTCAGCTGTTACTCTAGTGGGTGTCCTTCCAGGAACATGTGAAGAAAAATGTCCAATGTGGAGTATGTTGGGATTGTGTTAAGAAATGAGCTATTGATATTCAGCTTCCACCATCTGATTGTACACCTTTCATGGGCTAAAAATAGGTCTAAAAAGGACAAATACTAAATTAAAATGGCTGCTGTGATCACATGACCACAGAGTAAGCCAGGTCCAGGGAACCACCTGCATGTTATTTAAAGACTGAAACCAGCCAACTGAATTAGCATCAAGAAATTTGCATACCTTGTTTTAGTCATGCTTGCATGATAAATTCACTTGTTTGGAAATGTATGAGTACCTGCAGTTTGAAAGAACAATGGAGCAGACTCAGAAACGGGATCAATATCAACAGAGAGGGAGAGAGAAATAAATATGAACTAATAACAACAGGAACAGTGTAAATTTCTCTCTGCCTGTCTCATTCCACCTCAAAGCTGTGTCCAGTGAAAAAGGCTACTTAGGATAACAGCTTACCAAGCTGTGAAGACGTTTCCACTGCTGCAGAATACAACTCAACAATTCAACAACTGAAAAAGAAACATTCCAAAAAACTGTAGATGCTGGAAATCAGAAACAAGAACAGAAATTGCTGGAAAAACTCAGCAGGTCTGGCAGCATCTGTGGAGAGAAAGCAGAGTTAATGTTACAGGTCCAGTGACCCTTCTTTAGAACATTGCTCTCCCCACTGAGAGTCAAACATTTCATTGAGGCATTCAAGAGGGCATTGGATGATTATTTGGATAAAACTAATGTGCAAGTGGTTGGGAAAGAGCAGGAGATTGGCACTAGGTGATGGTGTTCATTTAACATTGGTCCAAATGGCCTCCTTCCCCACTGTAACAATGCAGTGACAATGAAACACTGCAGTACCTCACTGCAGTAATTTGTCCATTAGCCTGGACCCTTCTTAATTAATTTCTAATGAAATCACTGACCTCAGATTTAAAGTCTAACACCTCAAAGGCTCCAAGGACGTTTTTTAAAAAATCACAGCCTGTTTCGCTCTATTCATTTTCTTCTTTTCAGCCTTGTTATCTGCGCTTGGCTGCGAGTTTGATGTTGGATTTTTACTATTTTTTTCAGGATTAGTAAGCAATAAACTCATCTTTCTCAAATCCAATGAAACCGTATAATTTGAGTCCTTCATTTTGATTTAGATCGCTATGCTTTAATCAAAGTGTGACAGCTGTGTGCTAAAAAGAAATCAAAATACCTGTTGCGACTCAGAAAAAGGAAGTTTGAAAGGAGGGGGTTGATTTCCCTCTTCTCACATGATCTTAACAAAAGAGACAAGATCAAAAATCTACTGTTCACCTTCCATCTCGGTGCTCCGTGTAAAGCAACTTTCCTGAGCAAGATCTCTCAGGAGACATTCTTTGAATCAGTGATGGGAAACATGGGAAGTCACTAACAAGTTCCTGGTGACAAACTCTACCTGTTGAATGACAAACTTCGAACTTTCACTTTGACAGTTTGGGTCAGGTCACTGTCTCTGTGCAGATGACCTCCCCAGCTGGGTCATTAGTACAAACACCTTTTGCATTTGTGGAGAGACACAAGCAATGCTGCACATTACTGAGGAGTGACCCTCTATGGCAGACTAATCACCTTGAACTCAACAAACAATGAGGGTCTGGCTTGGCTCAGGAAGACTTCCAATAAGATAGTGATGGAGTAGAGTTTCTGAAGGTGGGGCTCGTCAACTGTGTCTGCTTTTCTTTTTGTTTCTTTCCATTTGTTTTCCTCTCCTTTCTTGCTGTTTTTCTCTTTTATTTTACTTACCTCTTGGTGAAGAGCTCGGGAGCTCACGACGACAGCATTGGTGGCGGCAAGTCGGCACAGTGCAGCCTCATGGTGCTGCTGGTGTCAGAGAGAGTTTGGGTTCCTGGCAGCTTCTGCATTGGTGAGGCAGTCCCAGCGCCAATTAGTGGTTGCTGCAGCTGGAGGGAGTTTGGGCCCAGTACGAGACCCAGCGGCGTTGAAAAGGTGGGCCCAAAGCAGACTCATGGCGGCAGTGGAGTTGTGTTTGGGCAGTGCGGAACTTGGCTTCAGTGGTGTCTGCATTGGCGAGGTCCAGTGAGGACTCATAGTGCTGAGGGCATTGGTGGAGGTGAGATGGTACTGAAGAATGGCAACTTTTGTTCCAGTGGTGATGGCACAGCGAAGGGGACTCATGTGCCTAGCCACCAGGCCCGTGCCCCGTGCCAGAGCACATAACAGGAAGGACTGAAAAGTTGAACACTTTTTCTTTACTTCTTCCTTTGTTTTATGTTTTGGTTTCATTTTCTGTGTTTCAAGATGGTCCCGGAGAGTGGCGACCCTGTACAACACTTTTGTAACAAAATACACATGGCAATAAATAAATAAATCAAATCAAGATTTACGTTTGCTGAATAAATAAGTTGCCTTCTGCAGTGTGGTAGACCGATAAACCTTCTCACTTTTACCACAAGCTGCCAGGTGTATGGGATGGACGCATAGGCCAACAATCAACCCATTGGGCCATGTTACAAACACACCTGCCATATTTAATAAAATCCTGGCATTCTCAACCTCAGTGTTTCTGGCCCAGCTACAGGAACACTACCCACTGCACCACAAGATCCCTGATCTGCAGGAATATATAGTAACTCTACCTGAGAATCGATTTCGACTTGTGAGGTTATGTAAAACAGGTGATACTGTTGTAAAATCTGCCCATCAGACATTAGTGGTATACAAACAAAGGGCAATCTAACATGGGCTGTCGACTTTGCTATTAGCTCTTTTATAATGATATATAAAGTGATGATTTACCAGCTGAAATTTCCATGGGGGTTCTCCCCCATCTTCAACTACAACCAGAAAATTGAGCTCACCACTTGCACCAAGGAAGACAGGAGAATTCTGACAGAAATCCTATCTGAGAAACACTCAAAAAAAAAGGCTCTCTCCAACTGCTGTTTGCTAAGCATACGTAAGTCAATCTGAGTTTCAGAAATCCCAGATGATCCAACACCCACAGTCTTTTGAGGAAAGAGAATTCTCTTATTACAGCTGACTCTGCTGGTAGACTCATAAGTTCATTTCTGTGCAAATATTTCTTCCTTGCGCAGAAAGAAATAGGCCCTTCGGTCCAACTCATCCATGCCGACCAGATATCCTAAATTAACCTAGACTTATTTGCGAGCATTTGGCCTATATCTGTCTAAACCCTTCCTATTCATGTACCCATCCAGATGCCTTTTAAGTGTTAATTTGCAAAATCCAATTTTAATGTTTTGGCAAGGAAGCTATCATCAAATAAAATATTGCCTTTGGATATTAAACTAGAGGAAAGCTATCTGCAAGCACTTGGCTATGACAGAGATACTGACTCAATTTCCAAATAGTCAGTGTAAACAAAATATCTGAAGCCAAAAATAATAAGATAGAGCAACACAGAAGTCTTGGAATTACCAGGGCCAAATGAATTTCCTTGAAACTGTATGCAAGTTAAAGGAAGAGAATGCATGTACATAACATCTTTTATATTCCAGGGAAATTGAATACAGAAGCAGGGAAGTGTTGTCACAGCTGTACAAGGCCTTAGTGAGACAGCATCTGGTGTACTATGTACAGTGGGAGGCAGCAGTGTAGTGGTACTCCTATTCTAGGAATCCAGACTCCCAGACTAACATTCTCTGTCATGGGTTCAAATCCCATCATGCCAGATGGTGAAATTTGAATTCATTCAAATCTGGGATAAAAAGTGAGGATAACAGCAATCATGTAACCATTCTCAAAGAAATCTGGTTCACAAATACACTTTCAGGAAGGCAATCTGCCTTCCTTATCTGGCCAAGCCTATATTGCAAAGCCATGTGATTACCTCTTAATTGCCTTCTGAAATGGCCTTGTGAGCCATTTAGATCTACCAAGTTGCTAAAGTATCTAAAGAAAGGAATGAAATAGGAGACACTGTCCATAACCTAAGTATCAGAAATAACAGTGGTAAGCATAGCATCATGCAAAGTCTTCTTCACAAACATCTGGGAGCTAGTGCCAAAACTGGGAGAGCTGTCTCGCAGACTAGTCAAGCAATAACATGACATGGTCGTACTCATGGAATCATACCTTACAAACAATTTCTCATTCACCACCGTCACTGTCCCTGGATATGTCCTGTCCCAATTAGAGCACAAACCCCAGTTGTTAGCAAGGAGGACTTTACAGGGTTAGCAGGGCTGTTTGCCATTGTTTTTTCCAGAACTAAGGTCAATTCAGGGTGGCTCGTTTCATCTCATTCTTTCCCTTAAACTCTCAGGAGAAACAAAGCAAGGGAACCTCCTGCTGTATATGGCACCAGGCATACCTAAAAATGAGCTCTCAACCTGGTGAAGCTACCAAACAGGATGACTTGCATGCCAAACAGTGCAAGCAGCAAGTGATAGACAGAGTTAAGTGGCACGGTGGCAGAGCGGTTAGCACTACTGCCTCACAGCGCCAGTGACATGGGTTTGATTCCCAACATGGGTGAGTGTCTGTGTGGAGTTTGCACGTTCTCCCCATGTTTGCTTAGGTTTTCGCTGGGTGCTTTGGTTTCCTCCTACAGTCAAAAGATATGCAGGTTCGGTGGATTAGCCATGCTAAATTGCCCATATTGTCCAGGAATGTGCAGGCTAGGTGGATTAACCATGTGAAATGCGATGTTATGGGGACAGGGTGGGTCTGGATGGGATACCCTTCAGAAGGTTACAGTCGACTCGATGGGCTAAATGGTCTCTATCTGCACTGTAGGGATACAATGAAGTGATCCCACAACCAATGGATCAGATCTAAGCTCTGCAGTCCTGCCGGATCTAGTCATGAACGGTGGTGAACAATTAAACAACTCACTGAAGGATGAGGCTCCACAAATATTCCCATCCTCCATGGTGGGATAGCCCAACACATCAGTGCAAAAGATAAGAACAAATGTTGTTCACTGTTCTGAGACCTGGGATGAATAGTTTAGATTATGAGGAAATGCTGAACAAGTTGACGTTAAAGTTGGCAACTCCGGCTATATATAGACTGGGAGATGTTGGTTGAAGTGATCTCATAGGATCTGGAGATGTGATGTAAGTGGGGGCCCAATCTGTTTATTTTCCTCAGACACTAATTGTACATGAGTTTCAATGTCCAGCTTGCAGCAGCACTGGACAATGTTACAGTATTCCCCATACCTCTCCAGTTATATCCCACTTATAATTTGAGTCCCTCACAGAGAAATCGATTCATTCCTATCATTTCGTCAGTTTGCATCTCTAGTTACACTAATATCATCCAGTTGAGTGATTTCCTGCAAAATTAAATAGCTGTCTACATTCTATAAGCAAAATGCCAGCTACGCCTTCACAGTATCCATACAGCCAGGAGTGTGAAAAAACTCTTAGATGTTGCAGCTCCATCAACATCAATGGATAAAGAGTCTAGCACAACATCTTACAATCAAGCAGACAATTCACATTGAATCTGTTTCTTGCTCCTGCCTGGATTAATTTTAGCCTGCGCACTTTAAAATCCTGGCAAAACCATTGGAGTATCAGACTCAGAGAAAACTTGTCAGGAGTGGGGAAAAAAATACTGAGTTTGTAAACTTTTGATTCTTTAATCAATGCATTTTTTTTTTACTGTTACAGCCAAGGTTAGAAGGGTTACTGTTTCCATAAATAGTCTGACTCTTCAACTGGTTTCAATGAATTTTAATTTTATCTAGGATGGTGATATGGCTAAATAAATGCGTGTCAAACTGTGTCATGTTCATTATTAAGAATTCTTTTGTATGTCAGAAAAACTTGCTTTATATTAACAAAGCAAACTGTCTCCAACAAAGAAGTAATGACTAATGACAAACTGCAATTCCCCCAAAGTAGTAAAGATAACTTCTGGTGGGATTTGAACTTAGACCAGCAATGAGATCTTGCTCTTCAGCCAAATTCTCTCTCTTTCTCAGTTCAAAATGAAGTCATCATCATCATCATCTCACTCACAAACTGGGCCACGTGACCTCTCCCTGCAAGTTGTACAGGCTCCATCCACTTTCCCTGCTCTTTGCAGCAACATTGTTGATGTTATACCCAACATATTTTTCTTAGCAAAGTGTCCTTTATTTAAAAATTCATGGTATATTGATATGAGTCAACATAACCATTTTAAAAAAAGATAATATTTGGATCATAGCTCTTCAGCACAGCAACAGTGAATCTGGAAGGACAGGTTTCTTTGACCTTGAATCTCAGGACTCCCAGTACTTATAAAGCTTTCTAGGCTGCCTTTCTAATGGGAATTTTTCTAGGCACGGGTAGGTGAAATTTCAGACCTTTTTTTTCACGTTTTTGTTTAATCACTTGCCCCTTAACCTCCTCATTTCTCTTGATCTCTCTCTCCCTCCTTGAAAGATTAGACGTCAGACAGCACCAGTAGGAAAACACATACCACACCTCATTAAACACTCGCTGTACAGTAACTCCAACATAGCCCATTCTGTAGTTCCATGAGGCTCACTCACAAACTTACCTGCAGTACCCATTCTCGGTGCTGTCCGAGTGTCGCATGTCCCACTCATCATTGATGGAGCCCACCTAGTGCCCACTCTGACTATGGAAAGACTGCCTTTTAGCTGGCTGGCTGCCAATTAACTTTGTTTCTGCACCCCCATTCCATTCTCAGTTTGCAGACAGGATGAGGGGGTGGGAGCTGTGATCATTAACAATTCATTCACAGGATGTAGGCATTACTATCTATTTATTTGCCCAGAGGGCAGATAATACTCAGCCACATTGCAATGGTTCTGGAGTCACATATAGGCCGATTTCCTTTCTTCCCGAAAGTACATTTTGATCAACAATCAACATTGGTTATACAATTTGTTCCAGATTTCCTATTGAATTCAAATTTCACCATCCGCCGTGGTAGGATTTGACCCCATGTCCCAGAACATTAACCTGGGATTCTGGATTACAAATCCAGTGTCATTACCACAATGCTACCACCTCCCCTGATATGGTGATACTGGTCAAAGAGATGCAAGAACTTTCCTCGAGAGGTGCCAACAGACCTTTATGTTCGCTCAGGAGGGGAGACAGAATCTTGACATAATATTTCATCTGAAAACCAATGAACTGAATTTAGCAGTGGCAAAATGGGATGAATTGGGAGTTGAGGAGGGGCAGTGGCTCAGTGGTTAGCACTGCTGCCTCACAGTGCCAGGGACCCGGGTTTGATTCCAGCCTTAGGTGACTGTCTGTGTGGAGTTTGCGTATTCTCCCTGTGTCTGTGTGGGTTTAGTCAGGTGCTGCAGTTTCCTCCCACAGTCCAAAGATGTGCAGGTTAGGTGGATTAGCCATGCTAAAATGCCCATAGTATCCAGGGACGCTCAAGCTAAGTGGATTAAACAGGTAAATGCAGGGATACAGCAGGGTGGGATGCTCTTCAGAGGGTCAATGCAGACTCGATGGCCAAATGACCTGTTTCCACATTGTAGGGTTCTATTCTATGATAGTCTTCTCCCCCAGCTGGAAGGTTGGTGGGGGGCAACCTTGCCATTGCCATTTTGGGATGGCAGTTTGAGAACCATCAAACAGTTCCCTGCTGAGTGGCCTTCAGCTTGTTTAAACCATCCTCCTGTCCAAGATCTGTGAACTAGACTGGAAGCGGTGGGCATTGCTGACACCTGCAGCAGTCAGCCCTGAATTGGGAAGACGTCGGTCACACCAGAATGAAAGTTTGTGAGGCTCACCGGGGCTACTTAGAAAGTCCTCGGCGATGGTGGCGTGGAGTTAGCAGCATTGTTGAGGAAATGATAACCTAAGTCTCGGAGTGGGACGGGGGTGGAGTTGGGGAGGAAGGTGGTATATGGGTAGGGAGGGCAGTGGGGATGTGAATCATCTCTCTAACTGAAGTTGGTGAATTCTTCCATTGCCTCAATGTTGGCATGGAAGGCTGGCACCTGGTTTTTACTCAAAGGCAGCTGAGCAAAGCCGGTGGAATCGCAGTGAGTGGGAAACTCCCTTTTCAGAACTAAGGACTTTTTGTCAGTTATATTTTCTTCTTCCAGGAAATTGCTTTTGAATCACTTTTCGTGGAAAACAATACATTTACTGGTGGTTGGCTAATTTGTGGAAGCAAGTAGATTTAAAGATTAAAAAGGTCTCTGTCAGTTTTGTCTCCAACAGGCAGAGTTTGTGTTGTTGTCCTCCTCATTCTCCCAACTTAACACCTTCCTACTTTATCTTCACTTGTTACAGACCTGAAAGAAGCAGTTCTGAATCTAAAAGGGCCCTACTGAGACCATTCTCCTTGAAATAATGGCTAAGGGATGAGGAATCACTTTCAAACTCGTGAAAGGTCGAAGTACAAAACATTACAGCAAGACTATCCTAATACAGATTTGAGGTAATTTTGGAAAAGAGCCAAAATAAGATGAGTTTTTATCTTACATGCCCAGTTCTACGTGCAAGGGATTAAGGTTATAGACATACATGTCGAGCCAGTGGTCTTGGTTGCAAACATTTCATCACCCTGCTAGGTAACATCATCAGTGTGCCTCCAGTGAAGCGTTGGTGTTCTGTCCCGCTTGTTATTTATATGCCTCTGTTTGCTGGGGTGGTTGGTACCACTTCCGGTTCTGTTTCTCAGTGGTTTGTACACAGGGTTTAATTTATTGTGTTTGTTGATGGAGTTCTGGTTAGAATACCAGGCCTCCAGGAATTCCCTGGTGTGTGATAACAAGGTGTAGAGCTGGATGAACACAGCAGCCAAGCAGCATCAGAGGAGCAGGAAAGCTGATGTTTCGGGCCTAGACCCTTTTTTCTGAAGAAGGGTCTAGGCCCGAAACGTCAACTTCCCTGCTCCTCTGATGCTGCTTGGCCTGCTGTGTTCGTCCAGCTGTACACCTTGTTATCTCAGATTCTCCAGCATCTGCAGTTCCTATTATCTCTGAAACATTCCCTGGTGTGTCTCTGTTTAGCTTGTGCAATTATTGATGTGTTTTCCCAGTTAAATTCGTGTCCTCCGTTGTCCATGTGTACTGAGACAAGTGAGAATTGGACGTGTATCTTGGTGGCTAGTTGGTGTTCCTCATCCACAACCTGAGCTACAAATCTTCTCAAAAACTGTAAGGGATTAAGTTAGACTGTTTGATATTCAATGGTGTTACCATCAGTGAATCTCCCACTATCAACATCCTGGATGTTACCATTGACCAGGAACTCAACTGGACTTGCCACATGAACAAAACGGCTACAAGAGCAGCTCAGAGGCTAGGAATACTACAAGTAACTCATCTCCTGACTGTCTAAAGCCTGCCCATTATCTACAAGGCACAAGTCAGGAGTGTGATGGAATACTCCCCACTTGCCTGGATGGGTGTGGCTTCAACAACACTCAAGAAGCTTGACGCCATCCAGGACAAAGCAGCCCAAATGATTGGCACTACATCCAGAAACATCCATTCCTTCATCATGCCACCTCCTGTCCCTCTGGTAATGATCTAGGTAAGGGTCATAATTAGGATTTGGGTCATGAAGACTTTTTGATATTAACTTAAAAAATATTCTTCATCTGGTCTATGGTTGCCGGGCTACCTGAGAGGCACTATAAACTATGACTCTGGCACAAGCTGGTCAAGCTCCATGTAAACACAGAAGAGTAGACCATGCCCGTCAACGCAATGGAGCTGGCCAGGTTGGGATTGCAGGACTTATGACCTGAATTGGCAACCTTAAATGGCCCTCTCAAAAATTGGAAACCTTGGGAAGGGGGTTAGCAATCCCAGGATTGAGACATACCCACTGTTTTTAAAGGGTCCCCAAGTCACCTGGATATGGCAAAAATCCAGGTCGACATTTCTGAAGTCCTATGAGAGTGTGGCTCTAAAAGGAAGCTCCTCCTGTCATCACATTACAACTAATATAACAAGGTGTTAGAGCTGGATGAACACAACAGGCCAAGCAGCATCAGAGGAGCAGAAAAGCTGACGTTTCGGGCCTAGACTCTTCTTCTGCTTGGCCTGCTGTGTTCATCCAGCTCAACACCCCGTTATCTCAGATTCTCCAGCATCTGCAGTTCCTACTACCTCTATCACACTACAACTCTCTGTTGCTGTTGGCCAGTGTTTGATCTCCTCATGAACGCAGACCAAAACTCCAGGCACCCTCAAACCAGTTTGCAGATTACCATTACATTTGTCTTTTACATTGGATCGAAGCTACAGAAAACAACTGATGTGATTGGGTCGATGGCCTTCTCTGTCTCCTTACCCTTAACCTTCAACATTTCTGCATCACAGTCCATCTCTGTGGCCTATGGCTCCAGTTTTACTGCTCACTATACTGTCACTGCGTATTTTCCAGATTTCTCCTCTTCTGTCTATACAGTTGGTCTCTCCTGTAACATTGTATTTTATATCTCTGTACTATCACTGGCACACAAACTCTACCTCCCTGGTCAAATCAGGCTCTTCATTTGAATGAAATAAGGCCTGTCCATTGTGTCAGGCCTGCACCAGATGGAAGTGTAGGAAAACCCAGAAGCGTTGTCCTCTCACCTCGTGACATTTACAAAAAGGTCCCATTGCCTAGGCAATGCATCACTGGCTGGTTTTGCAAATGTTACTTGTGTAGTTTGGAATGAAATTCCCAGCCCTGGGAGCCACTCACAGGCAGCCTGTGTGTGTCCGTGTGTTGGTGCAGCAGTGGGTTACAGTGCTCCATGACAGTCTCTCTGGTAGAATGTCCTCACATCCCTTCATGGACAAATACAGCAAGACATTGTAGGCCCATGCTCAGGTGCAGAGTAAGGTCTCACTTCTGTTTCTCCTCTGAGCAGCTCTCTGGACACCAGCCAACTCTCCCCCAACACACACATACACAGACACGGACACTCAGATTCATATGTACACACCCACTCACACATAACAAACACACACAAAGAGACATACACAGTCTCAAACATAACAGACACACGCACACACACATACATACGCACATGTACCCATGCGCGTGTGCGCGCACACACACACGCACACGCGCACACGCACACGCACACGTGCACGCACAAGCGTGCACACGCACCTCCTAGAAGGATCAAACTATGTGTTACTAGCAAATATTTTCCCAGAATTCCTGGACAAAACTTGATGCAATTCTGCATACAAAGTGGGCATGTAAAATCAATCTCAATGTACAGTATCACCTGACTCACATTTTCAGAAGGTTATGCTGGTGTTCCCAGGTTAACAGTTTCCCCATCTTAATTTTCTTTTCCATCCTTCTAACTTAAACCAACTAGGTAGCAATTGGCGATAACAAGGTGTAGAGCTGGATGAACACAGCAGGCCAGGCAGCATCAGAGGAGCAGGAAGGCTGACATTTCGGGCCTAGACCCTTCTTCAGAAATGGGAGAGGGGGAAGGGGATTCTGAAATAAATAGGGAGAGAGGGGGAGGCAGATAGAAGATGGATAAAGGAGCAATTAATTCACCCTGTTTCAGCGTATTGCACAATCAAACTGATCAGTAAATGCTAATCTTGGCTGACACCATAATTGGTCACAAAATCTATTACCACATGATGACCTGTAAATAGGTTCTGTATTAAAGTTAAAACATTGTACAATGCTGCTGTAATTGCTGCTTCCTAACATGGTGTTAGTAAACCTGTGCTTTATAAAATTCATAGACGTTACAATGTAATGCAGCATTACTGTGATGTTTCCGGCTATGCATGTCAGTGTGGGAGGTCTGAAGTAGTCAGTATTAAGCAAACACTCTCCCAATATTTTTGCATTCTCAAAAGATTTTCTCAGATTGTTGTTTCCCAGATTTCTGTCTACCGTATTCCATGACTAAACCAGTACTAATGACTTTAATTACTTTAGCAAAATATCAAACAACTTCTTTTTGTATTAATTGTTGTAGCCTGAAAGAGAAAGAACATCTACTCAATGTAGCAAAATCCCTGAGCTGGTAGTAATTAAAAAGACGGGAACAAGTCTCATTTTCCGAATGTTTCTCACCATTGTTGTTTTATGGCTCCCTTTGTCTGGTTTGAATTAAATACTTTGAAGGACACCATTTCAGAGCTTGTTATTTCACTGAACTGAGTGATGGGAACTGAGATGCTGTAAATGAGGGGAAGCGGGTTAGGAGCATTCTATGGAGCAGTGAGACAGATTCAAAGGAAGTTGCACACAATGGGTTATATAGTATACGCAAGAAGTATCAGTGAGCCAATGGCAATTTGTGAAGGATGAGGCACATTCTAAAATGCATTCAAAAATGTCCTGAATTAGATTGAAATACAGCCCTTCAAATATATTGAAAAGAAACATCTCATTGTAGCCCTTTCTATCTTGAGCACTCAGACTCCATGTCCAATGTAGCTTGGACTGGTCATGCATTCTGTTCAGGTATCATACTTCACCTTTTTTTCTGTAACCCCGAAAGACAGCATGGTGCAGAGCAGAGGGTCACCTTGCGGAAAACAGCAGCTGGGCGTCCAGATCTATCTGCCGAATGACACAAAATGTCTGTACAAATCTACCAAGCTCTCATTAAACGGCACTAATCAACAACAGTCCAGATGGTACAACGTGTAAGTGCAGGAGAGTGACAATGAGATATGCGAATCAGAATACTCCCAGACTCGATTGGAGCTCAGTAATGAGTTAGCTGATTTCATTCACAATGTCGCTCCCCCTGGACTGTGGATGGGAAAATGTGAGAAGGTTTTTATTTAGTGGTTTTACGCTTCACGGCTAACTTTCCAGATTTCCATTATCGCAACAGAGTGCCCTGCCATTTTCCTGTTTGACCAGATGTTGCAGACTCCTTGAAATGGGACTATGAATTCCAATGCCTACTTTTATAAGTGATTTTATGCTTGAATTAGGTGTTTGTGTTGTCATGTGACTCCAAGATTTAAATTATTTCTTGCTTTCCAGTTAATGTTGCTGGAAGGTGGGCCTCTGAAAACACTTAGGCCAAAATCAGTTTAACTGGGGTGTAGCTCATGGTTTAAAACTGTACCACGCTTACAAATCAAAAGAACATTAATTTTCTATTCATTAATAGGACGTGGGCATTGTTCACTCCCTAGATACCCTGCACAAGGTTGTGAGGAGCTGTCTTCTTGAACTGCTGCAGCCAGTCTGGTGTAGGGGCTCAAATGATGGCTGACTGGAAACAGTAGGATGGAGAAGGATCACACAGGCGTGGGACCATTTTGAAGAGACCTCCAATGCAGACAGGGGGCTGATAAAAGAGGCATCCCTTCATTTCTGGATCTAAGCAGTGATAAACCCAGTAGGAGTGGGTGAAGTAGCTCTGTACAAAATTCAGGCCAGCCTGTAATGATCATCGACTGTCTTCCATCATGTTTCAAATGTGAAATGTGACAAAGTTAAACACTTGGATGGTTTAACACCTGACTGTTACTCATGTAAAAGAAATTCACCAGGTTTTGTCAATGAACAAGAAAGCAAAAGTGTATTTACTATAAAAATGTATTCTTTAACATACGATAAGATAGATTATTAATTGCCAATATAAAAACTTAAAGCACACCCTTTTACATCCAAACATGGACACATCCATCCCCAAATAAGATGGACAAGATGGACAAGACAACTTTTCAAGGATATCATGAGTAAAGAATATGGGCAAAACTAAACAAAGTCTATGGATCTAAATCTCAAGGGGAACTGAAGTACTTTCTCAAAGATCATCTAGATTTTGACAGTTACACAATGTTTTTAGTGAGTGTGGAGCTCCTCGATTTGGCAGTTAGTCAGTTAGACCTAGGTCTTTTAGAATATTTGAGTGTTATTTCTTTTCCACTCACAGACTTGGAGAGAGAGAGAAAGAGAGAGAAAACAATCTGTCTTGCTTGCATGCTTTCAGAAGTCTGAGACTCCAGCTGTTCTCTCTTCTGCCAGTCTGTAACAAACTGCTACCTAAACCTAACCAACAAGTTGGTACTGGGTAGTTCCTTTCCTCTTTCAACCCAAAGTCACCTCGTGCAGCATATCTCACTGAAGTATCAAATCCACGTTTAGCGCGTTTTAAATGCTCCTCTGGAACAAATGAGTGAACAGCACACCGTTCCACTTTTGCTTTGTCTTATAAAAGAACTGATTCTTTCCCTGAAATAAAGGAGTCCAAACTTCCACTTTTTCAGTTTGTATTCTAAATAAAATGTATATAGTGATCACAATATTACAAGGTAATAAGTAAAGGGAGCTAAATTTATTGATGCTTTAAATGAGTGAATTTTTCTTAAAATTAAAGTGTGCAATAGAGAGTATATTCTTAAATCTCAGCATGTGGCCTGAGCTCTGCTCAGGGTGAATACTGGGTGAGTGATCATGGTCAGTGTAAGGGAAAAGGGTGGTGAAAGTGAGGGAACAGTTTGGCATGAATTGGCACTAAATTGGTAGTGGAGCCATAAATTGGAAGCATAAGTTGGCATGGGGGACTGTGGGTGGGGAAAGAAGGGGCATTGGCTAGTTCGGGAGTATGATAGTGTTCTGGAGGCTGAATGTTGGCTTGGAGTGCATGAGGATGGTGGCTCAGTCATTTGCGCTTCTGCCTCACAGGGCCAACAACCTGAGTTCAATTCCAGCCTTGGGCAGCTGTCAGTGTCGAGTTTGCATGTTCTGCCCGGGTTTCCTTCAGGTGCCCTGGTTTCCTCCCACAGTCCAAAGATGTGCAGGTTAGGTTAATTGACCATGCTAAATTACCCAAAGTAATCAGCCTTGTGTAGGTTAGGTGCATTGGGCATGGGAAATTAGGGGTTTCAGGGATAGGGTAAGGTGATGCTCTTTGGAGGGTTGGTGTGGACTTGTTAGGCCGAATGGCCTGTTTCTACACTGTAGGGAATCAATGACTGGAATATACAAAGTGGATTGAGGTGTAATAAGTCATCAATAAGGAAGAGAGAGTGTAGGGGTGAGGGTTGAAATGTTATCATAGATCACAGAACACCTACAGTGTGGAAACAGGACATTTGGCCCAACAAATCCACACTGACCCCCAGACCCACCCAATCTACACATCCCTGAATGCTATGAGCAACTAACATGGCCAATCCACCTAATCTGCACATCTTTGGACTGTGGGAGGAAACTGGAGCACCCGGAGGAAACCTGCACAGACACAGGGAGAATGTGCAAACTCCACACAGACAGTCACCCGAGGGTGGAATTGAACCCAGGTCCTTGGTGTTAGTGAAGCAGCAGTGCTAACCACTGAACCAACGTGCCGTTACTTTTCTTCTTCTTTCTTTTTTTTCAGTTTTTTTCTTTCAAACTTCCACAGAATGCACATGCATTAAATCAGGACAAAGCTCCAACCTGCCTTTGTATTCATTCCAGCATTAGCTGGCACCAAATCACAGAGAACCAGCACAGCTTGGAATGAAAATCCCAACCTTAGAACAATAGAGTCCCATTCAGCCCATTGAGTCCACACTGACTCTTCAAACAGCATCCCATCTAGACCCACCGCAATCCTGTATCCCTGCCTGTCCCATGGCTAATCTACCTCACCCGTACATCCCTGGACAATAAGGATAATGTAGCATGGCCAATCCACCTAACTTACGCATCTTTGGACTGTGGGAGGAAATTGGACCACCCGGAGGAAACCCATGTAGACATGTGGAGAATGTGCAAACTCCACACAGAGAGTCATCCGAGGGTGGAATCCAACCTGGGTCTATGGCACTGTGAGGCAGCAGTGCTAACTACTGAGACATCTTGGTCTATATCCTGGGCCAGGTTTGTGGAACTGTGAAATATAGTATGCCGGTCCTCCTGAGGCAAAAACTCAGCTTTGGCTTTCAATTTATATTTCAAATTTAATAACTGGATTTAAATTCCACTAATTGCCATGGGCCAATTTGAACCCATGCTCACAGACATGAGTCTGGCTTCTGGATTACTATCTAGCAACATTACCACTGTGAAGTAATTTTCGCATCTTGAGGTTGCGAAAGACTCTCGACAGCTACAAGTTCATGTGGACATTGGATGAACTCCCCATGTCTCATATGACAAAGATATCATAACTGCAGCTTCATCATACATCACGTATATATGCCAGCACATCTGCACTTTGCAGACAGTGTAGGTATATCTGGATATCACTACTACGGAGACAGCCTATTGAAACTGCTAGTCTTTAAATAAAGATTTGAGCCCAGAGAACAGCACTAGGACTTAACATGAAGTGTGGCACCAGTTGGGAAATTACATTTATATCTGTATATCAGGAATTATAGTAAAATCAATACACATTTTAATTCAAAAAACAAAAATGCAGAAATGTCAAAATTTTCCATCAAACGTAAAAGATGGCAAGATATGTTTTGGATGATAAAAAGTGCAAAACACAAGAACACAGCAGTAAGTGAGATCTAAAAATGAATACGGAATTGACAGCAGCCAGAAGATAGAGAAATGAAGGTAGGTTTGAGGGTGTGGCAAAACATAAAAGAATGGATATAGAAATTGGAATAAGATAAGGAAAATGCCTGTGGAGGAAGATTTCATAGCTTTATATGAGCGATTATTTAGAACAATCTCGAAAATAATTGATTAGAGAGTTTTACATTAAGTTGACTCTAAGATTGTGCCTCATATCAGCATCATATCTGTTCTGATAGTGGGTAAATCTGTCTCTAGGTTTACACAGTATTGATTTTGGAGCTATGCCATGACTGATCGTGGGTTAGTTTGATCAAGTGTCTCTGAACACACGAGAAAGTTAAATTTAAAAGTCAATACAGATAAATCCAACATTTGCTTTGTAAAGTAAACAACAAAATGTATATCTCTGAATTGCCTTGACTCAGATTTAAGTGTGCACTGAAGATTGAGACTTATTTCAGAGGTAAAGTACAAACTTGCATTTATATATCCAATTCAATGTAAAGACATATAAGAATGGTAGAGAGAAGACTTCCCAAAGAGGTGGTTTTTGACAATATTTTGAAGTTGTACGGTTTGTAAAAACTGAACCACTAAGAGTAGGACTGAGGCTTTACCACTATTGGAGGTCTAAAGGTTCTGGGGGCTGGGTAATGGAGGAGATCTATCAAGCAGGGTGATATAGTTAACTGTATCAAATGCTGCAGAAAGAACAAAGAGGCCTAGCTCAGAGGTGCTGGGCTGCGAAACTGTTTGGGTGGTTTCAGTGTTTGAAAACTGGACTGGAGGGAATGAAACAGGGAGTTATGGAAGAGTCAGGAGGCAACTATTCATTCTAAAGAGGAAATGAGGATGAGGGACTTACTAAGAAGAAAGAAAGATGAATTTTTTTTAGGAAGTATGAGTGATGATTGTGACTTGGATATCATTTTTGAAGACTTGTGTCTGAACCCACACAACTGCAATTCATACCATGGGGCTGTTACTGTGGATCAACATGTAAACAGCAGGACAGATGAGAAGTTCCTAGATCCACATTAGGTGAGCAAGCAGTAGGACAGCAATAGCGCTGGTACATTAATGATGATAAACTTTAATGGTCTCTGTTTGTGAGTGAGATCCTGCGACCTGATAAGAGCCAAGATTTACTTAGAGAAAACCATCTGAAAAACGACCAACAGATGTTTCCATTGCTAGAAAGAAGGAACTATACTGGTTTTTGGTGTTAAAACCATAACCACTGATCCGAGAAGGAAAAAAGAAAGCATGAAGCACAAAGGCAAGTAGAATTAATTAAAAAGAAACTTAAAAACTAGGGCAAGTTGCAATTGATTCTATGTGTTCCTTGAGCTACTTGACTCAATAACCTGCGATATAACTAATTTATTTTTTGCTCTGCTTGGTGAGTATCTTTTCTCTAACATCCCTTTAAATGTTTTTAGGCCAAAATTGTTCCTTGTTTAAGTGAATAGGTTGACCTTCAGTTACCCTTATTAACTTAGTTATATTTATTGAAAATGCAAGTGGAAGTTCATGCAACAGCCTCTTTCAAAGATAACATTGTTTTCAATACATGAAAAAAAGGGTCCAAATCTTATGTCTCCTTCATGTATCATCCTTTCTGCTATGTTTAACACATGGTTTTCTTATTGTGCTAAGGGCTCAAGAACAGAAAAGGCCATTCAGCCAACTGAGTCTGCCTCATTATTCAATGTGATCCTGGCTGATCGACCACTTGAACCCCTTTCCCTCACCCCATCCCTATAACTGGGTTATCAGAAATTTATCAACCTCTAGCTTCAACATACGCAAAGTCTGAGCTTCCACAATCCTCTGTGGTAGAGAATTTCAAAGATTCACAACCCTCTGAGTAAAATAATTCCTCCCCATCTCTGACTTAAGTGGCATCCCTTTCATTTTTAGATTGTCGTCCCTGGTTTTAGACTCCACAACCAGGGAAACCATCTTACTTGCTTCTAGCCTGTCCATCCCTTTAAGTATTTTGTAACTTTCAATGCGATCACTTCTCGTTCTACAAAACTGCAGAGAACAAGAGCCCAGTTTCACCAATCTCTGTTCAGAAGACAGCCCTGTCATCCCAGGAACATGCCTGGCGATCATTCATCACACTCCTTTCATGGCAATAATATCATTCCTGAGATATGGAGACCAAAATAGGGCGGCATGGTGGCTCAGTGGTTAGCACTGCAGCCTCACAGCACCAGAGACCAGGTTTGATTCCAGCCTTGGGCAACTGTCTGTGTGGAGTTTACACATTCTCCCTGTGTCTGCGTGGGTTTCCTCCAAGTGTTCTGGTTTCCTCCCACAGTCCAAAGATTTGCAGACTAGGTGGATTGGCCATGCTAAATGGTTCATGGGTGTATGGGTTATAGGGGGATGGGTCTGGGTGGGATGCCGCAAGGGTCGGTGTGGACTTGTTGGGCCGAAGGGCATGTTTCCACACCATAGGGTGGAAACACCACACTATACTAAGTTTGGAGGTGGGCTGGCTTTTCTGTGGGGAGGTGGTGAGAGACAGTGTCACTGGTTGAGGGTTCTCTGATCCAGAGAAGGGCTGGTGTTATCAGAGTGTGGGATGTGAGCTGGGTTTGAGGCTAGGGTGGACCATGATCCAGGAGCAGCACTGAGACTGACGATTTCACGCTCTGACACTGAGTATAGGGGCTCAGATGGCCCAAGGGCAGGAGGTTCAGACATGACTCATCAGGTTTGAGGTTCTTTCAACTGAGACTGTTACCTGGAGGCTCCCTTACCATCAACCCTTGTATTATTGCATATTTTCAGGTCTGGGATGGCCTCCTCCCTGGTTGGAGGTGGAACATACTTCTCTAAGAAATTGTCCCAAGAATATTCTTTGAACATATTTTCTAGGCTACCATTGCCAATCTGATGCTCCCAGTTTATCTGTAGATTAAAGCATATATATTCATTTCATATATGCATCCATTTATTTATTCCTACATGCTCATCTTAAGGTTAGAAGGTCTTTAAGCTTTGACCACAAGTAACTTCTTATCTTTACAATTTCTTATCTCTACCCAAAACTGATCTCACGTCTTGATGTTTCACATTAAAGCAACCTTTTTATATTGTGTCAATTCCCCTAACGATCCTGTCCCCTGTTATCACTGTATACCTATTTGCTCCCTATGATTTCCTGTACCATGGTGCCCTGGTCAGTTGGTTCATCTTCCTGCAGCCCCCCCAGTCTCAGTTAAAAGGGCTGAAAGAACCTCAAACCTGATGGTCCATGTCTGAACCTCCTGCCCTTGGGCCATCTGAGCCCCTATACTCAGTGTCAGAGAGCGAAATCGTCAGTCTCAGTGCTGCTTCTGGATCACAGTCCACCCCAGCCTCAAACCTAGCACACACCCCACAATCTGATAACGCCAGCCCTTCTCTGGATCAGAGAACCCTCAACCAGTGACGCTGTCTCTCACCACCTCCCCACAGAAAAGCCAGCCCCCCTCCGAACTTAGTATAGTTGCCCATCTGTCCCGATCTGGTGCCCTAGAGGCCTGGGCCCTGTAGGTTTTGAACTTATTCTGATTTTACCTCACACAAAATCTGTATATTCTGTTGACTAGTATACACATCCTGTCCTGGGCTTTGCTCTTTCAGGGGCTACCTGACTCTCGATGAGTGCTATTCCAATCTCATCTGCTACCGATGCCCATCCTGTCAGATCCTTTGGTTAAAAGGTCTTGTCACTCCAGCTCAGACACTACAGTTCTCCTAACGCAACAGAAGACGGGAACATGCCTTCCTGGACTATTGGGAATACAATCTGGCTGACTGCCCAGGAAAACTTTCTGAACAGTTGCCTGAGAGAATCCTCTATTCCATTCTATTAGGATCCTTCAGAACGAGTCTCACGTGTAGGCCCTCAGATTCTGAAAGGCGCCTCTCTTTTCTCGTGTGTGTCAAATTATTGGTGCATTGGAGTGTAAACTCGACCCTTTGAGTTTGTTAAATCTTTTCTGACAGGCTTAATTACCCTGTAAATTGAGTTTACACAAGTATTTTCTTCCACCAGGCAGGTTCCCTCCCCCTTAACATTGGTGTCTTGTTGGGAAATTAAAGGAGTTGGATTCAGATCTTACAAAATGAAGCAAATATCATTTTCCTTGATGTAATCTTTCAACATGGTAGTTTTCATTTGAAGAGATTAAACTTGTCAGCATGAAATATGTAATATCATTAAATATGCTTGTGAAAAACGAATGTGTGTCAAGCTGTTTTTTTCGACAGAAAGGCTGTCAGTTTTATTTGTCAATTTTCTTACACGTCTTCTTTGTAATTCTCCCTTCGGTTTAGGGGAAAATTCTTCAATATCTCAGGTCACAGCCATTCTTAGTTGCCAAGCTAAGGCTGTATGAATCTTGTGGGCATGTCTGGCAAGCATTGAATGCCAGTCAGGGACAGGGACACCAGCTGATTCTGCCATCTCGCTGATGCCAATTGTAGAACACAAATGGATGATCCATCTAAGACCAGTTAGCCCAGCACACATAACGGGCACAATCAGCTCTGGGTGAATTTCCCACTGGGAATGTCAAAATTCTGTTTTAGTCTTGATGGGATGTGGGCATCACTGACAATTTAGTGTTTGACCTATCCCTACCTTCTTCAATGGAGTGGCTCATCAAGCATTGCAGTGAGCAGTGAAGGGGCAACCTGGAGTCACATGTAGACCAGGTCAATTACAGTTGACAGATTTCCTTAGTGAAATGTCCCACAGGGAAAGTAACTGCCTTCCTTACCTGATCTGGACTACACGTGACTCTAAAATCAGTGCAGTGTGATCGAATCTTAATTGGCTCAGTGTGGGCATTAAATATTAGCCCAGCCAATGACACCCACATCTGGTGAATGAATTTTTTTTAAAAATGCTTTTTAATGGAAATAAATGACAACTTCAAAGTCACCATTACTGTACTAGTTTTCAATTTCATCAATTAATTTAGACTTTAACAGCAACTCTGGTGGGATTTGACCCCACGCCTCAACAGATCTGTCAGGTTGCTTATAGACCAATGGCACTTCAGGATTCGATGATTCTATTGCACATCCCTGGAGCAGGTAGGGGCTTGAGCCACATCCTCCTAGCTCAAAGATGGGGACACTGCCAATACATCACAACGGCCCCACGCAACTGAGGATTGAAATAGGCACCTTTAGGTCTTCAGACTAACTCTCTCTGAACTTCAGCTGTACGCCAGAGTCCTCATATATTGTCTCTTGAAATATCACTTTTCGAAATGAATTAGTCTAGCATTAATTTGAATGGAGCCGTACTAACTGCTTCCACCATCATGATTACATCCAGGGCATTGGCCACTGAGGTATTGAAAGGTAAGAGATGCATTTGGGTGTGACATTAAAAATGTCATGATTCTGCAACTAGAATTTGCCTCAAACATGGCTAGGTTCAGTTTTAACAGAGCTAGACAGTGGATTGGGACAGATAACCAACCTGTACCAGTGTGGGACCCTCATTTAAAGCTTTTAATGACGATACATACATCCAAACTTTCTTTCTCTTCCAGCTTTAACTGTACACCCTTCAGCCTGGATCATGAGACAGAGGGGCCAACATAGCTCAACCCTAATGCCTCTTCTGGATCATGATTGGATGGAATTTATGGAATGGAGGGGTAGGGCTAATATATGAACAAAAAGCAGGAGGCCATTCAGCACCTTGAACCCACTCTACCATTCAAAAGGTTTGGAGCGGATCTGATTGTAATCTCAAATTTGTATTTCTGCCCACCCATGAAAACCTTAGTCTGGTAAACATTCTGTGAACTGCTTCTGACATATTTTACACCTTTCCTTAAATGTGGAGCCCAATACTGTACACAGTACTCCAGATATAGTCTCACCAACACCTGTATAACTGTAGCATAACATCCACACCTTTGTATTCAATTTCCCATGCAAATATGCAATAACATGCTATTAGCTTTCCTAATTACTTGCTCTACTTAGATACTGACCTTTTGTTATTCATCCAAACAGACATACAGTTTCCTCAGCATCGTAGAGCTCTGCAATGTTTTATTCTTTAGACAGTATGCTTCTTTATTTTTCTTCCTATCAAAATAGGGAATTTAGCATTTTCCCAGGATTTAATCCATTTGGCAAATCTCTTCCCACTCACTGAACCTATCTATATCTTTTTGTCACCTCTTTACATTCTTTTTACAACTCACTTCTATCTTAGCAGCCTAAATGTCAGCCAAAGGGCCACCTCCTTTGGCCTGGTGGCCAAGCAGGATCATATGACAGGTTGCCCTGGAAACCCTCGCTCTCAACCTCGACCCCATTGGTCTGATATTATTGAGGTCTGATTATTATTGATATTATTACTGTCATTAACATATGATCAAATAGGAAGATATGAGAGTAAATGACCAATCCTGTATTGCCAATAGGGGGCTGTCATGAGTGAAAGATGTTGAGCATGACACCAATTTTGCAAACAGCACACTTCTCAGGCAAGGCTGGGGGCATTGATTTTACATGGCCACTCCAATCCTCTTCCTGGTCGATAGATCTTTCTGTTTAAAACCCAACATAGATAATGGATTTAATTGGTTATTTTGGTATTTTGAAAAGTATCTATGATCTGTGATCTATAATCTATATTTGAATTTTACCTTGTGACTCATGAGGTAGTGGAGCTAAAGTGACAAGTGCATTCTTACAGCCTCAGTTATAAGACCACAGTGTTTCCCTGAGCCTCAGGCAGAGTTCAGGGATAGCTTCCTAGCTTCTGAGAAGGTTGTGACTTCAGGTTGCACGATGGCTACGACAAGGATGACTCTAGCGCGGTGCATGGGGGAATGCTGCAGTGTTAGAGGTACCATCTTTCACATAACATGTTTAACCTGGTCCTACATGCCTTTTCAAGTGGAAACATGGATGGAAAGGCAGCGTGTTATTATTTCTGAGAAAAGCCTGTCTCAGTTTCCCTGCCAATATTTGCCCCTTAAGCAGCACCAGAAAATCAGATTATCCAATCATTTATTTCACCGCTGTTCACGGGATCTTGCTGTGTAAAATTATTTGCTTCTTTTCCTACATTATAGCAATCATTATACTTCGACTGTTTAGGATGTCTGGAAGTGGTGAAAGGATCAAGAGAAATATAAGTTTCTTCTTTCTACACAGCGTTGCTGAAGAATCAGCTATCGTTGGAAGATCAGACAGATAAAAAAATCTGCATATTCAGATCCATGATGCCTTTTCTTGGTGTAAGAAAACTTGAGACCTGTACCATGTGTTTCCAATAGTAACACAATGACACTGAGCCTGGAGGAGACTGTTTCATTCAGCATCGCTCTTTCATTCAAGAAATGAGAAAGTGACTGGTGGTGAGTTTAACCTCAAAGAAGGGGCAAGGCTGCCAAATTATGACCATCATGGTAACCCCAACCAATGCAGGAACTGAACTGGTGTCCCCATGAACTAACTCCCAGCAGTCCAGCCAAAGAAGCTAACTGACCCTCTAACTAAGCTAACCGAGCCTCTAACTGAGCTAACGATGCTAGCCAATCCTCTAACTAAGCTAACTGATCCTCTATTTGAGGTAACTGACCCCCCCAAACAAGGTAACCAACCCTCTAACTAAGCTAACCAACCCCCTGACTAAGCTATCCAAACTTCTATCCAAGCTATCTGAACTTCTAACTAAGCTAACTGAACACTGCCCCGCCTCAAACTGAATAGTAAATTAGATGTGCAGCCAAAACCATGGACTGAATTTTAATTTTTGAGTCCGGATCCCACAGAAATAGGGGGCTGGAAAGACACACACACACACACACACACACACACACACACACACACGCACACACAAGCTCTCTTTCGCCTTGGAATCCTTTTTAAGGAGTCGGCGTGCTAATGGGCACATCTGAGAAATCCATCCAATGATAGGAGACCTCTCCACTACTGAGAGGTCACAAACTCCACGTAGAGGCACTTTCTGAAGGCTGTTTACAGTTTTTAGAGAAGGATTTGATCACAGCTGTCTGGCAGCTGTATGGAGGTAGAATTCCCTCACAGGGTATTCCATGGTCACCATTGGATAAATCCCAGTTCGTCAGCTCCTGGAATCGAGTGGGAGAGCTTTAAAACTATGCAGGATCCTGCTCTGATCCATTGGGAGGTCACCTCCATACCTTGGCTGTTCTCCAGCAACTGTTGCTCCCAGTCAGTCTAAGAAGACTATTGTAGAATCGCTACAGTGCTGAGAGAGGCAATTCAGCCCATTAAGTGTGCACTGACCCTCTGAAGAACATTCTATTCAGACCCATCCCCCCCATCCTATCCTGTCCCTCTTACCTGCATTCCCATGGTTAATTCACCTAACCTACACATCCCTGAACACTATGGGCAATTTAGCATGGCCAATCCACCTAACCTGCAAATCTTTGGATTGTGGGAGGAAACTGGAGCACCCGGCAGAATCCCGCACAGACACGGGGAGAATGTGCATACTCCACACAGGCAGTTACCCAAGAGTGGAATTGAACACGGGTCTGTGGTGCTGTGA
The DNA here is from genome assembly GCA_024137785.1 of Ginglymostoma cirratum. Lineage (NCBI taxonomy): Eukaryota > Metazoa > Chordata > Chondrichthyes > Orectolobiformes > Ginglymostomatidae > Ginglymostoma > Ginglymostoma cirratum. The sequence continues at coordinate 50,951,920 of JAHRHZ010000023.1, forward strand.
GAAAGCAATACTAACCACTGAACCACTGTGCCATCCATATTGGACATAAATGGCCTGTTTATTGATCATAAGCTTCATGTCATTAGTGGGCAGACAGTCATCACTGTCCCATCTCATCCCACCCTTTATGAAACTGTCTCTCCAGCCTCCAACAACATAACCAGAGCATTCCAGCAAACCAGTGGATTTTCAGCCTCCCACCTCCAGTCCCAATCTCGGCGGAATTAACAAATTTTGCCCCATATCATTCTGAATATTAGATCCTTACTTGATTAAAAACCCAAACCAAATGATGGGAATTGGACTGTGAATTTGTATAATTTGTCATTATGGGACCAGAAGGCTAACCTAGTGAAACCTGCAAATGATACATTATGGTCTAACTTATCTTGTACATTTCAAAATGGAACTCCAGTATGACTGGGATGTTCAGTTCTGAGAATTACTGTATTTTTAAATCACTGTATTGCTTTTCTGGTAAGGTTGTCCCAGCCAGTTGATAAAGAAATAATTCAATGTGGGAGGTGAGGCTCAGTTGACAATGGAGGTGTAATTCCTGAGTTTAGCTTTGCGCTTGTCCAGTTTGTAGATCAGGATTTGCTCACTTCATCTGCAGTGCCCTCAAAAACAGCAGGTGTGGGGCACAGCTTAAACTGAAAGCAGCACCATACGTCATCCAGACTGAGGGACCTTCCACTTCACGTCTGTCTTCTTCAACCACAGCTTATAGGGAAAGAAAGCGAGAGTGAGAGCGAGAGACAGACAGAAAGGGCTGGTGTGAGATTTCTATTGTGCAGCACAGTCCAGTGCACAGATTGAAAAGGTCTGATTACTGAACCTTGTAATCCCCTATCACACTCAATCGCCGCGTTGGTTCCCACACATCCCTTGAGCCAACTGCCCACAGGAGGGTCGCATGACCCTGCTCCTCTCCCTTGGCCACACAGACCCTCCATTACTGTGGGAAAAGGGTTCACTGGTGTCCTACAAATCATGGCCAGGTGCCAGTCTGCTGGTCAGTCCTCTCACTCTTCCACCCAATCTCACAACCTCAGTCTCCACGAGGGAAATCATCAAGAGTTAAACAAACTCCGACAGCTTCACTAATTGAGACTAATTCTGCTCTCCCTGTGGTTAAACTTGAGAGGGTGCAGAAAAGATTTGTAAGGATGTTGCTGGGATTGAAAGGTTTGAGCTATAGGGAGAGGCCGAATAGGCTGGAGCTTTTTTCTCTGGAGTGTTGAAGGCTGACTGGTGTCCTCATAGACGTTTATAAAATCATGAGGGTAGGGTAAATAGCCAAGGTCTTTTTCCCTAGGATAGCGGAGTCCAAAACTTGAGGGCAAAAATTTAAGTGAGACGGTTAAGATTTAAAAAGGAACTGAGGGGTATCTTTATCATACAGAGAGTGGTATGTGTAAGGAATGAGATGCTGGAGGAAGTGGAGGAGGCTGGTTCAATTACAACATTTAAAAAGCATCTGGATGGGGACATGAACAGGAAAGGTTTAGAGGGATATAGGCCAAATGGGACTAGATCAGACTGTGATGTCTGGTCGGCACGGATGAGTTGGACTGAAGGGTCTGTTTCCATGCTATATGATTTTACACAAGTCGCGGTGTGCTTATTTGCACTGGAGTGTGGGTATTTCTGCTACACATGGTCATTCTTTCAGTCACAACAAAAGCAAGCATTGTCTCTGGCTTTTGGCTTGATCCCGAGTCTTTTGAACGATTAACTTTCGAGTAGGAGCAGATTTGTTCAGAAGCTGCCTTTGTTTTTTCAAGATGCTCAGGCAGGATCTGCAGATCAGAAAAGCTTTTCACAGACTCCTGCATCAGGTCATTTTACTTGAATCACAGGGGATGATTGGAGACTAAAGCAATCCTCTTAAAGCAAGGAGAGAGGGGAATCTGGGTTTTGCTCTTTGGAAACCTCAGCCATAGCCACGACTGATTCACTTTGGTCCACCTCTCAGGGTGGAGATTCCAATAGAGTTAGATGCATGGAATCATATATTACAGACTGGAAACCATTGGGCCCATTGTGCTGGTGATGTGTCTTTGACAGACCTACCTGGTTCACTGCATGTGTCATGGTCCCATTGTTCCACAATTCTGCAACCTGTTTGTTTTAACAAATCAATATCCAATCTCATTTTGTAAGTTACCATTGAATCAGTTTCCAGCAACCTCTTCAAATGGGGAACTCTGGGTAATAGCAATTTGCAGTTGGTTAGAATGCCTCCTCACCCTTTCATCCTAAATGCACACACACACACACACACACATGCATCCATACACACACATACGCATGCACGCAACCACACACACACACGCACAGATACTAACATACACACACACATACACACACACACACTCTCATGCAGGCATGCACACACATTACACACACTCTCTCACACTCGCAATCACAACTCACACGCACACACACACACACTTGTACACTCACATACACAAGCTCATACACACACTCACAACTCACACACACAGACTCACACATATACACACATATACACGCACACACAGATTCACACACTCACATGCACATTGCACACACACACACAGACACACACACGCACTCACACAAACATGTATTCACACACTCACATGCACACTCACCCTAACACACACGCACACTCTCACACATGCACATGCACATAGACATTGTCACACACATGCACACACATTCAGACACACTCACATTCTCATACATACACTCTCCTGTTGTGATTGGAACGAGGTCAGCCAGGTGGACCATATAGAATATGAGTTCCTTGATTGGGGCTGTTAATCTGGTCCAATCAGGGTGCCCTGACTGACTGATGGGCCTGAAACTTTAATTCTGTTTTTCCCTTCACAAGCGCTGCCAGACCTGCTGAGCTTTTCTAGCAACTTTGTTTTTGTTGTCATTGTTGAGGGTGCCCTGGCTGACTGATATAACAGTGATTCTGTTCACTCTCAGAGCTGGCTCTGAGGAAGTCAGACCTGTGGAAGTATTAGAACACAGAACATAGAACATAGAACATTACAGCACAGTACAGGCCCTTCAGCCCTTGAAGTTGCGCCGACCTATGAAACCAATCTGAAGCCCATCTAACCTACACTATTCCCTTATCATCCATATGTTTATCCAACGACCATTTAAATGTCCTTAAAGTTGGCGAGTCTACAACTGCTGCAGGCAAGGCATTCCATGCCCTTACTACGCTCTGAGTAAAGAATCTACCTCTGACATCTGTCCTATATCTATCACCCCTCAATTTAAAGCTATGCCCCCTCGTGCTAGCCGTCACCATCCGAGGAAAAAGGCTCTCACTGTCCATCCGATCTAATCCTCTGATCATCTTGTATGTCTCTATTAAGCCATCTCTTAACCTTCTTCTCTCTAACGAAAACAGCCTCAAGTCCCTCAGCCTTTCCTCATAAGACCTTCCCTCCATACCAGGCAACATCCTGGTAAATCTCCTCTGCACCCTTTCCAATGCTTCCACATCCTTCTTATAATGCGATGACCAGAACTGCACGCAATACTCCAAGTGCGGCCGCACCAGAATTTTGTACAGCTGCAACATGACCTCACGGCTCCGAAACTCAATCCCTCTACCAATAAAACCTAACACACCGTACTCCTTCTTAACAACCCTATCAACCTGGGTGGCAACTTTCAGGGATCTATGCACATGGATACCAAGATCTCTCTGCTCGTCCACACTACCAAGAATCTTACCATTAGCCCAGTACTCTCTATTCCTGTTTCTCTTTCCAAAGAGAATCACCTCACACTTTTCTGCATTAAACTCCATTTGCCACCTCTCAGCCCAGCTCTGCAGCTTATCTAAGTCCCTCTGTAACCTGCAACATCCTTCCGCACTATCCACAACTCCACCGACTTTAATGTCATCCGCAAATTTACTAACTCATCCTTCTACGCCCACATCCAGGTCATTTATAAAAATGACAAACAGCAGTGACCCTAACACAGATCCTTGCGGTACACCACTAGTAACTGAACTCCAGGATGAACATCTCCCATCAACCACCAACTTCTGTCTTCTTACAGCTAGCCAATTTCTGATCCAAACCGCTAAATCACCCTCAATCCCATGCCTCCGAATTTTCTGCAATAGCCTACCGTGGGGAACCTTATCAAACGCTTTACTGAAATCCATATACACCATATCAACCGCTTTACCCTCATCCACCTGTTTAGTCACCTTCTCAAAGAACTCAATAACTCTATTATGCATGTGTAAATAAAGTGTGACACTTTGGTAGGATATCAGCCTCTGTGGAGTTATTTCAGTAGCAACAAGACAAAAAAAATGCTCCTGAAGAAATTCGCTCCTTGAGTTGGGGTAATCATTTCTGGCATGATGCCATTGTTTGGGGAATGTGGTTCACTTGATCCTGCCATTGAAGATTGGGCTCAGTATGTGGAAAGTATGCATTTTTTTTCAGGAAACTCAAAACAGGGTAGAAGAAAAACAATGAGTAATTCACCCGTCACCTTGTGGACCTGCAGCTTTTTCAGTTATTAGAAGCCTAAAATTTCCTGAAGCACCAGATACTAAAACCTTTTAAGAGTTGTAGCAGAGTGTTGATAGCAGAGTGAGAAGTAAGGTGTTGACTCGAGAGGCTTCCGTGAGCAGCAGCTCAGCAAAAAGTACAGGTAAGCTCAGGTAAAGTTCTTTTAGCTTTCCTCTTTAGTCTTAGAGCATTTGAGATGGTAGTTAGGGCAGTGGCATGCTCCTCCTGCAGGTCATGGGAGCTCAGGGAGACTTCCATTGTCCCTGATGACTGCCCCTGTGTGAAGCACACCCAGCTGCAGGTCCTGGGAGACCATGTTAGGGAGCTGGAGCTGGACCAGGATGCACTCAGAATCATCCGAGATGCTGAGCGCATCATAGATAAGAGTTTCAGTGAGATGGTCACACCTAAAGTACAGACAGAGTGTAGCTGGGTGACCACCAGTAAGTGCAAAGAGAGTAGGCAGAGAGTGCAGGAATCCCCTCTGGCCATTCCCCTTGAAAACAAGTATACTCTTTTGGATACTACTGGGGGAGACGACTGATCAGGGGAAAGCACCAGTAGCCAGATTGGTGGCACTACGACTCGCTCTGAGATACAGTGGGAAAGGGTAAAGGTAAACAAGACCTTAGTGATAGGAGATTCGATAGTTAGGGGGACAGACAGGAGATTCTGTGGCTGTAGATGGGAATTCAGGATGGCGTGTTGCTTCCTGGGTGCCAGGGCCCAGGGTGGCTGTAGAACATTTTCAAGGGGGAGGGTGAGCAGCCTGAAGTCATTGTGCACATTGGCACAAATAACCTAGGTAGAAATAGGGATGAGGTCCTGCGGAGTGATTATAGAGAGCTAGGTAAAAAGTTAAAAACCAGGATCTCGACAGTGGTAATCTCTGATTACATCCAGTGCCAGGTGCTATTGAGGGTAAGAATGAAAGGATATGGCAGATGAATGCACAGCTAAAGAATTGGTGTGGGGGCAGGGATTCAGATTCCTGGATCACTGGGATCTTTTCTGCAACAGAGGTGACCTGTTCAAGAGGGATGTGTTGCACCAAACTGGAGAAGACCAATATCCTGTAGGGTGGATTTGCTAGTGCTACAAAGGAGGGTTTAAACTAGATTGGCAGGGAGTTGGGATCCTCAACAGCAGGGAGGCAAGTGCGAGGCTGGAAGGAGAAACAGTCATCAGAAACAGCGACTTGAAGAGACAGATCAGGCTGGAACGGGACAGGGAGCAATGAATGCCTGTTGGAATAAATTACATCTATTTCAAAGCAAGAGGGCTGATAGGTAAGGCCGATGAACTCAGGGCATGGATAGGTACGTGGGGCTGGGATATTATAGTCATTACAGAAACTTGGCTAAGGGAGGGATAGGACTGGCAGCTTAATGTGCCAGGTTACACGGGGGTGCTTTAAGCTGGACAGAGGTGGAAGAAAGAGGGGAGGGGGAGTTGCGTTTTTGATTAAGGGGAGTATCACAGCAGTAGTCAGAGATGAAATAACTGAGGGATCGTTCAGTGAGGCTCTGTGGGTGGAGCTAATAAATAACAAAGGGATGGTGACATTATTTGCGTTGTACTATAGGTCCCCAAATAGTCAACAGGAATTAGAGGAACAAATATGCAGGGAGATTGCAGAGACTTGCAGGAGCAATAGGGTTGTCATAGTGGGGGAATTTTAATTTTCTTAACATAGACTGGGACTACCAAAGTGTTAAAGGCTTAGGTGGAATTTGTTAAATGTGTTCAGGAAAGTTTCTTCAAGCAGTATACAGAGGGTCCTACTTGGGAAGGGGCAAACCTCAACCTACTCTTGGGAAATAGGGCAGGATAGGTCACTGAGGTGGCAGTGGGGGATCACTTTGGGACCAGTGACCATAGTTCTATTAATTTTAAAATAGTTATGGAAAAGGACAAAACTGGTCCACAGGTTCAAGTTCTAAATTAGGGCAAGGTGAATTTTGATGGAATTAGACAGGAGCTTGCAGGAATTGATTGGAATAGTTTGTTTGCAGGCAAAGGGACCTCTGGCAAGTGGGAGGCCTTTAAATGTGTGACAACTAAAGTTCAAGATCTATTTGTTCCTTTAAGGGTGAAGAGTAAGTTTGGCAGGAGCAGGGTACCCTGGATGACAGGAGATATTGAGGCTTTGACCAGAAAAAAGAAGGAGGCATGGTTCAGGACAAACAACTGGGATCAAGGGAATCCCTGGAGGTATATAGGGGATCCAGGAGTTTACTGAAAAAGAAAATCAGGAGGGCGAAAAGGGGGCACGAGATAGCTTTGGCCAAGAAGATTAGAGTGAATCCCAAGAGAATCTTTAAGTATATTAAAGGAAAAAGAATAACGAGAGAGAGAATAGGACCCCTCAAAGACCAAAGAGGACATATATGTGTGGAGCCGCAGGAGATGGGCAAGGTCCTCGATGAATATTTCTCCTGTGTGTTTACCGTGGAGAAAGACATGATGACTTGGGAACTTAGGGATGTTAGTGGTGATACCTTGGGGACAGTTCATATCACAGCAGACGAGATGATTGGAATGTATAAAGATGGATAAATCTCCTGGTCCTGACCAGATATATTCAAGAATCCTGCAAGAGGCTAGAGAAGAAATTGCTGGGATCTTGGCTGATATATTTGCATCATCTTTAGCCATGGGTGAAGTCCCAGAAGACTGGAGGGGAGTAAATGTTGTGCCCTTATTCAAGAAGGACTGCTAAGAAAAACCTGGGAATTATAGACCAGTAAACTTAACATCTGTGGTAGGTAGGTTACTTGAGAAGATTCTGAGGGAAAAGATAAACATGCATTTAGAAAGGCGGGGTTTGATTAAGAGTAATCAGCATGGCTTTGATGAAGTGACCAGGAAGGTTGATGAGGGTAGAGCAGTGGAAGTAGTCTGTTTGGATTTCAGTAAGGCCTTTGACAAGGTTCCACATGGTGGGCTGCTCTGGAAGGTTAGATCAGATGGATTCCAGGGAGACCTGACAAATTGCATACTCAATTAGCTTGATGGTAGGAAGCAGAGAGTAATAGTGGAAGGACACTCGTCAGAGGAAGGTCTGTGACTAGGGGTGTGCCTCAGGGGTTAGTGCTGGGCCCATTGCTTTTTATTATCTATATTTGGATGAGAAAGTACATGGCATGATTAGTAAAATAGGCAGCATCATGGACAGTGAGGAAGGCTTTCAGAAACTGCAGCAGGATCTTGATCAGCTGGGGAAGTAGGCTGAGAAATGGCAAATGGAGTTAAATATAGATAAGTGTGGGGTATTCCATTTTGGAAAGTCAAATCAAGGTAGAAGTTTCAGGTTGAATGGTAGGACTTAAGGAGTGTAATGGAAGAGAGGGAGCTTGGAGTTCAGGTGCACAGTTCTCTGAAACTGGAGTTCCAGGTAGACAGGGCTTTGAAGGTGATTTTTGGCACCCTGGCCTCCAACAGTCGGGGCATCGAGTGTAGAAGTTGGGAAGTAATGTTGCAGTTGTACAGGATGTTGGTGAGGCTGCACTTGGAGTATTGTGTTCAGTGTTGGCCACCTTGCTATAGGAAGCTTGTTATTAAACTGGAAAGAACGCAGAAGAAATTCACAAAGATGTTGCCAGGACTCAAGGGACTGAGTCATAGGGAGAGGTTTGACAAGCTAGGACTTTTTTTTCTTCTGAGGTGGTAATCTTATAGAAGTGTATAAGATCATGAGAGGCATAGATAGGGTGAATGCATTCAGTCATTTCCCCAGGGTTGGGGAAATCGAGAACAAGAGGGCATCAATTTAAGACAAGAAGGCAAAGAATACATGGGATCCTGAGAGGCAACATTTTTACACAGAGGGTGGTACACATATGGAATGAGCTGCCAGTGGAAGTGGTTGAGGTACATTAACAACATTTAAAAGGCATTTGGACCAATACATGGATAGGAAAGGTTTAGAACGATATGAGCCAAGTGCAGGGAGATGGGGTTATCATGGATGGACAGTTTGGTCGGCATGGACTAGTTTGGGCCGAAGGCCCTGTCTCTGTGCTGTAAGACTCTGTGACTCTATGAATTGACGGATTTAGTAAAGGAATATTACAACCCCAAGTTTCCTGTAATTCTCAGATTCTATCGGTTTTATTCAGCAGTTCGAGAACTCAGTGAATCTGTGTTGAGATTTTTGATGAGGTTATGATGATTGGCAGTGGCATGTGACTTTGGTTTAACCCTTAATGAGATGCTGATAGACTGGTACGTGGGATTAATGATGTAACCATGCAAACGAGCCTAATAACTGAATCCCAACTGGACTTCAAACAGGCACTACTTTGTCCTTAGAAAATGTGACAAGTGGAGCATGTGTGTTACAGGGTATTCCGATGGAAGTGGACACCCTCGCCAGGCCGACTGAACTTGAGGAACACCACTTGAGTGAAGGCAATTGCATAGCCTCACACAGGACATAACCTAAACTGCGGGAGTCTGGGTCAGGCCACAGCAAAATCTCAAAACAAAGCCTAGCCTCAGCCAAACTGTTAACGATACCATTAGGATCTGAGACAGCAAAACATTGTAGTTGCTGCCAGTATGCAGATTTAAGACAGCAGAAGAGTCCCACAAGGCCTGAATTCAGGAAGAGAACTCATAGGCCGGTATCCAGTGAATGCACACCGTGGGAAGCTCAGCTACGTCTGGCTTGAACAGTTAAATTGCTTAGTAACATTCCAATCAGAACCAACCAAAATAGCCATCTGGTTAAATGGTCACCTGGTTGTAATGGAGGTTGATACCAGTGTAGCTGCAACAGTGATCATAGAAACAGTCTTTCATAAAATTCAAGATAACAAAGTGTGGGGCTGGATGAACGCAGCAGGCCAAGCAGCATCATAGGAGCAGTAAAGCTTGACGTTTCGGGCCTAGACCCTTCATCAGAAATGGGGGAGGGGGAGAGGGTTCTGAAATAAATAGGGAGAGAGGGGGAGGTGGAAGGGAGGAGAGAGGAAGATGGATAGAGGAGAGGATAGGTGGAGAGGAGGCAGACAAGTCGAAGAGGCGGGGATGGAGCCAGTAAAGGTGAGTGTGGGGGGGGGGGGGGTAGGGAGGAGATAGGTCAGTCCAGGGAGAACGGACAGGTCAAGGGGGCGGGATGAGGTTCGTAGATAGGAGATGGGGGTGTGGTTTGAGGTGGGAGGAGGGAATAGGTGAGAGGAAGGACAGGTTAGGGAGGTGGAGATGAGCTGGGCTGGTTTTGGGATGCGGTTGGGGGAGGGGAGATTTTGAAGCTTGTGAAATCCACATTGATACCATTGGGCTGCAGGGTTCCCAGGCTGAATATGATTTGCTGTTCCTGCAGCCTTCGGGTGGCATCACTGTGGCATTGCAGGAGGCCCAGGATGGACATGTTGTCTGAGGAATGGGAGGGGGAGTTGAAATGGTTCGCGACTGGGAGGTGCAGTTGTCTGTTGCGAACTGAGCGCAGGTGTTCTGCAAAGCAGTCCCCAAGCCTCCGCTTGGTTTCTCCGATGTAGAGGAAGCCACAACGGGTACAGCGGATGCAGTATACCACATTGGCAGATGTGCAGGTGAACATCTGCCTGATGTGGAAAGTCCTCTTGGGGCCTGGGATTGGGGTGAGGGAGGAGGTGTGGGGGCAGGTGTAGCACTTCCTGCGGTTGCAGGGTGTGGTAGGGCTGGAGGGGAGTGTGGAGCGGAGAAGGGAGTCCCGGAGGGAGTGGTCCCTCCGGAAAGCAGATAAGGGTGTGGAGGGGAAAATGTCTTTGGTGGTGGGGTCAGATTGCAGATTGCGGAAGTGTCGGAGGATGATGCGTTGGATCCGGAGGTTGGTGGGGTGGTACATGAGGATGAGGGGGATTCTTTTTTGGTTATTATTGCGGGGACAGGGTGTGAGGGATGAGTTGCGGGAAATGCGGGAGACACGGTCGAGGGCGTTCTCGACCACTGTGTCGGGGGAGTTTGCGGTCCTTGATGAATGAGGACCTCTGAGATGTACCGGAGTGGAATGTCTCATGCTGGGAGCAGATGCGGCAGAGGCGAAGGAATTGGGAATAGGGGATGGCATTTTTGCAGGAAGCTGGGTGGGAGGAGGTGTATTCCAGGTAGCTGTGGGAGTCAGTGGGCTTGAAATGGACATCGGTTTCTAGGTGGTTACCCGAGATGGAGACAGAGAGGTCCAGGAAGGAGAGAGAAGTGTTGGAGATGGTCCAGGTGAACTTCAGGTTGGGGTGGAAGGTGTTAGTGAAATGGATGAACTGTTCGAGCTCCTCATGGGAGCACGAGGCGGCGCCGATACAGTCATCAATGTAACGGAGGAAGAGGTGGGGTTTAGGGCCAGGAATTCACTCTGGACTCCAACCCTTAAGTTTGCATAAGCTCTTGGTCAGACTGAGAACCTACACCAGGGAATCTTTACAGATTAAGGGTGTACCGTCGGTTACAGCCTCGTATGAGAAACAGCTCGTCCAGTTACCAGTGATTGTAGTAAAAGACTCGGGTCCATGCCTCTTGGGATGAAATTGGTTGAGGAACATTTACCTTGATTGGCTGAACATTTTTCAGTTAGAAAATGGCTGCCTGACTGAATTAAGTATCTGGAAGTTTTTCAGGAAGACCTAGCGACTATCAAAGAAGCCAACACCACTTTGAATGTTGACCAGGAAGCAATTCCATGATTTTGCAAGGCCCACTCAGTGCCATTAGCTTTACAGGCAAAAGTAGAGACAGAAATCAGGAGGTTGGAAAGTGAAGGTATCATCAAACCAGTACAGTTTGCAGAATGGGCAGCAACAGGTCAGTTTGCCTTTGTGGGGATTTTAAACCATCAGTAAACCACTTCTCGCAGCTGGATAAGTACCCAATCTCTTGCATAGAGGATTCATACACAAAGCTGACAGGGTGCTGTCCTTCACAAAGCTGGACTTGAGCTATGCATACTTGTAATTGTAGTTAGATGAGGATTCCCAGAAGTATGCAACAATAAATACCCAGAAGGCTTTGAATGAATACATGAGACTGGCATTTTTCAGTGGATGATGGACAAAGTCTATTCAAGGTCGCCATTTATTTGGAAGACATGTTAATAACAAGGAAGACCAGTAAGGAGCACTTGGAGAACTTGGACATAGTTCTTAGACATTTTTCTAAGGCAGGCATAACCTTTGAAGGGGAAAATGTGTGTTCCAGGCACCGCAAGTGACCTATTTGGTCTACAGAGTCAACAAGACCAGTTGGAAGATAAAGTGAGGGTGGTCAAAGGTGTCCCAGTTAAAAGTGGTTGGATGTGCATAGCATGAGATAACAAGATGTAGAGGTGGATGAACACAGCAGGCCAAGCAGCATCAGAGGAGCAGGAAAGCTGACGTTTTGGGCCTAGACCCTTCTTCAAAAATGGGGGAGGGGAAGGGGATTCTGAAATAAATAGGGTGAGGGGGGAGGCAGATAGAAGATGGATAAGGAGAAGATAGGTAGAAGGAGACAGACAGGTCAAAGAGGCGGGGTGAAGCCAGTAAAGGTGAGTGTAGGTGGGGAGTTAGTGGGGGGATAGGTCAGTCCAGGGAGAATGGACAGGTCAAGGGGGCCGGATGAGGCTAGTAGGTAGGAGATGGGGGTGGGGCGTGAGGTGGGAGGAAGGGATAGGTGGGAGGAAGGGCAGGTTAGGGAGGCGGGGACAAGCTGGGCTGGTTTTGAGATGCGGTCGGGGGAGGGGAGATTTTGAAGCTTGTGAAGTCCACATTGATACCATTGGGCTGCAGGGACCCAAACGAAGTATGAGATGCTGTTCCAGCAGCTTTCAGGTGGCATCATTGTGGCACTGCAGGAGGCCCAGGATGGACATGTCATCTAAGGAGTGGGAGGGGGAGTTGAAATGATTCGCGACTGGGAGGTGCAGTTGTTTGTTGCGAACCGAGTGTAGGTGTTCCACAAAGCGGTCCCCAAGCCTCCGCTTGGATTCCCCGACGTGGAGGAGGCCACATATGGAACAGCGGATGCAGTATAACAAATTAGCAGATGTGCAGGTGAACATCTGCTTGATGTGGAAAGTCTTTTTGGGGCCTGGGATGGGGCTGAGGGGGGAGCTGTAGGGGCAGGTGTAACACTTCCTGCAGTTGCAGGGAAAAGTGCCGGGTGTGGTGCAGCAGGAGGGGAGTGTGGAGCGGACAAGGGATTCCCGGAAAGAGTGGTCCCTCTGGAAAGCAGATAAGAATGAGGAGGGAAAAATGTCTTTGGTGGTGGGGTCGGATTGCAAATGGCGGAAGTGTCGGAGGATGATGCGTTGGATCTGGAGGTTGGTGGGGTGGTACATGAGGACGAGGGGGATTCTGTTTCGGTTATTTTTGCGGGGAGGGTGTGTGAGAGATGAGGGAAATGAGGGAGACACAGTCGAGGGTGTTCTCGGCCACTGCGGGGGGGAAGTTGCAGTTCTTGAAAAACAAGGACATCTGAGATGTTTGGGAGTGGAATGCCTCATCCTGGGAGCAGTTGCGGCTGAGGCGAAGGAATTGGGAATGGGGATGGCATTTTTGCAGGAAGGTGGGTGGGAGGAGGTGTATTCTAGGTAGCTATGGAAGTCAATAGGCTTGAAATGGATATTGGTTTCCAAGTGGTTGCCAGAGATGGAAACAGAGAGGTCCAGGAAGGAGAGAGAGGCATCAGAGATGGTCCAGGTGAACTTAAGGTTGGGGTGGAAGGTGTTGGTGAAGTGGATGAAATGTTCCAGCTTCTTGTGGGAGCATGAGGCGGCGCCGATACAGTCATCAATTTAACAGAGGAAGAGGTGGGGTTTAGGGCTAGTGTAGGTATGGAAGAGGATTGTTCCATGTAACCTACAAAGAGGCAGGCATAGCTTGGGCCCATGTGGGTACCCATGGCCACCCTCTTTGTCTGTAGGAACTGGGAGATAGGATGTGTAGGATAAGTGTGGGATGTGCATCGCATTCATTTGTCAAACACGGGGACAATGACAGAAAAGCTGCGACCATCTTTTGCAACACGTAGGCTCCCTGAAGCATTGGTCACAGACAACAGGCCATCATTTACCAGCAGGGTATCCGAGTACTTCCTAAAGTCGAATGAAATTCAGCATTTAAGGACAGCTCCATTGTATCCATCATACAATGGTCTGGCAGAATAAGCAGACCAAACTTTGAAGGCAGGCTCAAAGAACAGCCTATAGCTTCACTCAATACCAAACTGTCCTAGTTCCCATTTGTTTATTGGACCACTCCTCATGTAACTACAGGGAGAAGAACCTGCACCTGTTTAAATCTGATCTTCCTGCACCTTGGTGGGGTTGGGGGGGTGGGGTGGTGCGGGGGATTGGCAACAGGAAAGCCAATACTGGACACAAGACTCCGCTAAGTGAGACAGGCAGTTTATTTCAGGGGATGAGGTTTGGTACCGGAACCAGGAAAATGGCCCTGCGTTGGTAAGAAGCGTACTAAATGCAAGGTCAGGCCCTGTGACGTACAAAATTTAGGTAGCTGAGGCAGTCCTGAGCAAGCACATGGACCACATGAAAGCTGCAAGCTCACAAACAGAGCAGGAGCAAAACATAGCCAGCCCCACAGAACAGCCACATAGGCTGTCAGAACCCTTGTGTTCTCTCCATCCATCTCACATCGAAGAAACCTCGGAGCCTGAGATAGACACGATGGATATCACAGCCTCAAAGCCTTTACCACCTGAAGAAGAAGAAGAAGATGAGTTTTTTCTGAGATGTTCCAGATGCAAGAGGCAGGTTATAGTCTGGTCACATGGCAGGTATCTGAGTCTGAATCTTAGGAATCAGACCCAGAGCAAAAACATCCCAGGAGAAGCTACAGGGAAATGAACGAGACTATGTCTCACGGGGAGGGATGAAATGATTGTAACAATGTCAGCCAGGTGGACCCACAGAATTTGAGTTCCCTTTTTGGGGCTTTTAACCTGGTCTAATCCAGGAGCCCCAGCTCACAGATATAAACAGGAGTTGCCTACGGCCATGCTAGTTTAAAAATGTCTGTCCTCAGAAGCTAAGCATACTGAGGCCTGGGAACACCCTGGTGCAGTACTGTTTTCTTTTCACATAAGCATTGACCCTTTCAGACTTTCCTTGTTACTGGTTCCCTGGCCACATAGGTACATTTCCTGGTGGTAGAAATATTGAATAACATTATTTTGCACTATGGTGTCTTTACTGAGTCCCTGCAGTCACACACGCACAACTTGGGTACTGTGGGGGAAAATAAGCAAGGAAAGAAAAAGAAAAGAAAGGAAAATTGGAAAAAGAAACATATGATTTAGAATCTCCTCAGTCCAGGGAATAAACATGAGTGCCAGAGATTCTGGCCACTCTGAGAGCTGGCTCAGAGGAAGACAGACTAGCCTCAAGTACTATGCACTTGTAAATAAAGTGTGACTTGGTGACGGATACCAGCCACTGTAGAATTATTTCAATACCCACACACACACACTTTCATGCTCTCTCTTTCTCACACACGCTCACACACGCACACACACACAAACACTCTCTCATACAACTCACATACAAACGCACACAGGCACACATGCACACAGACACACAAACACAAACACACGCACGCACACACAGACACACACAGAGTCTCTCACACACATACAGACAGATACACACACACAGACACACACTCTCATACACAGGCACACAGACAGACACACACACATGCACACACAAACACACACACACACGCACACAGACAGACACACACACGCACACACAGACAGACAGACACACACACACACATACATACACATGCACAGATACACACTTTCACATTCACACACACACACTCTCACACACACGCACAGACACACATGCACACAGACACACATTCCCTCACACACACTCACACAAACACACACACACACACACACACACACACACACACACACACACACACA